>OX453071.1:9745393-10325944 GCA_949699795.1 Spicauda simplicius | reverse complement strand
AAGTAGCACGAATACTTCTCAAATTCAAATAATTCCCCGTCTGCGTCAAGTATTTTAAAAACGAATCACAGGTTTTGCTACACGTATTAATATATAGATAACAAATGTTCGTTGACGACAGTGGCCATACACAATCAGATGATTATTATCAGGTCCACACAAGATTAAGGACTTGCGTGAGGCTATCCTCTGATGTATTTCCACACTTAAAGGCTAAGTTTACCTAAGATATAAGATATGATATAACTATCTATCATACCCCTCAAACCGCAATATACCTAACAACGCTTAATAGTATATTATTAGACAAAAATGGATGTGGTAATAATGACGAGTCGAAAGACTTCCTTATTTTATTGAAATTGTTGCAAATTTATAAAATCCCGTTATACCTTATACAACCACACATAAACTCAAATCTACACAGTTATTACGTTTTTCGGAATCATATTAAGGCTAATAATTCAGAAGGCTTAGGCTGTTTGAACTCTTCTGGTTTTTACAGTTTTTACAATATGAATGATATTAAGAAAAACTTTTCCCACGTTCACTACCTTTCTCTCTATCACGGATCAAATCATAGTACTATATTGTCTATTACTTCTATAACTAAAAACGAGAAACATATAACAAGATTAAATATCACATCTAAAATGTAGTTATTAAAATATATACGTTTATATATACATAAAATAGGCTCAAAGCCGCAAAGTTGTGAAAAACCAATTTCAGTAGTTGTAGATGAATAGAGTAAAACTCATACAAATATTTTGCAAAGCTCTGGTTGTGCCTTAATTATAAGTTTCAACGTTTGATAAAATATTGTGGGCTTACCATTGCGGCTTCTCGTTGCAGTTATTATTAAGGGAAAACCGCGAACAAATTCTAGTGTATACAATAAATTACTTCAGGAGAAAAGCACTGCAGTGAACGGAATTGTCTTCTTTGTGCTTGTTAAGTTATAATACAAAGGCTTTGAATATAATTCGTATTATATAAGCGGTTGTGAAGTGAGCTTGTAAATAATTCTTCTTTGTATTTTTTTGTATTACAGCAACCAGCTAACTCATGTAGTCCTGATCTCATTACAGTCTATAAATAGCTAACCTATATTAAATTAATAGTTATATAATCTTATGTAAATAACTAAATAAGTATAACGTAGCTACACAGAATACTAAGTTGGTATGTCGTATATTTTTTTATTTATCTGTTAAAAAGATTTGCCAGTGATTACAATACTAATTTTACAAATTTGACATAACCTTTTTAAAAACTACGTATAAAACCTAAAAGCAAACACCGCATGCCCAAACAATAGTAAATAGTAAGCAGGAGTTAAATTAATCTATATTTGAATTAATGTATGTTGTTCAGAGCAATTGATTTTTTATAACTATAAAAAGTGAGGTGATTTAAGTCTAGAGACCCATGACATGCGTTCAGCAGTTTATATACGCGAGGAATTGTGGAATTTGCTGCTAAGACGGCCCTACGAAAGGAGGCACAGAGACACACATTTAAACATTTCTTACAGCTTTTTCGAGGGATATGAAATTGAATTTTATTTAAAAGGTCTGGGTAATCTTTTTGATTTCTAAGTAATTTATAAATTAACATGAAAAGTAACACACGTATTAAAGTAACACACGTAAACGTCACACTCAACGTTACTGTTTCACACGACTTTACTCCCATATTATTTCATACTACGGGCCGTATATGATTTCTTAAGGAGTAAACAAAAAAACTATTAGATTATTACGATATCTTCTAGTTGCAGACGCAGTTCAATTAAAACTTTATTATTAGAGGTAGGTACAGGCTTAAGCTTATGAATCGTGACCGAACCAGCCAGAGGCCCTTTGTTAATTTAGTAGACGCTCCGTTCTCAATTAACACGTTTTACTACATCCCTTGTTTTAAGAGGGCCCCCAAGGACTGTTTCTGGAAACAACGAATCGGATTTATATGGTCTGTAAACACTGTTTTGTAAAATTGTTGCTATTTAATATTTATACGAGTAGAATTTCGTGTTAACAAAGCCTTATTCACATAAAATTTGTTGTACATACATTTGGTAATGAAATATTTAATTTAATTTATATCTCTCGTCAACCCATTATTGTCCCACTGCTGGGCACGGGTCTTCTCTCAGAATGAGAGAGTTTAGGCCATAGTCCACCGCGCTGGCCAAGTGCGAATTGGTAGACTTCACACACCTCCGAGAACTATTTTTTTAAAGAACTCTCGGGTGTGTAGGTTTCCTCACGATGTTTTCCTTCACCGAAAAGCAGTGATAATTAATTTCTAATAAGCACATGAATCAGTGGTGCGTGCCTGGGTTTGAACCTCGGACCTCCCGAACGAGAGGGCAAGTTACACTGCTCTGATAGCCTAATGGTTGTAACTTGCCCTCTCGATATTTATATCTACTTTTAAATAAATATCGTAATACATTTTTATGATTTCCATTTTGTAATTCCCATTGGTTTTTCATTCATCCATTTATTATTCATCTGTCTATCCATTTATTTCAATCTTGTTTGTACAAAAAATATAACATTAAAAAAGAAAACCTAGATACAGCTGTAGACGATCTCAATGAACTTGATACATATTTTAAACATAAAAATATGAAAGAAGCTTAAATAGCCGTATATTTAAATTGCTTATAAAGAAAGAAATTCCACAACTTCGTATTAGCATTATTATGATATTAAGGCTACATATAGATAAAATGGGTGATCTCATTTTGCTAACGTTATAATGTCGAATTTCAATATTGCTTAGTCACTAAATGGTGGTGTTTGAATATGCGGCCTGAATACCGATTCTGCCTGAGGGAACACAATGATAATGCTATTAGTTTCCATATCGTAAAATACATGATATGTACTTTGATTGTGTTAGCCTAAATTGCAATCAAATTAATATTGCTACGATCATGGTCATTATAAATTATATTAGTTGTACGTATCATAAACAATACATTGTGTTATTCTTTTTAAAGTAATTCTTGTTACTAGTCGCCCGTCGCATCGGCCGAAATTCGACCGTAATTTAAATTAAAAAACTAAACTTCATATTGTCCAAATTAGTACGAATATTTCTCTAATTCAAATCAAATGTCATCTGACATTCTTGACGTTGTGTATTTTCATAGTAAGACATTGAATGTTCTATTTCATTTACTAAGTACATATGTGTTTGTGACAAATGCATGGTAGTGTGTGTAATGTGTTTTTAGTTGATTTTATGTATGAAAAATGCATTATTTGAAAAAAATATTAACATTCTGCACTCCTTCTCTACGTCCACTATAACCGTGCAAAATTTCATACTAATCCGTCCGCGGCATATTACTTAAAAATCCGTCACAAATTTTTGCTTCACGTATTAATATAATAATTCTTTTTTTAGGTATTAGAACCAGAGTAGTACGACCGGGGAAGTACCACCCCCACACCTATTTCTAGCGTGAAGCATTTTCTTGCGTTTCGATAGAAGGGTGTGGTTGCCGGTACACTTTCACATGAGGTGACCATCTTAGTCCTCGGGAGTAGCAACACATCTGTGATTGACTTCAGATAGAACCCATGTTCTGTATGAAGTTGATTACAGATGTCCATTGGCAGCAGTGGCCAATTTACCATCAGGTGGACTGCATGTTCGTTTGCTACTTCAGTCAGATAAAAAAAAGTAAGCAAATGGAAGTTACGAGCATCAAATGTACCTGATAGTAAGTGATCACTGCCGCCTATTAGTATTTGTAATCGAATGCAGATATACTGAGGTTGGCCACAACTCTGAGAACTAGGTTGAAATACCTTGGATAAGTATGTAGTATCTATATATGTCTCTTTTATCATACCCTTCAAACCAGAACACAGCAGAATAACACTGTTGTTATTCGGCAGAAATAAGTAGCAGTTATGCTTCTGAAGTCGAACCGCAAAGAGTTCTACCATCATTAAAGGTTTTACTACATTTAGGTATAATGCAGATGTGACTGTAACTTACATAATTTGTTATCTGTCTAAGAATTGTTGTTTTCCATTTATAAAAATCTTTCCTGTACTTCATAGGTACATGTGTGCGAAATTCAAAGGATTTTAATATCTTTACTGTAATTTTTTTTATTCGACCCAACTTCAACTCATACAAATAGAAAAATCATAGTACTCATACCAGAGGTCAGTAACATGTTTGGCTAACGTTACACGTTAATCTACACCCACATTATGAAAATCTAGAACCAATGGACCATTAAAATAGACGACCGAAAGGCTAAAGGGCACGAGAGGCTCACGTAAATACAATGTTCCGTCTAGAAATTCAGAACACCTGGTTCTAACTGATGGCAATCGTTTATACGATGTCGTATTATGTTCTAAGGAGTGCCGTAAATCAATGTCTGATTTAACGCACTGTTGATAATATAGATGTAGGTAATTTGAAGGTATTTCTAGCGTAAAGCAGTGCTTGCGTTTGTAGAAAGGCGTGGTTGCGTACTCACTTTTTCTTCTTTATTTTTTAGTTATACCTAACGATAAGGCAGACGGGCTACTTGATGGGAAGTGGTGACCGTCGCCTATGGAAATTTGCAACACCAAAGGAGTCGCCAATGCATTGCCAGCTTTAAAAGAGAGCTCTTTTTACACCTTTACTGAAGAGCCCCATGTCACAGCGCTTTGGGAATACCTCAGGAGGAGGGTAAGGAGAAGGAGGAACGCAAACCAGACGGTAGAGGACCGCCACGGGTTCAATTGATGTGGATGAAACCTCATCCTTCGGCGTATGGTGCAATGGAGGAAAGATGATGAGGGCACCAGATCTAAGAGTTCCTCGGAACACTTACCGTTGTAAAACCGGTAGAACACGCAGAGAGAACCTATGTCCCTCCGCAGGCTTAAGGGTTCTAACCGATCGTAGATCCTTGAGTCGTTAACGATTCGGATCGCGCGTTTTGTACAGAGTCAAGTGGTTTAAATAGGTACTGAGGCGCTCCAGCCCAGAGATGCGAGAAATACTCCATGTGGGGCCTCACTTATAAAGCAGAAGGAGTGAAGTACTGCTTGGTTCTGTTAAGAACAGTTTCTTGGATGACAATTCACTTGGACACGAGGTGACCACTTTAGTCCTTAGGAATATCAACACTTTTGTAACTGATATTCGATATAACCCTTGTTCTTTATAAATATCTTTACAGATGTCTATGGGCTGCAGTGACCACTGTGTATGTATGTAGTCCGCAGCTCGTTTGCTACTTCAATTTCAAATAGGGAAAAATATAGTCTCGTTCATACTACGTTTTTATTTTACATTTGCTTATTTCGCATGTGTTTTTCGTGTTTTCCGAAATGTAAACCTTTTAGTTCTGTCATGCCATCCGTATAACGCTTTCCATGCAAATTACGATACAAAAGGTAGATTTTTTAATAAAATATTTACGTACAAAAACTTAACGGCGCATGTAACAAGGTTTATTGAAATGTACACGTTTAAATTAAAAAAAAAAGAATTATGTTTCGAGAGGATTGTATAAATTTTTCCAAAGTATTTGCTATTAAAGGTGGTATTTTGCTAGCTGTTACCCGCGGCTTTCCTCTAAAAGACGGATAACAATTCAACAATCGTTTAACTTTATTCTATGTCCCGAACATAATCAGAATAAGAATATCGCTTCTTATCTTAATTATCCGTTATGTTTCCTTGATGAATTAAGATTTCTGTTCTGGGTCTGGGTGCTTATGTATCCGTCTATACTTAGCGCCCACGACACAGCAGAAAATCCTTGTGTAGGGATGTGAATGTAGAATGTGTGTTAAAACTAGTAATATATAATTATATAAGTTTAATATAACATACTACACTATTATAACTTAAATATGTAGTGTCTTAAGTAGCTAAGTAGCGTGTTCCTCGAGGCGAAAGACGCCTAGGATCGAATATATACTCCTAGAACATCCCTAATGAAGTTTGCTGGCAACCAACGCGAGATTAAGTTCACAAGTTACATACGGATACATTTTATGTATACACGTATGCCTTGGAAACTACTTCATGCTACTTATCATATGTTATAACTCTATTCCTCTCACGAAAACGAGTATAAGTCTGAGTTTTATCACTTTGCCTTTCTCTACCAAGATTGTTAAAAAAACGTAGGTATTCTCAAGGTGGTAGAACCAGTGTAGTTCGCCCGGGGAAGTACCACCGTCACACCTATTTCTAGCGTGAGGTAGGTATTTGTCCTCAGATGTCCATGGGTGGCAGTGACCACTTACCATCAGGTGGACTACATGCTCGTTTGCTACTTCAGTCAGATAAAAAAAAACATAGATATATCGACAGAGGCCCGTTTTTATCACAATTTTGGTATGAAAAGTGCCCGTGATTCTACTTTTATAACAGATAATTCTGGAAAATAAATATATAAGTCTAAGAAAGGTCTGACTAAGATACGCGATATCCTTTCACCACGACGTTGTAGAACAATTTTAACAACCGAATGTTTAAAAACACACGCTTTCTACGCTCATAGCCCCACACTAGGATTTCCTCCTGTGCCGTGGGTATCATGGACACACACAAGACGAAAACACCCAGACCCAGAACATGAATCTAAACTCATAATTCAGATACCTGTCTGGCCGGGAATCGAACCCGGGACCCATTGCGCGTCAGACCGGTATGGTTACCACTCCGTCACGCAAGTCATCAAGTGTTATTTTTCTACAAGTAATTAAGTTATTTATAAGAGAAGAAGTGACTCGATCAAATTTCAAGGCTTTAAATGTTTGTTCACTTTTATTTTTACCTGTGTGTGTTTTTTTTAAGTACTACCATTTGTTTAATAATGAAACTAAGCTGTATATAGAAGTTAGTAACAAAATATGTAGAACAAATAGTAGTGCTCTATTTTTAAAACGTTAACGCGATACAAACGCATCGAAGCTTTAAGCACTTAAAAGCTCATGTGCCGGGTAAGCTGTTAGTTTTTCTATGTCTAAAAATACAAGAAACTTAACTATTGCGTCAAGTTATAAGATATAAACATTTCAATGAAGTTATATTTTTTTCAATAAGTTTCAGAATTCGAATTCAAAGTCGTAGATAATCTTTTCAAATTTTTTTATGAGATAAAATTTCGTTATCACTTGCTTTACCGGTGAAGAAATTTATGGCAAGATCATAGAAATAGTATTTACAGGTTCCTACAGTTCCCAAATTTGCACTTGACCAGCGTGGCCAAGAGCAAATTAGACTATGGCCTAACTCCTCTTGCTATAAGGGGAGACTCGGGCCCAGGAGAGAAGCAGTTAACTAGTGACAAAAATTTTGTATTTAATATGCTTGTTATTTATATGAGCGACCATCATAGTCCTCAGGAGTAGCAACGCATCTGTGATTGACTTCAGTTAGAACCCATGTTCTGTACGAAGTTGCTTACAGATGTCCATGGGCGGCAGTGACCACTTACCATCAGGTGGACTACATGCTCGTTTGCTACTTGAATCAGATAAAAAAGAATTAAAACTTTCTGACAAAATCAAGTACATAGTCGATGGAAAAATTGATGTGTGTAATAAGATAATATCCAGTTTTTTTCTAACTTTTTATTAAAATTTAATGTTAATTTGTACTCGTATTCCTCTTAAAGAATTCGTTGGTAGTAGTTCCTTGGTAGTAACAACGAAAAATACTAACCTTATACTCGTATTAAACGTTGCAGAGGCTAGTCAACTGAAACTAAAATAAGGGAATTCCGAAAATATTATTAGACGCATTTTATGATATACATATTCTCTAAGTTGTTTTAAAAAAACGAATTTATGATTAGAACAGAATATTATACTTTACCACTAAACCTAAATTGTTGTTATGCGCCTCTAATACATAATAGTAGATAATAGTACAAAGGCCAAAGAAATTACTCTGCATTTTACACGTTTCAATTAATAAAATATTACTGAGAGCAGTATACTGCCGGAAAGCATTTAATTTCACGGAAGAATTTATCTTTTATTAAACTGCTTTGTACTTCCACGTGAGCCTTTGGTTTTTTATTTGTAATGGCTTCACTAAGTGTATTATTTTTTGCTGTGTATTAAAAGGATTTGAATGTTAGAATGATAAAAAAATATCGTTATATTTTAAGTGCTTTTAAAGAAAAATATAAACGGCAATTTCCGGATATAAATATAAACGGGTAATGTTTCCGAGCGTGTGTGTACCTATGTATAATTTTATTTAGCACACGCTACATCCCAAAAGGTTTGACAACTTTAATATACTTAATTGCAATATGGATATCAAATAAAAGGTAGTTAATACTTAGAGCAGCGATAGCCTCTCGATCGGGAGGTTCGAGGTTGAAACCCAGGCACGCACCACTGATTTATGTGCGTATTAGAAATTAATTATTACTGCTTTTTGGTGAAGGAAAACATCGTGAGGAAACCTACACACCCGAGAGTTAAAAAAAAAAAAATTCTCGGAGGTGTGTGAAGTCTACCAATTCGCACTTGGCCAGCGCGGTGGGCTATGGCCTATAATTCTCATTGTGAGAGAAGACACGTGCCCAGCAGTAGAACAATAACGGGTTGACGACAAATACCTAGATCATAACATAAATTTGTTTACTACTACTTACGCTACTGTTTCGTTGCAAACCTCTAAAAATCTATTAAAATAATTAATTAATTGATTAAAACATAATACCCGACTGCAAATTTTTGTTCCAGCAGTCTCATTGGTGGTTCTAACAATAATTTCTGGCCAGCAACTGAGATTTTTAGGCTGATAAACTTGCCAAAAAATCCATCGTCGTCAAAACATTCCTACTCATCTCATCTCAAAGTGAGAGGTTTTAGGTCATAGTGCTCCTCGCTCCAAGTATGCCAACACACTTTTGAGAACTTTGTTTTAAGAACTCTGAGGTGTGCACGCTTTCTCACTGTTTTCCTTCGCTGTTAGAACAAGTGATAATTAATTTCTAACACGTACTTTGTTAAACTAGGAACTATCTATTACTTCCACTGCATCACAGTACATGGGCACAGAAAGACTGAACAAACAAACGCTTTCTACACTTATAGCCTCACACTCGGATTTTTTTCTGTTCCGTGGGTGCCATGGACACACACAAAGACAGACACAAACACCATTCATTCATCATTCAGATACCCGTCTGGCCGGGAATCGAACCCGGGACCCATTACGTGTCACACCCGTATGGTAAACCGCTCCGCCACGCGGGGCGCCACTGAAAATACTTTAGCTCTGAAAACATATGCTATATCTGCACTTGGTTCATCCTAATGACGTCATTGTAGTGAGGTTTTTGTAGCGAGATTACCCCCGCGGTTGAAGAATGCCCGGACCTTTTTAATTAATTTCGAAAGCCCTTTATTTACACGGGGTCCGTGTACCACCCTCCATTATTTATTTTTATAATAAATTATTTGGCACCCGCTGAAATTAATGACAAAGTAATATTAACAAAATTTTGAAATATTCATCGCATCAGATGCAGAGTGGTGGTGCAGACTGCTGGGCACGGGTCTTCTCTCACAATGAGAGTTAAAGGCCATAGCCCACCGCGCTGACCAAGTGCGAATTGGTGGACTTCACACACCTCCGAGAACTTTTTGATACAGAGAAAAAGTAATAAATTTCATTGTGTTGTTTACTTTTGAAATGTCCCACTATGAATTTGATATCCACATCATTGTCCAATTCAAAACCTGCTTTTTTCTTATCCCGTGATTTTGGAATTGACTTAAAATATTTCCGGAATCCTGAATTGGTGATCATCACTTCCCTGACTTATAAATTATACCTTAAAAATATTTTTTCTGACATAAAAACAATACAAGCTAGCAACTCCGCATTCTAAACAATAAATAGGTCAATTAACCATTAACACAACCATTTTTACGTCAAAAGAAAATATTATTCCTTTGAAGATCTACTCGTCTTTGTCTATTCAGGGGCTTAAAATTCCTTTGTAGAATTTATAAGCTCCGTGAAGCCCTATAACGAATTCGGATTTAAATTTTAAATTACTACTTAAAATTGACTTTTGTGTTTATAAATGTAAAATTAATCCTTGAGTAAGTCGGTAATGAATAAGAAATTCGTCTAAATAGTATTTCGTATATTTTTGTGGGTTCCGTACTCATAAAAACGAAACACTAAGACTTTAGTCCAACTAGCCGTCCGTCTGTCTGTCTTATAAACCGCTTAACTTATGAACCGTAATATCAAGACATTTGAAATTGTCACAGATGATGTATTTCCGTAGCCGCTATGGCAAAAAATACTAAAAACAAAATAAAATAAATATTTAAGAGGGGCTCTTATACAAAAAACGTGATTTTTTGCCGTTTTTTAGATAGCCATACGGAACCCTTTGTGCACGAGTCCGACACGCGCTTATCCGGATTTTAAACATTGATGTAGTAAAAAAGCATGCAGTCTATAAGTGGTCACTGCGGTCCATATAAATCTCTCTTTGATTTGTATTTAGATAGAACAAGGGTTCTATCTTTTTATCTAAACGCTAGCTGACCCGACAAACGTTGTTTTGCCATATAAAAAATAAGGGTGGACAACCCTTAAGGGGTATGAAAAATAGATGTTGACCGATTCTCATAGATACCGGATAAGCACAAAAAATTTCATCAAAATCGGTCAAGTCGTTTCGGAGGAGTATGGCAACAAAAACTGTGACAGGAGAATTTTATATATTAGATTTATATATGATAGTATGTCATTTTTATTTCTTGTCGTAAAGTATTATCTTATTAATGTTACCCGTAGAAAATAATTTAGATTAATTTAAATATTAATCACATCTGGCACAGTCACTATAACAGCTCTTTTTATATGAGAAGTTCTAACATGGACTGGAATAATAATTATTACGTAATTTATCCTTCTTAGTAGGTACTTATTTTCTACTCATATTTCAGCTTCAGTTATTACTTTTAAGATATAAATAATAATATCATTTTCATTAAAATAAAAGCACTAGCTGATATGAACTCCATTATAACTTGACTACTCTTCAGTTTGTGAAATGAATACTGTTTCTGTGAATTAAATCGTTATTTTAACATTTCCAAACTTCATGCTACGATAATTGAGTTCAGCGCAATATTCGGAATCAAATAAACAACTGTCAAAACATACATAAGTGTAGTGTTATATACCTATAGAGGAGAGATGTGCTCAGTTGAACATCGGACATCAGGAAGTTGCTATTCCCGAGGACTATGATGGTCGCCTCATATAAAAGTGTGCTGGCAACCACGAGAACAGAAGAATTTGCAGAACAATTAAACGTTGAATTCTTCTTGCATGTCGCTAAAGTTACTAAGTTACCCTACTTCACTATAGTTGGTAAGATGAGTATGAGACTTGTTCGTTACTGATCTAATTCTGTCTTTACCCTTTGACAACACAATTAAGAAATCATTCTCCCTTACCGTTATAAAGACAGAATCATAAGGTCGATGTGACATTATATTTTTTTAAATTAATTTAAATGTTTTGTCAAAGAAATTAGAATATTTTAAAATGAATAGGTACTTCTTGAGGCAATTTTTTAAGACGAATAAAAGCATTAAACTCACGACAATGCTACCGTAAACAAATTTTTTGTATCTGCTAATATAATATTAACTTACATATTATGTATCTGCATACGAGTATATTAGTGGATCTGGTTGTGATTTTTTTCTGGCTTGCACTAAAAAGATCCGGAAAGAAACTCTTCGTGTTTGTAGTTTTTAAATTTATAAATATAATAAATTCATATATTTTTGTTTGTTTTTTCTTTTTTATTCCATCTTGTTTTTTACATTAAATATAAAAGCTAACTTCGTTATCTTGTCATACATTTGACTTGCAAGCTTTGTTTAGTAATTACTTTATTAAATAACCCATTCACCTTGAAAGATAATACTATGTCGTGATGCCTAATTATTACTATGAACCAACTGTCTTCATTTAAGTGCCACTTAAGTTCCGACCATGCATTTTACTTAAGTATCGTATCGTGTCCAATGAGCGCTGAGACGACCATTTTATGTTGATCTATCTATTCACTCGATAAACTGCACCAGTAGAGAATATCTCAGAAAATAATATATTTATTGGAAAAGGTGACCGGTTTTTTACATAAGATTGAAATACCAAACGAGCCAGCATTCCACATGATGGAAAGTGGTCTCTAGCGCCCATATACATACATCTTTTAAGAACTTCAAATAGAACAGGGGTGCTATATAAATGCAATGCGAAACAAATACGTCATTAAAGTCAGAAAGAAAGACGTCAAACACACTCTATCGAAACGCAAGAACTATTTCACGCTAGAAAATGTGGCGGTGGTACCTCACTTGTTAAAACACAGTCATTCTTGAAACATTATTGTTTTCAAGATAGCGGTGAAAATGAGTAAAAGTGCATTACATGGTGAAGGCTTTAGAGTATGTCGTGTTTTTTTTCTTTGACATCTTTTTTAATAGGTACATGGCGTTCCAACTTAAACCTTAATGGAACGCGTATGAGGCTGGCCAAAGAGAGCAATCGTATTGATCATTGATTGAGGTACATAGAAGCCACTTAAAACGTTTGCTATGTCTAAATTAGAAAGAACATGTGTCATACCGACTACTTGAGAACACATCTGTGTTCTCTCAAGCTGTTCAATTCGATTCTTGATATATGCTTAACTTCGCTGTTAGCCTTAGTTATGATTGTATTACGCGAAGATCTGGTCGTAGATCTTAGTTACATGTCCATTATTGCACCACTTACGACTATATTTGCTGGAAATGTATCGCTATATAGTATAAAACAAAGTCGCTTCTCGCTATCTGTCCCTATGTATACTTAGATCTTTAAAACTACGCTACGGATTTTAATGAAGTTTTTAAATAGATAGAGAGATTCAACAGGAAGGTTTATATGTATAATACATGTATAATATACTTGAGAAACTCTGATAGTTTTAGATTTTTGTATTTTAGATGGAACGACATTCGCCGCAGCCACTAGTTTTAATATAATTCATGAAGAATCATACAATTGTGTTTGGAAGGTAATCATACTAAAATAAAAACATTCATACAAATTTTTATGTTTAAAATTTACTCACGCGTTTCATACGTGAAATATGAAAATTTAATATACGGTCAGCGTTTTTATTAAGTACAAGTAGCGATGAAAATTTTATTAAAATCTTCTATTTTATTTCATACTCTTCACCACATATGCAATGCGGTATATTTATCTTTAGCTGTTTCATGTTAAACTCAATTATTTCTTGACCCTTTTCAACACTTTTAAAAATAAACTAGCGAATTATATTTGTAATAAAATTTCAGTAGAATATTTGGATAAATTTCTCTCAATTTGGATAAATTTCTATCAATATACGTTTTGCTAAAAGCATTTTATTGCGTAAGGAATACTCACAAACATTTTTTTGCGTAGATACTATTAGTATCTAGTAAGTAGTAGGTATTATCCTCCTTGTTGGTACCCGAGTACTAAATCATATATCTAAAACATAAATAAAAACAAGTCATTAACACATCATCAATGGTTTCAGCATTTCAAGCATTTCAAAATAAAATTCAATTTTTACGTCCAATTCAAAATTCTACAAGCGTTAAACTTGAACTCCAGTTACCAATTTCAAGATCATTCTCAATGGGCACTAGTAATAAAAGGCACTGATGAGTCGACGGTGGCACTAAGGGTCTTTATAAGTGGTCGTACCGACGTTCGTGGCTAACCATTCGAGTTTTGCACAGTCGAGAGAATCTTTTGATCCCTGCCTCGTTGAAGTTTTTGTCGTACTTCCAAGTAAAGCATAGTGTAAGATGATCCTTATGATAACCAAATAGCCGGTGCGTCATAATTGATTTAATAACACACCAACGGTCAAAGTAACGCACTTTCTAAAAGCATTTTATGGAACCTTAAAGTTGTTTTATTTTCGAATTTCTTTATAGGCTAATTATTATTAAAATAGTGCTCCATTAATGGCTAAATGGTTTTTGAATAAGCAACCTTTTCTCGAGTATTAATAACTGGGTTACTTTACTACCATGGGGGCCATATTTGGTTATCAAAAGGTGTTACGGGGATCGGTAGTTTTAAATAAAACTGGCCACTGATGCGTAATACAAAAATAATTTATTTAAAAATAAATACAATTTTGGGTCGTGGCACGCAGGGACGGCCTGGTTCGTCTCGTAGCTTTATAATCCTCGGAGAAAGTCCTTTTTAATTTAAATTATATCCTCGGCGTTACTCTTTGTTAATTTAAAGTGTATCCTGGGACCCAAATCAAGGCGCGTTACGCGGATAACTCTATGTACTATTAATTTATTGATATATAATTGGTTCTTTAATAATTATTGTAATAATGTTGTTCAGATAAAACATAAAAGGTATGTGCGCTAATAAAGTAAAAAATCATGTGAAATATGTCACAAACTACGACTTGATACGACGCCGAGCTCTGAACAATTGACCGTGCGCACACGCTATCCTTATATGCACACGAGAACAAACGGAATACATAAGGGTATAGCCGTAAGTAGCATAGCAGGCAAGTAAGAGTAAGATAGCTATATTTTTATTAAATATGATGTTATGTTATATGATGATTAATAATATAATAATACAAGGAGAAACCTTTAAAAGATATCCCCGGTCGTAGAATAGGTCGGATTATATGGGATTTTTACCGCACTTAAACCATCCCGGTGGCCTTCCTCGATGCTACGAAGAGGACTCCGGAATCTCCAACAGAACCCAACCAGAGTCTTCTCCATCCAACTTCAACCAAGTGAGCAGCTAGGTCCACTGTACCTTATGCGATCACACATAATACCGCTTATCCCGGGGTCGCTTGACTGAACCGTTCGAGCTTCCATTCCTGTCGCCGCAACGTATGCATGCATAAACGGGTACATAAACAATTATTGTTTTGGGGATACTCAATAAACTTATTCTGAAAATACTGGGGACTCTCTGTAACCTGATTAGTTAAATGCCAATCTTTATTGCCACAATAATGACCAAATGATCAAGACTATTGGACGACCTGCGTGGCGGAGCGATTACCATACTGGTCTGATGCGCAATGGGTTCAATTCCCGGCCAGACAGGTATCTAAATGATGAGTTTAGATTCTTGTTCTGGGTCTGGGTGTTTGTGTATTCGTCTTGTGTGTGTCCATGATCCCCACAACACAGGAGAAAATCCTAGTGCCGGGGTATGAGCGTAGTAGCGTGTTTTTTTAAGTCTATCCTATTAACTAAATAAAGTCAATCTTGTTAATAATAAATTATACCGTGTTTTTATATATTTAGTTATAAAATCCATCCTTTGGTCGATATTATTTCTTGTGTAAATTTCATATACGTTCATAGTAAACAATGCGATTTGCGTTTTAAAAGTCAAATTAGTTTTGCAACGTCGATTTCAAAACGTACTCCACAAAGCACCGCCCATATTGAAAAAGTTGAGACAAACAAATCCTCAATATATTCTCCTCCATTTCAGTACAAAGCGGGCTCGCGGGTGTTATAAAATTTCACATAAATAATTCAACTTACACATCAGTATCGCAAATTCCCTTAATGTGAAAGTGAGGCCGGTGTTATGACGTTGAGAACGTGTGGAGATTTATATCGTCAACCCATTATTGTCCCACTGCTGGGCACGGGTTTTCTCTCAAAATGAGAGAGTTTAAGGCCGTAGCCCACCGCGCTGGCCAAGTGCGAATTGGTGGAATTCACACACATCTGAGAACTATTTTTTAAAAAAACTCTCGGGTGTGTAGGTTTCCTCACGATGTTTTCCTTCACCGAAAAACAGTGATAATTAATTTCTAATACGCACATAAATCAATGGTGCGTGCCTGAAGTTTTTAGGTGCAATTTTGATTTTTATCATTTGCTTCATTTGTTTTTAGTTGCAGAGACCACTTAATATTACTACGTAAACCCTGCAACTAGATTAAAGTCGCTTTCAAATTTGTCACTTTTTTTAAGATGGCTAACTTACAAATTGGGCTTATCGACGACCCGCTTCCCAGACGCAGGGTGTTCCACGTTCAATCCCTGGCCAGAAAGATATCTGAATGTTAAATTTAAATTTCAGTATTATGTATGGCGTATTATGTATGGTTGTCTGGAAGAGATCGCTGCCTAGCGATAAGACCGCCTATTGCATACGACTAATCTGTATTGTATGTTTTTGTTATGTTTGGCTGTTTCTAGAATGCAATAAAGAGTATTCTATTCTATTCTATTTTATTCTATTTGTGTGTGTGTTCATAACACTCACTAACTACATAATATGCAACGTGAAGTTATCAGCATTTAATAATATTTTGATCCCAAAATTTCAATATATGAAATGTCCTGAAGATATACCTAATCATTAAATAAAATATTGAACAGATTATTGTATCCATATATTGTTTACGTAATAATAATGTTTTGTTAAAGAATAGTGTATTTACGTGAAAAAATCGGGATTATACAATTTTGTAGTTAATGAGTTTTCTTGTCACCCGACGGTATTATATTTATACAAATGTGGAAAATCCTTAATTGCCTCGAGGCCAACATGAAAAGAGTCAACAACGTCAGTACATAATTTTCTCTACAAAATTCCTAAGAGATTTCAATAGACCTGTTAAGTTAGCATTATAAAATTGCCTTGAACTCATTTCTACGCTTGTAAAGGTAAAAAACTCGAGTGGCTAAAAATATTAAATATTTTCCGAACTGGCCTCAGAAAAAAGATCAATTACGATTCCAAATCGCATACAGAGAGTTCCGTACATTAAAATTCCGTCTTTGTTTATAATAGTTATTGTATAGTAGCCAAGAAGTACATGTATTGTAAAATATTTACGTATTACAAGTTAATCTATAGTCAGCTTAATAATTAATTAGCAGATAGCGAAGTTTTAGTTATAACTCTTTTGTAAGGTTCATTGTAAATTAAAACCGAAAAAACATAAGCCTGCGTTGAACATTCTATGTAATATAAAACTCAAAAAATGTTGCAAAACTATGTAGTGTAAAACTCAAAGAATTTTTGTTTTAAGAAAATTAATAAACTTCTGTTAAAAGTACTGAAGGCTACGAAAAATTCGCTAAACACAGAAAGAGTCAGCGTTGAGCGAATATCAGTAAATTTCGCTACAATTTATTACACAATTTTGTGGCCTAATGTAGAATCGGATATTTTCGTCTTTAATGCTCACCGCTTAAGCTTTCTTCTGGTTAAAGACATTTAATCTCAAATGAAATATTATACATTTCACTTAATGAGATAATTTAGCATAAAATAAACAATTGGTGAGCATGCAGAAACATTATTAAGGAGTTTTGTGTGCAAAGAAAAAAAAGAAAGAAATGTGGGTACAACGAATTATTATATCTTTGTACACATACAGTATATAGGGCCGGATTTAGATTAAAGTTATTATGTAAGCTTTCTTCAAGCTTTCTACACTCGTCACGCTTTCTACACTCATAGCCCCACAGTAGGATTTCCTCTCGTGTCGTGGTTACCATTGACACACACAATACGAATACACAACCGCCCAGACCCAGACATCTTAACTCATCGTTCAGATACCTGTCTGACCGGGAATCGAACCCGAGACCCATTGCGCGTCAGACCGGTATGGTAACCGCTCTGCCACGCGGGTCGTCAAAGCGAATGTCGCTTGAAGCGAATATTTCCTGCCTCACGAGTAGAACTGTGCGATAAAACAACTTCACGTTATAAACGAGCTAACGTGTCGTTTCAAACGTTACCATTTCATTCTCATTCAATTATCTATGGAGTTTGAAACGAGTTTGATTGACGTCTAACACATTTGTTGTATGAACTTCTCAAACATATTTTCTTGCAGCGTTGTTTTTTCATCGCAAAACAAGTCAACATAAACGCTTATAATTATTTTTTCATAATTTACCTAGTTTATTCATTGGTCTAACCATTTGCTAAAAAGATCTCTTAGAGATATATTATTTTTAAGACTTCTTCATCTCTAAAATCAGTGAATAATAATATACCTACCTCTAGTTATATAGTTTATTCATAAATTCCCTAAGTATAGAGGGAACACTCAGGTTGAGAGAACCTCTCAAACCTCCCGACTCAGCGGTATGCATAGAAACCAAAGAAAAATCCTGCCTCTCTTACGAAAATTAATTAAGCAATTTTCTTTAACTACTCACAAGTGGTCTCTTAACCTATATTTTACGTTTTGGTATAAATTTTCTTAACGTGTAAGATTAATTTGCATATTTTAGGGAATAAATAGTAATAATAAAAAAGTACAATACCTACTAATAAAAATATCTATAACTTAAAATGTATTGATGAAATTGAAGCATTATATAGCAATTTACTAATAATAACTAAAATACACTAATTTTAAGATATTAATAGCAAATAAGTCTATTACTAAAAATGATGGATTTATTTTAGAATCTAGTAGTTATCTCATTTTATTATTAAATTTATTTTATATAGCTCTTTGTTAACTAAAAAAATCCCAGCTCTTAAAATTTTACTTCAAAATAATGTGCCCACGCATTTAAAACTATCTTTATTGTCTGGAAATTAAATTAAAAATTCGCATTATTACTTGACCTTTGTACGTTATTAATGTTTTCTCCGTCAAGTTTCTTTATGTACAAGTAGTTTATGATTGTAAATTATAGTTGTAATAAAACATTGTGTTTGATCTTTATAGTTATTTAATAGATATAAATATAAGTAGAGCAAAAACTCAACTTATTATAAAATTTAAAGCCATCGTGAAAGAAAAGAGTTAAGGCATAATTTGGCAAGAAAACATGTTATATTTTTGAAAGTTTAAGATAAGGAGTATGCAGATAACCTCATGATAAGTGATCACTGCCAATCCACTCCACTTAACAGGGGTCCTGGCTAAAGCCGATCACAGATGGAAAGTTACTCATAAACAGGTAGGTGACAGGTAGCATAATTTGTTTGGCGACGTTGTACATCTCCAAGATTTAATTCTTTATTGTTAGCTACGACATACACGGAGAAAGAGGCGCTATTAAGTGTTAAACGCATTTTCCGTTTTTGTTGGCACACGTCGACGTTTAGCGTCTGCTATCCTATTATAATGATCAGCGTCGAAAAATAACGTCCTCTCCAATGCATGAGAGCATATTTTTTCATCATGCCAGGTTACCCATCTAGCTCCTAAATGCTAAAGAAGTTGATTTTAACAATTAATCAGAGATTCAAGCAAATCATGAGCCTAAAAGCACTTCAAGACGTAATCACCTTTTTATACGCAACCTATATCTCCAGGAATAAAAATATAGAACAAAAATTACACGTTGCGTAGATAAAAACAACAGGATGTGATTTTAGTAATTGAAATACCGTAATACGAGAGAAAACATTCACAAAGCCACAATT
Source organism: Spicauda simplicius (assembly GCA_949699795.1). Taxonomy (NCBI): domain Eukaryota; kingdom Metazoa; phylum Arthropoda; class Insecta; order Lepidoptera; family Hesperiidae; genus Spicauda; species Spicauda simplicius. The sequence goes on along the minus strand of OX453071.1, from coordinate 10,306,420 downwards.
TCGTATAAAAACGTGGAAGCCAAATACCTTCCATTTCTTATAAATTCTTTCTAACATCGCACATCGTAAAAATTCTCACAATTCTGTTATAATACTTTAACAAGGCTGTCTCAAGGGATGTAATAAGGACTGAAAATGGGTCAACATGTCACTCGTACCTTCGTGGTTCCGTACAATCTGAGCCGATCTTGTCAGTGTTTTATGTGGCGCTCGGATAGTTTCATATGCTGGACATGGGTCACCTTTCAGAGTCGAAAGGGTTTTGGTCATCCTTGCCTTAGTGATTAGTAGAATTCACTTAGAGAATACTTTTTTGTGACATTATAAAACATTTTACAACGCATATTTACTATAACTATAATCGGCCGAAATTCGACCGTAATTTAAATTAAAAAACTAAACTTCATATTGTCCAAATTAGTACAAATATTTCTCTAATTCAAATCAAATGTCCTCTGACATTCTTGACGTTGTGTCTTTTCATAGTAAGACATTGAATGTTCTATTTCATTTACTAAGTACATATGTGTTTGTGACAAATGCATGGTAGTGTGTGTAATGTATTTTTAGTTGATTTTATGTATGATATATGCGTTATTTGAAAAAAATATTAACATTCTGCACTCCTTCTCTACGTCCACTATAACCGTGCAAAATTTCATACTAATCCGTCCGCGGCATATTACTTAAAAATCCGTCACAAATTTTTGCTTCACGTATTAATACAATAATTACAGCAGTACATATTCACATTTTTCCAATATTTTGGTAGAACTATCCGGAAATTTTCTTTTATATGATATTCTTCTTCAACTTAAAAGCGAAAAGATTTAATAGTGTGCTTTTTGGCCAAGTTTCGTCTGAATGGTTGCTTTGAACCTATCATTTGACAAATACCTGCTTTCCTTCCTGCTCGAAGCACTTATGGCCAATTAAGAACACAACCCTGCGTTACATTTCACGGGGTCAAATGAATAAATACCAAGTCGAGAATAGTGGAATACCAAGAAAAAGGGACAATCTGCATAAAGTGACATATTATTAGACCTACGTAAATCGTTTAGGATAAGGTGAAAAAAGGTTGGCACACTTAGTTTTATTGCTGTAAGAAGGGTCGCAACGATATAAGGGTTGATAAAAGTAATGGTCGACTTATACTGAAACAATAATGTAAAAGCCCAATGTTTGGTTACAAATATTTATTTAATAATAGCATAATATCGTTTATCATTTTACTTGAAAATGATAAACGATATTATGTTTATTAATACATTTAATTGATACTATGTAGGTACATATATCATGTCCCTGTAGCTCCGGGATCAGAATAGGGCTACGGCATCCCCTGTCGTAAGAGGCGACTAAACGGGGCTTCCAGGGTTGCGGGCGGCTAAAGGTTGTCGCTCGAACCGTTCGGTCAGGCCATCGCGGGAAGGACGGTGATATGTGTGGTTGCATACCTTCGTAAAGACTAGACGGAGCAGTGGCCCCAGCCGCCCATCTGGAAGGAGCCCGATGGGGCAAAGCGCTCAGAAGATTCCGGTTGCGTTCCTTTGGAAATCCCGGAGTCCTCTTTATAGCGCCGAGAACGGCCACCGGGGAAGTTTTAGTGCGGTAAAAATCCCACATAACCCTGCGTCGCTCCCACGGCGTCAGGTACCTTTTGAAGGTTTCCCACTCGAGAACAAAAAAAAAATAATAATAAAAAATACATATATCAAGGGGTACCAATGTCATATTTAACTTAGTATGACATCATAACCTTAATAGGCATTATCACGCAAACCAAGTGTGTTTGCAAATCAAAAACTAGATTGCAGCCAAACAAAACTTTGAAAAGTCGTTAAGATGTTGTTTGCTTGATTTATAAATATACAAGCTTACTGCGTATCAAATATCAGCAAAATATGTCCAGTAGTTTATGCGTAAAAGAGTAACAAACACACATCCATCCTCACGATACGAGAGCAGTGATAGCCTAATGGTTAACTAGCCCTCTCGATCGGGTGGTCCAAGGTTCAAACATAGGCACGCACCACTGATTTTTCAAAATTATGTGCGTATTAGAAATTAATTATCACTGCTTTTCGGTGAAGGACAATATCGTGAGAAAATCTACACACCCGAGAGCTCTTTAAAAAAAAAGTTCTCGGAGGTGTGTGAAGTCCACCATTTCTCACTTGGCCAGCGCGGTGGACTATGATCTATAACTCCCTCATTCTGAGAGAAAACTCGAGCCCAGCAGTAGGACAATAATGGGTTGACGACATACATTGGCATACATTGGCACATTCACAAACGTTGGCATTTGTATTATTAAAAGGACTAATGTAACATTAAATATAAGTTTGTAAAAACTTAATTATATGGTACCTATTTTTAATGTTTTTTTTTTTTGTTTCAGGTCTCGAATGAATGAAGGCTTCATTTTCTAGAAATTATGTTATAATTGTAAGTATTTTTCATATAAATACTCGTAAATTTAATCTCATTTATTTTTACAGAGAGTTATTTACTTCATTAGAATAACAGATTTCAAACAAAATTACTTATGTTTATGGACTCTAAAATTATTAAAAGAGATATAAAATATAAATAAGATATTTTAGGCACATATAGACATGAATAATGTATATACAATTCGATTCAATAAGTAATGTTATCATATTTTTTGTATATCTCACTCACAAATTATAGAGAACGAAGGAAAGGCAAATAAGAATTTCAATATTGGATTATTTATTATCTTTATTGACTTAAAGGTTGTAGAACTCTTTGGGGTTCGACTTTGGAAGTACCACAACCGTAATTATTTTTGTCTAGTAACAACAGTGTTAAGCGTTACTTTGGTTTTTAAGGGTGTAAATGATACTTACGCGAAGCGTTTTATTATTTGACGACCCGCGTGGCGGAGCGTTTACCATACCGGTCTGACGCGCAATACGTCCCGGGTTCGATTCCCGGCCAGACAGGTATCTGAATGATGAGTTTAGATTCATGTTCTGGGTCTGGGTGTTGGTGTATTCGTCTTGTGTGTGTCCATGGTACCCACGACACAGGAGAAAATCCTACTGTGGGGCTATGAGTGTAGAAAGCGTGTTTTATGTTTGTGTAAAGATTAAATAACCAAGGCGTTCTTACTTAGTTCTTAGTAGCATCAATGCATCTATGAAAGTTTTTTTGTTGACGGGGAGAAAACCTTCAAAAGGAACGTCGGAGCCTTGGGAGAGACTCCGGGTTATGTGGGATTTTTAGCCACTAAAACCACACCCGGCCGGTTAAGGCAAGACCCTCGGTCCACACCCGAGGCTGCGAGACGTGATCCACGACACCTAGGATGGGATTACGATATGATATGACTGCGGCTGGCATTGCCTGCCCGACGGTCGGATATTAGGTACACGTCGACCCCGCCCTTGCCTCGTCCACAGTGTACTCGGATACAGCAGAGCACACGTGGAGAGACACCTACTCGCCAGGTTATCCGCCATCGCTCAGTAACTGGTTAGTTAGTCGCCTCTTACGACAGGCAGGGGATGCCGTAGCCTTATTCTGATCCCGGAACTACAAGGACGAGGGTACCTGGCCTAGCACTCTATTTATGGGTAACCTAGGCAAAAGTATTTTTTTGGGTTGGTTATAGAAATCAATGATCTAATGGCCACTATTCAACAATTAAACTGGTAATTTATATGGATGACATAGTCTATGTCATAACGTACAATAAATATATCATTTGGTACTTAAAAGCGATAATAAGTGTCGAAATTGCTAAAAATATTGTACGCATTTTTTTTTTCAAATAATAAAAGAAACGCTTGTGGTCCTATTTTGCATAAAATACCCCTCCCTATCCAATTAGATTACTTTTTTGAATTAAGAATCTGAAAAATGTGGTTTATTTTTACCTAACAAGTATATGTGGATTGTTTTAGTAAAAATTTTTTTCTATGTGACTGAAGTAGCAAACGAACATACAGTCCACCTGATGGTAAGTGGTCACTGCTGCCCATGGACATCTGTAATCAACTTCATACAGAAAATGGTTTCTATCTGAAGTCAATCACAGATACGTTTCTACTCCCGAGGACTAAGATGGTCGCCTCATGTGAAAGTGTGCCGGCAAACATACCCTTCTATCGAAACGCAAGAAATGCTTCACGCTAAAAATGGGTGTGGTGTGGTGTGATGTGTAAATATCTGCGAAATCACTACCTATAAAAATATTTTTCTCTCTAGACATAAAATTTTCGCGCAAGAGCAATAACAGAGTCATCTCTATCAGAAATCATGGCCTATATGAATAATAATCTAATCTGAATAATGAAATTGACTACGGGAGATCAAATCCAATAGTTTGAATAAGAAGTGTTAGTACACAACAGACAGAATAAAATGAAAAATATTTTATTATTCCTCATTAAGCAATCAAAGTTCTATGTAGTAAATTATATGTTTGTAGACATGGTGTTTAAAATTATATGTTTGTAGACATGGTGTTTAAAATATTAAACTGAATATATATGTCGGAGGAAGGGATGAATACAGCTTAGAAGTTACTGAAGATGGCTAGGCTTACATTAACATTCATAGTTTATAGAATAATTTAAATGATTATAGATTAGAATAAGTAACCATTGTTTTATATTGTGTTTGAGTTATATTGTCATGGTGTATGATTTACAATCAGAGCAGAGACTTTTAAGAAGTCTCTAGTGGAGTCGAGGTATGTGGCCGCACGGTGGGGAAACATTGATAAATACTGGTGTGAGCAATCGAGGTGGATCATAATTTCGTTGTGTGTTGAAGTGTGCGGTCACTGCCTTGAACCCGCTGCTCAAATAGCTTAATGGTATTAGATTATAACCTACGCGTATTTGAAATCATTATTTTGTGGAACTCTGAATATAAAGTGTCAAGAACAATTAATGCTGTATTTGTGCCCGCATTTACCCTTCAATAACGCCCACAAAACCCACTGATTACTAAAGATGTCGATAAGAATGGAATAATCTCCGACATCAGAAGTGGGATCAGTGCAGGCACAAATAGATTTACGTGAATTAAATACAACAATTTGCGGAGAAGAATTAAGAATTATAAAACTACTAGTGGTGCGTGGCTGCCCAATTTGACGCAAATTAAGGACTTCATCTGAATTCCATCCTGATGACGCTGAGAAGAATACCCGAGCTGTGAGATATGTTATTTGGTGCAGAGTAAAAGCCAGGGGAGTATTTTTTTTATTCTACCTAAAGTTGTAAAAGGTTTTGCTGTAAACATTTTTTTTTATTTAGATATTTTTTTTGACCTGTTATTGGATATAATCTAAAGATTTTTCTTTTTTCCTGTTGGTTGGGAATATTTGCAATATTGTTGCTAATTTATTATTCCTGCATAATGAATGAATGAAAGAATGAGTAATGTTACTACATGTTTCTAATTAACAACACAATAGATCAGTTATCCAAATCAAAACTTAAGATCCTTGTATATTTAGTATTGACTATAAATTATAACGTTTGTAGCGTATTCTTTTTGTTTAGAGAATTTAGTACGGTTATGGAGAGTAAAATTTAATTTGAAAGTAGATAATTAAATCAGTAATAATTTAATCAGTTCCTTCCTAGAGAATAAGATTTAAGTAATATCTGTGAACGAAATAACAACAGGACTAGTCTTAACTACGTCATGTCTCCATTATCTTTTCAGTTCGATGGTAAGTAAGTTTTGCGCGATTAGTATAGGCAAATTAAATTTTGTTACGTATAAGTGATTTAGTATTGTAATTGTTTCAGCTGTAGTTGTGGTTAGGTTAGTGGTAGAGATAGCTTATTCGACAAAGAAAATGTGTAAGCCCCGTGATGCTTTCTAACGGCAAATGACCGTTCAGTTAGCTTGAAGGTAGTTTGTGCTGCGTGGAGTCGATGTAAGTAAAGTCAAGGTTTTCCCACGGTGACATGACCATTCAGATAGTTTGAAGGTAGTTTGTGCTACGTTTAGGCTATGTGAGTGAAGTTTAAGGTTTTCTAGCGGCGATATGACCGTTCAGATAGCTTGAAGGTGGTTTAAGTTATGTTTAGGCTATGTAAGTGGAGCTAAGGTTTTGTAACGGCGACATGACCATTCAGATAGTTTGAATTTAGTTTACGCTATGTTTAGACTATGTGAGTGAAGTTAAGGTTTTCTAACGGCGATATGACCGTTCAGACAGCTCGAAGATGGTTTATGCTATGTGGAATTTATGTTGGAGGCTATGTTGAGTGAGGGTTCTAACGGCAATATGATCGTTCAGACAGCGTGACAGTGCCTTATACAACATGGTGACTATGGAACCAGTGTATGCGTTATTAAATTATTTGCCTGCGAGGCATTGGCGACTCCTCTGGTGTTGCGAATGTCCATAGGCGACGGTGACTACTTTCCATCAGGTAGCCTGTCTGCCTTATCATTACGTTAAATTATAAATAAATGATGAGGAGTTCGACTAAATATTGTGGAATTTAATACCCATTAAAATTGTTGTGTATTATGATATTAAATATTGATTTACTATAAGTATGGTGACTAAGTTCTGTTAAATGTACTAGAAATGCGGATAATATATATTTATACATGAGGCGAAAAACTAGGGTAGCTTTTTTACGCATAGCGCGCATATGGAAGAGCGTGCGATTTTACATAGTTAAAATTTATGTAGTACAGTAAAATGTAGTAACATTTATTGCTTACGTTAACGAAAACTGAAAAAAAAAGAAAATAAAATAAAAACGTGACGAATAGATAACCTCTTTCTTTTGGGAAGTCGGTTGAAAATCTATGATGTCAAATGTCTAAAATCTACAATATTAAATACCTATGTTGTACAACAAGCAATCGCTCTTAAATGCAGCATAAGCAGCTCAATCAAACCTCATTTTCCTAAACCGAGTGTTAGTCATAAAACAAAAGAACGTACATATATCGTACACAAAAAATTGTAATCTATAGTAACTAGAATTATTTATGAAACAGTTCTGTGAATAGCAAGCATAGTATTTATTTGTCGAATTTCGACCACTGCAAGAGCAATTAATTAGGATAGTTTTGAATTTGCTCCATATACTTTATCGTTTGTACAAAATCATGATAGCTGGATACTGAGTAAATACAAGGCATATGATTTTACATTTCGTAACAACACTTTAATCAGTTTGCTAAGGTTGTGAAAACTACACTTAAAGCAATCATACTCTAAAACGAAAGAATGCCACTAAATTAACAACGGAATAGTGTAACAAATACTTCATAGCACAAAGAAACTATTCATGACTAAATTTATTATGGTATTTCTTAGTTTTGGTTATTGTAAGTGTTGACTAATCTCAAGTGAAGTATCGCGTTGAGCGATATCGCTTAAGGATTTGGTTACGTTTTACAAAAACAAATTTCCTTCAATAACGCCCACAAAACCCACTGATTACTAAAGATGTCGATAAGAATGGAATAATCTCCGACATATATTATTATATATTGGACGGATGACCTGAAGAAGACGGCGGGTAACCGCTGGATTCAGATGGCTCAGGACCGGTCAAAGTGGCGCAGATTAGGGGAGGCCTATGTCCAGCAGTGGACTTTCAAAGGCTGAATGATGGATGGATGGATGAAACTAAATGTTGTCTGTATGTCCTTTATAGTATCGTAAAATAAAAAAATGTGTGTACTTATGTATACAAATTTTCTTGTTGTTTCTATCTTTTTTGTGGCGGCGTAGCAACTCGCGCAGGGTGCAGCTAGTTTTGATAAAAAAACGATCGATTTTAAAGCAGAATATTACGTTTACGTAAATTTTTATCAACAACTCACTGCGCGTACTGTGTAAAACATAAAACCTCAATCATCAATCACCTATCAGATATTAATCTTGCAGTCTACTTAAGAAATTAACTTGTAACCTAATAACTTACTTGTTATTATGTTGTCTCATGTTCTAGAATAGGACTGTACACGAAATATGATATAAGGACTGGTACCACCGCACATATTTCGAGCATGAAATATTTCTTGTGGTGGAAGGATGTAGTTGCTTGCTCACTAACGTGAGGGGCGACATTTTAATATAAGAGTTGCCTACTCACGCTACGTTATAATTTCTTTACGACCGATATTTCGAACTAGTAAGTCAATCTTGGCCACGGCAAAACTGCGAGCCGTAATAAACCAAGTTAATCTGTATATCGTTGACCCATTATTGTCCCACTGCTGAGCACGGGTCTTCTCTCGGAATGAGAGAGTTTTTAGGCCATAGTCCACCGCGCTGGCCAAGTGCGAATAGGTGGACTTCACACACCTCCGAGAACCTTTTTTTTAAAGAACTCTCGAGTGCGTAGGTTTCCTCGCGATGTTTTCCTTCACCGAAAAGCAGTGATAATTAATTTCTAATACGTATATAAATCAGTGGTGCGTGCTTGAGTTTGAACCTCAGACCTCCCGATTGAGAGGCCAAGTTTCATACAAGGCTATCACTCGCCCAAGCTAATTAACTTACCCTTAAACTATTTGATTAATATCAAAAAAACATGTGATGGGATAGGAGTCTGTGAAAATGTCAACCATCTAGCTATCACATTTCATAAGATACAAGCTGGTGGCAGACAAACGGACAGCGGACTCTTAGCGATAAGGTCTTGTTTTTTTACACTTTGACCCCAGAAAAATGTGAGCGTCTTCATGAATGGCAATGCGTCTGCTCCCTCTTCTTCTTCAACTTAACGCTTTTCTTTCAATATTATAAAAAATAATATCTATCATTGTTTTACATATTCTCAAGGTGGTAGAACCAGTGTAGTTCGACCGGGGAAGTACCACCACCACACCTATTTCTAGCGTGAAGCATTTCTTGCGTTTCGATAGAAGGGAGTGGTTGCCGGCACACTTTCACATGAGGCGACCATCTTAGTCCTCGGGAGTAGCAACGTATCTGTGATTGACTTCATGTTGGATGGAACTCATGTTCTGTAATTTTTAAATGAACGAATTCAATATTTTTAGTGTGTTATAGGACGTGAGTGACGCGCCCTATTTCGAGATCTTTAAATTTTGTCGCGTCGCAAAAGGTATTAAAAATGTACCTCGAGCCACTATTCACTTCGCTATACTTGCGCCCTGTAGTTCCGGGATCAGAATAGGGCTACGGCATCCCCTGCCAGTCAAGAGGCGACTAATTGGGGCTTCCAGGGTTGCGGGCGGCTAGAATGGGAGCCCGAACCGTTCCTTCAGGCGATCCAGGCATGTGTGGTCGCATACCGCCGTAAAGACTAGACGGCGGTGGGCCCACCCGCCCATCTGGGAGGAGCCCGATGGGGCAACGCGCTGATAGTATTCCGGCTGCGGTCCTTTGAAAGTCCCGAGGCCTCTTTATAGTGCCGAGGACGGCCACCGGGGGGGTATAGTGCGGTAAAAATCCCACGTGACCCTACGTCGCTTACACGGCGTCGGTTACCTTTTGAAGGTTTCCCCCTCGAGAACAAAAAAAAAGCTTTACTTGACATGGATCGTTTGTACTGGTTCAGTCCTCAAGAGTATACGACACTCGCAGGAAGAGAAAGAGTGATGCTAATAAACTAGACTTAACTAGTACACAGCACACATGAATCTAGCCATGCTATTCAAATCAACACACAGTAGTTAATCCATTCATCTATCCATGGTAATCATATTATATAGGCATTATGTGCCCCGACAATCACAGATCCGTTTCACCATAACTAGATTACGTACGGTTGTTAATGTGAATATCTACAGAGGAAATCAAAGGGATTACACCCGCATAATATCATAATAATCTCTGAACTAAGCGTACAAGCTCATTAAGGCAACGTGCAATCGGGCGAAACGAACGATAACATGAAGCGTACTAGAACTTAAATAAAATTTGTATTATATTAAAATTTATAAATTTTAGTAAAAACTAAAAAACGTTTTGTGAAAAATAAATCATATTCTTGCATTGTCATCGGACTTTGATACATGTGCAGAGTATCAAATTAATCAGAATTTTGGAATCCGTTGAAAATTAAATTCAAAGATTCCGTTACATACATAAATACAACCCAAGGTAATAAAAGCGCGTCAAAAAAATAAAAAAACAAGCCTTTTCGTAATTTGTTTTTAATATTCTTGTAGGAATAATATGATATCGATGTGATATCGATAGCGTAGTGATTTCTTAAAATTATTAATTCATCTTCCATTGTCTATACATAGAAATAAAAATCTTAGAAATAATGCCTTTCTGTAAGAAAAATATCAGCTTAAAATAAAGATATGATATTTCGGCTCTCAGATACATACGAACTAACAAGCTAACTTAAATAAAAGCTTGTAAATGTATCACAAATTGACCATTTTTGACTGAAAAAAAATATCATTTTTGAAAAGTATATGTACTGAAAACATATGCTGTACGTTTGTACTAATATAACCTTAATAGTCTTATAGTCTTAATATGGTATTATAAGGAGAAGCATAGAATAAAACGCTTTTAAGCCATAAACTGTTTATTGTTGTCCCTATAACGGTTTTTGCTATCACAATATTGTACACCGTAAGTCGACAAACGAAGATCCATCATGACGTCACAATTCCCGAAAATTTTAATTGCATATCCCCGCAACCATCCCTTGCGAACACAAAAAGTTCAAAGGCCTCACCAAAATAGAACGAGCAAGGTAAATTTGTTATTTAGGTATCCCGCAAACGAGTTGCAATTTGTATTATAATAACATGAACCTGTTTCTTGCTACTCCATTAAATGAAACGGGATTTGTTTAGTATCACCAATTTACCAACTTTTGTTACCCATGTAAAAAAAAATAAAAAAGTTTCTTGCCGGATCTTCTCAGTTGAGGTCGTGTTACGATCCGGTGGTAGTGTAAAAAAAAATATATAAATGTAACTGACAATTTGTAAGCGCCCCCGAAGGCCTATTTCATTAAATGTATGAAACAGTGTATGAAAAGTATTTGCAATGTGTCGGTCTCAAATAGCGCCACTGTCTGTCTTCTAGTCAAAGTCGTAGGAGATGACTAAGGGATAAAATCCAGTCGAAACAGAACAGCGCCTTCTAATGTTAAGGAACACCTTTATCCAACTATGGATTTAAAGACGAATGAACTGATTCTAAGAGCGCTTTCACATTAGTTTAATTTTACCACCTATAAAATTTTCATCTAGTCTACAAGACTATAGTATACAAGGTCTAATAGGCACTTAAACTTTAGCTTGAGGTAAGTAGGTACATTTATTTATTTAGAAACGTGTCTGACATGTTGTTGTCGTGTGTGTAGATGTATCATAATTCTTGGATCTTAGAGCTAATTATATTAATTAAATATCAAAGATTGCGTTAAGTTCTCCTATGTTAAATCCGTTGTCCTCTTTTAGAGCGTTCGCGTTAGAACTTTCACATTAGGTCGCAAGTAGCGCGGCCGCAGCACGTCAGCTGCGCGACTGCGCGGCTGCTTGTACGAGGCGGTACGTGTATGTGGCGGTACGTGTTTGACACGCTCTATATCTGTAGGTGTGAACAAATCTTAACCCTGTCGAACGTTTTGAGACATTTTGTTTTAGATATTTTAATATTTGACTTCAGTCCTATTTACTTTGTGCTGAATTCGGGTCTTTTCAGACAACTGAAAGGAGGGCTGATTTATGTGCACGTTGCTCTAGTATAATGATATAAATAGCAAAAAAGATTTAGTATACACTAGCTACGCCCCGCGTTATCATTTGTGTTTAAAAATGTAACGTTACGATAAATAACTTTTGATGGTACAGGTAGATTGTGATAAAATCATCAGTAATTTGACACAATTTAAAATACACGAGCAAATAGACAGTCAAACATTTAAAGCTATAGAAATTTATATTATTAGGTTGCATAGAAGACTGAGGAAGTCTTCCAAGGAATGTTATTTCAAATAAATGAGATGTATAAACATGCGAAACTATGTTTTTTTATTACATGTATATGCATGGATTACGTAGAATACACATATAATTAAGCCTAAGAGTAATTACATTATTTAAAAAATAAAATGTAGCGTTACACTGAATCGAGAATTCGCCTTTTTCCGGTCCAGTAAATAAATAATTGTGATACAATTGTTTCAGGAAAATTTCAGACGTTATTGCATTACTCGACATTTTTCATCAACGAAATTTAATTAAAAATGACCTGGTAAATCTAGTGCAGATTAATAACTTTTTATTAAATTACTTTTGATTTTTTTTATTAAAATGAGCTTTTATTAATCTGTTTAACAACGGTATATTTATTCGATGGCTTGGAACACTGTATACCGTCTAGATATACATAACTATGTATGTTCAAACGAATAACAAACTGGATAAATTAATTATGTTAATACGTAATGAATTATTTATTAGTAAAAGAAATAAATATAAATTGTAAACACATACCTCCTTTCCGTTTGTCCGTCTTTCTTATTTGCCATTTAAGGAATTTTCTCTTAACACTATTAGTATGTTAGCTTATATAAGTAACAGACGCACACATTGTAAAAATGCAAAGACAACTTTAACCTACTTCTATGAAAAACCGTGTAGGTGTGTGGTATAATAAAAAGTGTGCTCACCGTCAATAACTTTTATCTATTGAGTGAAAAGAAAATCACACTTTAAATGAAAATTGGTTTTATAGATTTTACCACCGATAAAATTTTCATCCAGTCTACAATACTATAGTATACATGGTCTAATAGGCAGTTTAGCTTGAGGTAAGTAGGTATGAGTGGAGTCCTTTAGGGGAGGCCAATGTCCAGCAGTAGCCCTCAAAGGGCTGTTGGATGGATGGAATTAGGTATATTTAGCTACTTATTTATTTCTTTACTTATTTTTAATACTTTGTTGCACCTCTATAAAATAAAAGTAACAAGTATAAGTTGATTTCATATGGAACCCATGTTCTGTATGAAATTGAACACCGATGTCCATGGGCGACAGTGACCACTTACCATCAGGTGGTCTGCATGCCCGTTTGCTATTTCAATCAGATAAAAAAACAAAAGGGCAAACTTTTACAAGTACACGTGTTTTGCAAGATCTTTCAAAACAAAACATTACTTTTAATTATTGCTTTAAACTAATACCGTATAAAGGAACGCCGCCGTAACAAAATAAAGAGTTTTAACATCTCAAAATTATTTGTATAACTTATTTAAGTTTTTTTCATACGTTGTTTGTGGGCAGATGATTTCTCGGTTTGGACGTATCTGTCTCGGACAGAATTACTTTTATTGCACGAACATCCATCAATTTTTTTTTTATATGGCGGCAGACGAGAAAATTCGACTGTATTTGCTCCGCATAAAGCTTTTTTGACGAGAATTAATTTAACGAAAATAAAACTTTTCGCCTTTTCGACGGAAAATGCACTACGTTTACGAAAATTAATGACAATTTATTCCTCTTTTATTTTATATCCAATCTATTTGATTAATTTATTTTCACTGCTATTCTGGCTTACGTTCGTAAGTGAACGAAATTCATGAAGGTTTATTTTAAAAGTGGATTTAAAGGAAATATTTTTATTACTACTACGCATATGTCTACTCTCAAAGTAATAAGGTTACAGGCCATATGCCACCACACTAGCTAAGCACAGATTGATAGACTTAACATGCTTTTAAGACCCTTTACGGTCCTGGAGACCACTGACAGATCGAGGATTGTTATTACGTAGACAGCTTGATCAGCCAAAGTTAGGATTTTAAGACGGAGTAAGAAATAGAATATAGAGCAGCGATAGTAATGGTTGAACTTGCCATCTCGATCGGGAGGTACGAGGTTCAAACCCAGGCATACACCACTGATTTATGTTCCTATTAGAAATTAATTATACCTGCTTTTCGGTGAAGGAAAACATCGTGAGGAAACCTACACACCTGAGAGTTCTTAAAAAAAGGAGGTGTGTGAAGTCCACCAATTCGCACTTGGCCAGCGTGGTGGACTATGGCCTAAACTCTCTCATTCTGAGAGAAGACCCGTGCCCAGCAGTGGGACAATGGTGGGTTGGCGCCATACCTATCCTATATGAAGTTGCTTACAGATACCCATAGAACCAACCATCAGACCATATACCATCTTGTATACTCGTTTACTACTACAATGTTTTAGAAACTACCCGAAAATTGTGCACTAAACTTGAAATACACCTTAATTAAACTTTACTGAACCTGTAACCATGATTAGATTTTCTCAACCCTCAGGTAATTACCGATAAAAACTACACCTATACATTTACTGGGCACGAATCGTATGCAGAGGTAATCTCAAACAATGCGAATTAGTCCATTTAAGTTTGTTAACCTCTTTGTTTTATAATCGGTACATACATTCCGATTACCAAGGGTCCAATACGAGTCATAAAAGTACGGACCAGTCATTACAACAACCATTTTCCGGAATACTAACTTTAGAACAGAAATTTAAAGGTATAATACTTTTTTGGTCGACTCTGACGGCACCATCACCACACCATTTTCTGTCTATTAATAGCATTGTTAAGCCCTGCTCGTCCCTTAGTTCCGGAATCAGAATAGGGCTACAGCCTCCCCTGCCTGTCGTAAGGGGCGACTAAAAGGGGCTTCGTCGTAAAGACTAGACGGGGCGTTGGGTCCAGCTGCCCATGAGAGGAGCCCGATGTGGCAACGCGCTCAGAGGTTTATGGTTGCATTCCTTTGAAGATCCCGGAGTCCTCTTTATAGCACTGAGATCGGCCATCGGGGGGGTTTTAATGCGGTAAAAATCCCACATAACCCTGCGTCGCCTCCACGGTGTCGAGTACCTGTTGAAGTTTTCTCCCTCGAGAACAAAAAAGCGCTGCTGTGGTCTGATTTGAAAGACGTGATAAAAAAGACAAGATATTCCAACTTGTTGTTAGGCGTAATAACGCATATAGGTATGACCACTATTTTTTATAAAAATAAAATAGCTAACGAGCATGCATTCCATCTGATGGTAAGTGGTCGCTGCCGCTCTTAGACATATGTAAACAGCTTCGTAAGAAGGGTTACAGATACATTACTACTCTGAGGACTAAGATGGTCGGCTCATATTAATATAAAAATTACAATTGACAGAGTAAATTGTATAAAAGCGACCATCTTTTTCCCCGGGAGTATCAACGCATCTGTGATTGACTGCAGATAGAACCTATGTTCTATACGAAGTTGCTTACAGATACCTATGGGCGGCAGTAACCACTTACCATCGGGTGGACTGCATGCTCGTTTGCTACTTCAATCAGATAAAAAAGCTTTTAAAAAGTACAAAAGTGTCCAAGAAATAAGCTACGTACATTACTTAATCATTACATACCAGGTTTTAAGATGTCGGCAATATATTATGTTGTCACCTCACAAGAAAATCTAATTTTGGGTAGAGAGTTGTTTATTTATTAACGTGCAATGTTCCCCGACAGATCCGAAGAGTGATATATTTTTTCTAATTTGTACCCGTTTTTTCTTTTGAGAAATGTAAGTTACTAGTAATGCTTGTACATTTGAAATATTTGAGATAGTTTGACATATAATTGAAAAATAATAAAGTCTAAACCTCGTGGCGTCTTCTCATCTTGATTAAACGGCTTTTGTTTAAAAGGATTCACCTGCACTCTTCCATCTAAAAGGATTTTTTGAGACATGCGTGTTGATGACAGTAGTGGGTTGATGTTACACATAAATACACGCATTACATTCCCGTCTTATATCAACCGCGTTTAGCGCTGTTCTGCGGTTTAAAGAGTGCGGACAGGGAGATATACTTAGACGAAAAAAGGAAAAGGGACACGTAGGTCCATGATTTATGGAAGAAATCACGGCCTCTGGTTGCCCCGGGAAGCCGCGGCCAGTACCGCTACAAGGCGCGTGTGGCCGCACAATCGCTCGCGCTGCCGTGGGTGGCCGCACGTCCAATTCGAGCTTCTTAAGTGATTTTGGCCTCTAATACATGTAGATAAAGTTTAAAATCATTTCATAATAAAAGTGCTCACCACGCCGCTGCTTTCCCGGTGTGAATTGACTCTTATTCGAGGCATTCCAACTTATCAAGAGAACGGAAGAGTGATCTGTGGCCATCTTCAGGTGTAACTTTAGTCCTTTCTAGAATTGCTTATAGATCCATTGTAGACTTACCGTTAGGAGCATTGTATTTAATACTTGCCTAACGTGTATGAATAAATAAAGTATTCCATTCGTAAGTAATATACCTACTATTTTTAACGACTAAGTTCTTTATTCAGTTGAAGTATTTATTACATCAAATAAATTATATAAAAATGGAATAAGCATCGCGTAAAAAACTTAATTTAATTTAGTTTAATTAAAACGAGAGTAAGCAAATAATTAAATACATATTAATTACATTTATCATAAGCGTACTACAAGAATAACATGTATATAATTATAATATGTAGAAAACGAGCATATATTCCCCTACCAAGAGCAGTGTTGTATATAGGTCAAAGGTCAATTTCAACGGTGTAAAAAACCACTGTAAACTCCATCGAGAGGGGAGGTTTTCCATTCAATTGGCGCTTTATTTTATTTTAGGCTTACATTGATACGACTATGGGGCAATTGTTTGAAAAATCTTTAAAAGGACATTAGGTATAAATTGAATGAATGAAGGTGAGGTTCAACCGGGGAAGTACCACCGCTACACCTATTTCTAGCGTGAAGCATTTCTCGCGTTTCGATAGAAGGGTGTGGCTGCCGGCACACTTTTTATATGAGATGACAATGCTAGTCCTCGGGAGTAGCAACGCATCTGTGATTGACTTCAGATAGAATCCATGTTCTATATGAAGTTGGATACAGAAGTCCATGGGCGGCAGTGACCACTTACCATCAGGTGGACTGCATGCTCGTTTACTACTCGAATCAGATAAAAATATGAAATTTAACACGAATGCTTTGCTTTTCCCTTAGGACTTATTTAAAATGCTTCGTATAGATTATTGATCTAATATTCTATCTAATATTCCCTACAAATATTCGCAAATGCGAATGCGAATATTCAGTTTTGTTTTAAATTTTATCAAGGTGGTAGAACCAGTGTAGTTAGACCGGAGAAGTACCACCTCCACACCTATTTCTAGCGTGAAGCATTTCTTGCGTTTCGATGGAAGGGTGTGGTTGCTGGTATACTTTTATGGTCCTCTGTGGGAGCAACGTATCTGTGAAAGACTTGAGATAGGCCACATGTTGTGTATGAAGTTGATTACAAATGTCCATGAGCGGCAGTGACGTCTTACCATCAGGTGGACTTCATGTATGTTTGCTACCTTAGTCAGATAAAAAACATGAGGCCAACATGGGCACCGCCAGCTTTATTTTTAGGGAGGTGGATGTGGACAAGGGAAGTAGTGCATCCCCCTCCCAGTAGAATGTAGATTTTGCGAGCTTTTATTTTACCGTCAAACAACGGTAGTTGACTTTAATTTGTATCGATTTGGTGTCCTTTTTTTTGGTCGTCAAACGTCATTTCTATATTCGCAAAACTTTTGCACGATCCTTGTGAGTACGAATACGAATATTCGTTTCATCATTAACATAAATATGATCAACTTTGACTAATACTTCATTCATAGGTATACGACAAATTGTTGCTCCCTAAATTCCTTCCCCCCCCCTTGCCTTTGCCCTTTCTGAGCAATGATAGCCTAATGGTTGAAACTTGCCCTCTCAATCGGGAGGTCCGAGGTTCAAACCCAGGCACGCACCACTGATTTATGTGCGTATTATACATTAATTATCACTGCTTTTCGGTGAAGGAAAACATCGTGAGGAAACCTACACACCCGAGAGTTAACTCTCTCATTCTGAGAGAAGACCCGTTCCCAGCAGTGGGACAATAATGGGTTGACGACAAATTCCTTCCAAGAATTTTCGTATGCTTAAAATATACCTTTGCAAATTGTATTTTTATACTTTAGAAGACGTGTTTTGTGTCTCTTATCTATAACGAAAACATCGTACGGAGCGAAGGAAACGGATTTTCGCATTTCTTGGCATTCTTCTTAGATTTGAAGATGTCTGCGGTTACGATTTATTACGTTGTCACCTACAAGGAAAGCTTATTTTACAAGTAAGTGCTTTGGGATGGTATTATTTATTAACGTGTACCGTACACTCGAGAAGTAAAGATTTCTATACTGATAGTACCCCACTGTGGTTTATTGTATTCTGAGTCGAAAAATACACAAAGGAACGGACAAACTTAGATCCAGAACAATACTGTTTAATCTTTACATATTTCATATAGTAATACGTGAAGCAAAAACTTGCAATTCGTTTTTACGATACTTGCCTAAGGCGGAGCAGTGTGAAATTATAGCTATAGTAACGCAAAGTTATAGTTAATGTAGAGAAGAAATGCTCAATGCTAATATTTTTTTCCAATAAAGCATAAAACATACATAAAATCAACTAAAAACACATTACACTCACTACCTGACATTTGACACAAACACATACATAATAAACGAAATAGAACATTCATGTCTTAAACACATAATGTCAAAAATTAGTTTTTTTAATTTAAATAACGGTTGAACGGTGCCTGGTGACTAATCACCGCGATTGACTATAATTTTGATATTGTGTTTTACGAAATCCACTTATTACTTTTGTCAAGAAACATTAATATCACATCCAAAACATCAGAATTAAATGAAACTGTTTTAGCAAAGCGGCGACGTTATAGAGTGACGCTAGAAACTCCAATTGCACTACTTTACTATGTAAATATCTTGTACAATCCAGTAAGTAATCCTCGGCACTCCAAGGAAAGAGGAACTCCAACCAAATCGATTTGGAGTGGGCACTCAGCGATCGCGATAATCGTCACTTAACTTTGATAACTGCGGGCCTCTTCACTGAGAAATGCGCTAAAATTAGCCCTTAATGCTATAAACTTGCAATATTTCCCACATATTGCTTGAGTGTGTAAGTGTATTTGATCATTTATCTATATGACCATGTAGATAGCCAGCATACACTCTGATGATAAGTCTTCTCAGGTGGTAGAATGATCATGGATTTACCCGGGAGGAGCCTCTGCTACACTTCTAGCTTGAAATAATTCTTCAGGCAGGGTGTGGTTGCCAACTCACATATATATAAGGCGATCATCTCAGCCCTCAGAAGTATCAACACATCTGGGATTGACTTTCTAATAACAGAGAAAAGCGGTTCTATATAAAGTTATAGATGTCCACGGGCGGAAGTTAATAGTTACCATCAGGTCGACTGCAAGCTTGTTCGATACTAAAAACTTATAAAAACAACCTTGGCTTGCACTGGAGAGAGGATAGGAAATGTTTGCTTTAGCTTAGCGGCTAAAAGGCACATGAAACTAGATAAACGTGTTTGTCATACCTTTGACTTGAAATGAGAGAGAAGTCAAATCAAAGACGCTAAGAAACCAACTTTTTGAATCCATTAAACCAAAGAATTTATTATTAATACTTCACATTATGAACTTCATTAATCATTAAGTGATATGCTTTGAAGTATAGACCTATTAATCAAAGCGTAGGTGATAATAGTGATCTGTAGTTCCGGGACCAGAATAGGACTACGGTACCCTCTGCCTGTCGTAAGAGGCGACTAAAAGAGGCTTCCGGGGTTGCGGGCAGGAAGAGTGGGAGCTCAAACCGTCCGGCCAAGCGACCCCGGGAAGGACGGTGGCATATGTGGTTGCATGCTGCCGTAAAAACCAGTAGGTGCGGTGAGCAGTTCACGGCCACCAGGGAAGAGCCCGATGGGGCACACGCTGAGGACACCGGCGGCGGTCAATCGGAGTTCCCGGAGTCCTCTTCGCAGCGTCGAGGTCGGCCACCGGGGAGGTTTTTGTGCGGTAAGAATCCCACATAACCCGCGTCGCTCCCACGACGTCGGGTACTTTTTGAAAGTTCCCCCTCGAAAACAAAAAAAAAAGGTGATAGTAGTGATAGGAGGTAAAGATTTATGAAATCCTTTTTATATTACTTACACGTGGTAATAAGAGGTTTATACACTCACTTAAACTTAAAGTTTAACTTAACCAGACTATACTTTATTACGATGTACAACCTACATGTACGCCCTGCACTGAGATATTCCAATCCACACCTATTTCTAGCGTGAAGCATTTATTGCATTTCAATGGAAGGGTGTGGTTGCCGGTACACTTTTATATGACCATCATAGTCATCGGGAGTAGCAACGCATCTGTGATTGATTTAAGGTCGAACCTATATTCAGTATGAAGTTGATTACAGATTTCCTTGAGCGGCAGCGACCACTTACCATCAGGTGGACTGGATATTAATAATTATTTATTCTCTGTGATCTCTTCTGATGATCAAAGTCTGAAATTGCTATGAACTTATGGGTTTAACATTTATTGTTGTTTTGATTGTAATTATTACATTTTAATTACTTACGTAACTTCGTTGTCAAGGTAATGCTGTGTTATACAGTATAAGAAAACTAATGTAACGATGTACTTAAATGCCGAATGGCAACTATCCCTGTGATATTTGGACTTGTTGGATTAATCTCGCGAAATCTTAATGTAAATTCTTTTGAAGCTCTATTTAGTATTTAGCAATATGAAATGTGTAGCAGACTTTACGAAACAAAATATTTATTGTTAAGCGACGAAAATTTAGTTGAAAATAATTGAAATGTCTGGCAGGTAATTTATTTCAGGTTGTCAGACTTAAGCAACGGAGAACTGGGAGAAATTTACTCGTGATGTGTTAAGCTTAAACAATTTTAACAGGTAGCATTAGAAGTTATTACAAAACAATTAATGTTCCTTACAAAGTGAGATTGTTAAACGTTAATCTGAGTAGGTAGTACTACTCGTATTTGATGAACCGCATTGTGGATTGATATGTCGATTTTACATTTAAATTATTGATTAGATTTTGGTCAGATAGATATACATAAATTCTTCAATGTTTGGAAGATTGGATAAGATAAGATAAGATGAAAAAGATTGGATCGGCATCTCAATCGTGGGCCCGAGGTTCAGAGGATTGCAACGTTTCTTTGGAAATCCCGAAGTCCTATTAATAGCGCCGAGGACGGCCACCGGGGGCGTTTAAGTGCGGTAAAAATCACACATAACCCTGCGTCGCTCCCACGGCGTCGGGTACCTTTTGAAGGTTTCCCCCTCGAAAACACAAAAAAGTGTCTCTGAGGTTCAATTAAGAAGCACGCACCACTGTTTTTTCCTAAAATGATGTAATGTAAGTATTATAAATTAATTATCACTTCACGGCAAAGGAAACATCGTGCCAAAACTTACGTATCTCAGAGTTCTCTAAAAAAGTTGTTCTGAAAGATTTGAAGACTACTAATTCGCACTTACCCAGCACGGTTGTCTATGTATCTCTATGTATGCCTAAATGTATCTCTTAAAAAAAAACCAACCCTTGCAGTTTAGCAATAATTTGTTTATGACGATTTCTATTCTGTGCATCTAAGCATGTCTTACTATTAATATTAGACAAATAAAAATACGTACAGGCTAATTGCGCTTTAAAAACAATTAACTAATATTTTCTTACAATAACGTTATATTGGAAACTCGCGTGCCCAAGCATTAACAATCAAACACAAAATTAAATATCATTTATTAAAAATGTTGGGATAGTTATACAATACATGCGATCTCTCTTGGTAGGTACCTAGTTTGATAAGGTTTGATAAGCAAAAGTTCCAAGTTCAATTCCCCGGGAAAGAAAGCTATAAATGATGAATTTTGACTATTCCCCTAGTTCTGAATTGCACACAATTATGCTTTTAAATTCTTAGTAGGCTATGTGTAGAAAGCATTATTTGATATCTTAATAGTACCAAATAACACGGTTCATAAACTATACGTCGAATGTACTACCTGTTGTATTAATCTTGAGCAATAATTTACCTTAAAACCCTTACGCCAAGATGCGTGAAGCCCTTAACAATGATATACCGCTACCTTTGAATTCCCTCAGGACTCCCTCACATATCACACATAGACGGGAACAATATCATTAACATCCGGGCCATTCCCTTGGGAACATCCATTAGAGCAAGATGGTCGGAACTACCACAACATTCAATTTAGGAGGTATATCAAATTTTACCTGATTACTTAATGAATTTAATAGAGAGACAGTTCGGTATTGTACATTTTTTTCTTTCTAGACTAGGCGTAGATGTATAGTATGCAGTTCACCGGATGGTTAATGGAAACTGCAGGCCATGGTCATTTAAAAAAAAAACCTATATAGGATTGAAGTTATACCATTTTTTTTGTTATCGAGGGGGAACCTTCAAAAGGTACCCAACGCCGGTGGAGCAACGCCGGGTTATGTGGGATTTTTACCTCAGTAACCCCTCCCTCCCCCCTGGTGGCAATCCTCAGCGCTGCGTGGAGGAGTCCGGGATCTTCTATAATTCTACCTAAGGTCGTAATGACCACAAATGCAACTCCATTTTCAAATTGTATTTGGAATGCCACATTTTTATTAAGTTGTATTTCTACCTTTTTAACCCGAAAATGAAGTAGAAAATGGTCAAGCAGACCATTACATGGCGTTATTACTAGAACAGAGTTTCTTTCTATCTAAAATCGATTACAGATTCGTTGCCACTCTAAAAGACGTATTTCAGTCTACTGGCGCCCACATCTTCCACTGAAAGGCATAAAAAGCATCGTATTTTGAATAAATGTGTCTAAGGCCTCTCCAATGCAAAAGTACTGCTTACACACTTTTAAACGTACACGCTTTCTACAGTCATAGCCCCACAGTAGGATTTACTCCTGCGTCTTGGGTACCATGGACACATACAATACGAATACACAAACACCCAGGCCCAGAACAGGAATCTAAACTCTTAATTTAGATACCTGTCTGGCCGGGAATCGAACCCGGGACCCATTGCGCGTCAGATCGGTATGGTAACCGCTCGGCCACGCCGTCGTCAAACTGCTTGTACCAGCTTTAAAATTTTACTCTATAGGCAATGACTCTACAGACTCTACAGACAGACTCTACCTATTTCCTATGACCCGTAAAGCTACAGGAAACTGATTTATAACAGATCGGCTCACATCGCTTCTATCTCAGTACATGTGAAACTGAGCAAATACACATCTGCATCGGCTTACCGCATCCCACAACTCTCACAAAGCTACGTGTTGATATTAAACCACGAAACGACAAAAAGCGAAGTGACTTTGGAACTTTTGTTTTGCTTGTCCGCTTGTTCTGTGATAAAGGAATAACTAAAAACTGGAGTTTTGGATATATGCTTACGAATTTATTTCAACGAATTAATAATTCTAGTTTAAAACTGAACGATGTTTATATGTTACTTAATTTGAACTATCTGAACGATGTTTATTTATTACTTATGAAAGCGTGTCTTTGATCGACCACAGATAGGTAGATCTTGTCACTGTAGCCTCGGGGTCAGAATAGGGCTACGGTATCCCCTGCCTGTCGTAAGAGGGGGACTAAAAGGGGCTTCCGGGGTTGCAGACGGCTAGAGTGGGAGCTCGAACCGTTTGGTCAGGCAATCCCGGGAAGGACGGCGGTATGTGTGGTCGCATACCGTCGTAAAGAGTAGACGGAGCGGTGGGCCCAGCCGCCCATCTGGGAGGAGCCCGATGGGGCAGCGCGCTCGGAGGATTCCGGTTGAGTCGTTTCGAGATCGCGGAGTCCTCCTTTTCAGCGCCGAGGACGGCCACCGGGGGGGTTTTAGTGCGGTAAAAATTCCACATAACCCTGCGTCGCTCCCACGGCGTCGGGTACCTCGAAAACAAAAAAAAAGGTAGATTCTAATCTTATCTGTTGTTCTCAGATTTCCATGGACGGCGGTTGCACTACACTGTTATAATACCTACATATATCTATATTATTACCGTAGCGGTAGGAACTTATCATCAGGTGGACTACGTGCTTGTTTGCTACTTCAATCAGATAAAAAACACTACAAAATAGTCCTCAGAGTTAGCAATACATTTATGATAGAATTCAAACATGTTTCCAATCTCCTCTGGGTTCGATTGTAGATGGTCAACAGTTACCAATTTGTTAATTCTTAATGTGTCTTCTATCAAGTTAACATCAGTTTTCTTTACATTAACTTTTTATCTTTAACTGAAGGCTATTAACATCACATTTCTTTACATTAACTTGTTATCTTTATCTGAAGGCTACATCCGCTTTAAGCGTCATTTGCTTGACGTTGCAAGCATCAGCAATAAGCGTTTAAACCATACATAATCGATCTCTCGAGCGAAATTTCATTGCAAAATATAGCGAAATTCGCTTTAAGTTGCTCATCGCTGACGTAGCGCTAAGCGAACGGTTTGCTATATACCTACGGGTATTACTATTACCCTATAATACTTATTTTATACAACCAGCGATATATATGTTACAGTTAAGTTACCAATTTTCCTCAGTATACAACCTCCTCCGTTTTGTTATTGGCAACAATTGTCTATTGGTTGTTTTGTCAAGACTTGATTGATTGGGATAAAAATACAATTATTAACATGTCAGACAACGATTGTCGCGACCATTCTGATGAATATCATTTGAAATCTGCGACATATATTTTACTCTTATACAAAGGAAATGAGGTTTTGACCAGATACAAGATCCAATGTAGTTCGACAGGGGAAGTATCATCGCCACACTTATCTCTAGCGTGAAGCTGTTCTTG
Source organism: Spicauda simplicius (assembly GCA_949699795.1). NCBI lineage: Eukaryota > Metazoa > Arthropoda > Insecta > Lepidoptera > Hesperiidae > Spicauda > Spicauda simplicius. Next base: position 10,281,638 of record OX453071.1, on the reverse strand, counting down.
CGTTTCGGTGGATGTGGTTGCCCACTCACTTATATAGGAGGCGACCATCTCAGTCTTTTTAGTAGCAACGCGTCTGTGGTTGACTTTAGATAGAACCCATTTAAGAAGTCGCTTTTAGATATCCATGGACGGCAGTGACCATTTACTTTCAGATGGACTGCACGCTAGTTTGCTATTTCAATCGGATAAAAAAGCATCGGCTTCTTTTGCACTACGCTGTTCACATTGATGATGCACTGCGCATTAGTAACTTGGCAGAAAAACACTGATGCCGTTTTCCTAGATTAAACCCTTTGGTTCCCTACAACATTTATGCGAAGAGAGGGGTAATCTAGGCCGACACTATAAGGCACACAATAGCAGTGTGTTCATTGAATTCTAGAATAAAAACAGAAAATTCTATACCAGATATTTTCCCCGAACTGTATGTATTCGTACTGTCACTACTACTAGCTTTTATTTATCTTGCCTTATTTCTTTTATATATGACTGATATCTTGAAACTGAATTAATCGTATGTTAACCTCAACCGATTAAAATGAAACTTTGTATTCACCTTTGGATTGGATGACAATATAATATGATTATGAATGTCAGTCTACGACCAATGTAAGGGATTCTTCAAGATGGCTATTTAATTATGTTTCATGAACCTCTATTAAATAGTGAAAAGGTTTCCCGACAATAATAAAACAAAATGGCATTTTTAAGCTTAAGTTTTCATAGTTGTAAAATTTGCAAGAAACATTTTTTTCTTAACTAAATGCTCACAAATGAGTTCAATGCATTATTTCATCTAGTTGTCGTTAAGACTGTTATTTTAAATATGTGATGTATATAACACACCACAAAATAACACAATGGGTAGACCAATATACCATTTAATTTAAATATTTGATTATTTGCAACGGCTAACATTACGATTAAACACACACACGGTCAAATACACTCTTCAAGACGTATAATTAATGCTCTACTTATATTTTTTTTTCCTTGTTATGGATGTGATATGATATCTTTCTCGTTAAATGAGATCTTATCGAAAAATATTATTAAATCGACCTCAGTAATAGATTGCAATCATTTGGTCTACCAAAAGTAGGTCTTTGACAACCAAAAGTAGGCCAGCGGTTTACAAAGATCGCAAATAAAATTTCGAATAAAATTTAAGGTATTCGGAAGCCTCGAAACGCCTGGTAATGAAACTAATTACAAGGGGCATTAATGATTTAATAACCCGTAAAAGGTTTAATTATTCGCCACTTTATGAACGTTTGTACATGTCGAAGTACAATTTGATTTATTTTAATTCTCAAAACATTCCCAGTTTAATCAGGGTACAACCCATTATTGACCCACTGCTGGGCACGGGTCTTCTCTCAGAATGAGAGAGATTTTAGGCCATAGTCCACCGCGCTGGTCAAGTCCGAATTGGTGGACTTCACACACCACCGAGAACTTTTTTTTAACAACTCTTGGGTGTGTAGGTTTCCTCACAATGTTTTCCTTCACCAAAAAGCAGTGATAATTAATTTATAACTCGCACATAATTTAAGAAAAATTAGTGGTGTTGCCTGGGTTTGAACCTCGGGCCTCCCGATTGAAAGTTCAAGTTTCAACCATTAGGCTATCCTAGTGTAATTAATACATATACACGCATAATGACAATTTCTATCCATAGCGAAAATTTTCCCTAGGCAAGCCGTATACATTTAGAGGTAAAAATTAACAAATAGTAGACTTGTTTACGAGTAACATAATATCACATATTATGTTACTTATAAACAACAGTATTTATAACTGACTTACCAAACAAAGTCATCTCTTCCTAACAAAAACAGTATTTGTGGAAAAACCCATGAAAATATAGCACCATCTTATTCACCATTTTATAAATAATATAGACTACACTTATATAATTCTTTCTGGTGTCCTTTTTTACTATGAATTAATTGGTTACAGTTTCTTATTTTCACCTGAAACAGAATAAGCAATGAAAATTTATTCTGTACTATACCAGGTATTAGAATATTTTAGTACGTGTAGCAATCTTGTAGGCAGAGGAAAATAAAGCTCTCCATTTGTACTAAAATATGTACTCGTATGTGCAGAGGTGCAGTATCGGTGCCAGCATCGTAGAAGTACGGAAAGATTAAGCTGTCTTCTTAGCATTTATATTTTTCATTTTTACTCGGCTGCGTCGAACGGAAAATAATATGGCGCAATACGGATATTTAATGAAAGTCAATAAAAATTACATATACATATGAGTTACATATACATAGAAATGATGATTAAGTTTGTAACTTAGATGTGAGTGTAACAAACAAGCATGCAGTCCTGAAGGTGGTAGAACCAGTGTAGTTCGACCGGGAAAGTACCGCAACACCTATTTCTAACGTGAAGCATTTCTTGCGTTTCGATGGAAGGGTGTGGTTGCCGGCACACTTTTATATGAAGTGTCCATCATAGTCCTCGGGAGTAGCAACGCATCTGTGATTGACTTCAGATAGAACCTATGTTCTGTATAAAGTTGATTACAGATGTCCTTGAGCGGCAGTGACCGCTTACCGTCAGGTACACTGCATGCTCGTTTGCTACTTCAGTCAGACAAAAAAAAAGTCCGCCTGTCTGTAATTGGCCACTTGGTTCAGTTCAGATTATTTTTACCTGCCTGTGACTATAGCTTCATCGCGACTGAAGACTAAACTAAAATGCCTCAGATAGGTATGTCTTCTTTGCAACCCTTAAGACCAAAACACGGCAGCGTTTAACACTGCAGTTTCTACGGAAAGGGATGTGAAGCGGTAAGTGCCTTCTATTCGAATTACAAAGAATTGACGACTCGCGTGGCGGAGCGGTTACCTCACCGGTCTGACGCGCAATGGATCCTGGGTTCGGTTCCCGGCCAGACAAGTATCTGAATGATAAGTTTAGATTCATGTTCTGGGTCTGAGAGTTTGTGTATTCGTCTTATATGTGTCCATGGTACTCACGTCACAGGAGATAATCCTAGTGTGGGACTATGAGTTTAGAAAGCGTGTTTAAAAGAACAAGTCACCCGTCGCGTCGGTCGAAATTAGACCGTAATTTAAATTAAAAAACTAAACTTCATATTGTCAAAAGAATTTACTTCTACTGCATCTATAATACAAAAATCTTCAGTTTTACCTACCTGGAAACTATGGAAATTTTCTCGCGTCACCCTATTTGCACGCCTTGAGAGGATTTAGGCGTAAATTACCTGTCATACTTGTAATATTAAACGAACAAATTTTCTTCTTACGATAAAATTAAACATAAGACATAGGAATACCTGTTACGTGAATGATAGCGGAGTTACATTCTATCCTCAGTAATTACTGTCTCACTTCTAATAAGGAATATTCTGCTAAATAAGAGCTACATCATAGCACAGTAGACATATTAGACCAATAGGGAAACTACATATACGACGCCGCTATGGGGTTTTCGCGCTACTGAAGCACCGCGAAAACCCCATAGCGGCCTCGTCGATGCGATGTTTGTGTGAGTGTGCCGTTTTCGAGCGTAGGTAGTTTTCCTACTGGTCTAATATGTCTACTGTAGTCATAGTCTACCTCGCTGGTGATTACACGATAAATGCTGATTAGTAAACTACATATAGTTTTTAGATATTTTAAACTCTTAGGCGATGGTTTTTTTATTAATACAACTTACAATTATTTTAGCAGTCGTCTCATATGTAACTTCAAATATAATAGGGGTGTGTGTGTGAGATTTGAATTTAGAACTCCCAGATTGATTGAAATTACTAGTCTATTAGTGCTTACGTTACGTTAACATACCGCCAAAAAAACTAATCATAATTATATATTTAATTTATATCATTATGTTTTTTAATTAATTTGTTTAATTAAATTTAACCCTAAATTAAATTTATCGACGAGTATATCTTTAATAAGAACTTTTGTATATTGAGTTACAAAAAATAAATGAAGGGAGACAAGCGTTCTATATAAACTTTTTACTTTTGCTTAAAACCTAAAAGCCCAATTGAAATCTGTAGAACAAAGTAACTTGGCCGTTACACACACACTCAAACATTCCAATTGGCTTACTCCATTTGTTGTTAAGAAAGAGAATTCTAAATCAACTAAAACATTAGACAGAACTAAAATAAACCTAGGTCAGAAACTCTCAACCTATTTTATGCAATGCCTAAAAAAAATGTGCTTTTCAATTTTTAATAAGCTTTCTATTTGTATGTGATTAAATACATTTTTTTCTCTAACAATTTTTTTATATGACTGAAGTAGCAAACGAGCATGCAGGCCACCTGATGGTAAGTGGTCACTTCCGCCGGTCATCTGTAATCAGCTACATACAGAACATGGGTTCCATCTGAAGTCAATCACAGATGCATTGCTATTCCCGAGGACTATGATCGTCGCCTCATGTGAAAGTGTGCCGAAAACATTAATTTATCTTTGAAGTACTAGCTAAGAAAAAAGGCAAACGCGCCGACTTTCTTTCCGGACTTTCTTATTCAAGGTCGCGTTCCGATCCTATGATAGTGTTAGAAAATAATTGCAATTGACAATTTGTAAGAGCTCCCGTAGGCCTCTACAAAATAAAGACATTTCATTTCATTACACCCGCAATCTGGAGCTATCACCACCCACCTGTGGGCCTAACGCCCACACGGGGAATTAATCGCCCACTTTGAGAACGGGAGACCTAAACCGGTACGTACATCAAGGTGAAATAAAGTAACCCATTCAATCTTTAAAACCTAAACAGATTGAACATTGAATGAGATAGATGTGCGCTGTAAATTTTTACCGGCAGTAAACTTAACGCGTAAATTTCATTCGCTTAGAACTAAAGAATGGATTTGTCTATGTTTGTGTGGAGTAACAGTGGTACCTCCAGTCGTAAAATAAATTTAGGGCCAATAAAATGTACAATGGCTTTGATTTTCTTTTATTATGTCTACCACGCGCGTCATCCAAGTATCTCAGATTCCTTTTCGATGTAGGAACGATACCAGAAATTTATATCGGGATTTGTCTGTTATTCCCGTTGAAATATCTGTATTATATTTAATGCTTCATTTAATGTCGGCTATAAAGGGTTTATTCACACTCTTGGCAGCGCTACATTTGTTTTATGGTATTTGTACATTCTTAGCTTTATTTAGTCACTCGCTCTGTCGGAATACTAATAGCTTTTGATTATGTTTTTAGAATATTGCATATAATATCGCAGCTGCAGTTGTAATGATTTTTATGTTGTAGTAGTAAACGCACGTACAGGTAGGTTATAGGTGGTAGAACCAGTGTAGATCGTCCGGGGAAGTACCACCGCCACACCTACTTCTAGCGTGAAGCAGTTTTTGCGTTTCGATGGAAGGGTGTGGTTGCCGGCGTACTTTTGTATGAGGCGACCATCTTAGTCCTCGGGAGTAGCAACGCATCTGTGATTAAAGTTACCACCTTAAAAGTAGTATTAAACGACCTTTAATAAAAGTAGGATAAGAACATTTAGTTAATGGATACAAATAGTCAGAAAGACCTTGAAAGTCGGGATCAAATATTATTTTCCAGGTGGAAAAGCTTCATATAAATAGACAAATGATTGACGTGCTATTTACGATATATTAGATTTTAGATGAAATATGAAAATTATTTCGGTTCGTTTATTGAAACGGCTTCAATGTCTGATGTATGTAATGTTAAGATCTATTATTATATTCGAGGCTAATTAACTACAAGCTACGCAGAGTTATAATATAATTAGGAATGTTCGTTGTGTATCGAAATTTAATTACTTTAATTACTTCTGCTCAATATTCTAGCGAACAAAGCCTTACAGTCTTATTTTGGCATATCTTTTGTTTTATAAGGGCTTGTAACTCGTAAAAAATATGAAAAATTGTAGCATGAAATAAAAAAATTACGTAAAAGCACAATACATTTTTTTTGTAGTTTTTATTTAACTTACAATTTTGAAAAAATAGGAAACTATATATGTTTGTGCAACCCACCCAATACGGTTATCAAATAAAAAAGTATTAAGTCCAGGGACAACTAAAAATAAGAAAAAAAATATTAAAAAAATGATTTAAAAAGCAAAGCTTTGAAATGTATTAAACCCAAAAGCCAACACCATTTTTGCAGTCAAACCACTAGTTTTGTTTCATCTTACAATTTTATACATATAACGTAATAACTGGTCGCAACAATAATTGTCGAGATCACAATCCCTAGATCTAAACGAATCAAATCTACAAAATCGCATGACAGGGCCTCATATTATATGAAATTGTGCAATGCAACAAAATTATATTTATACTAATGTAAACTTTATTTTTCTCTTCAGTGTATTGAAATAAAAAAAATTAATATACCTATTTTATATTTTATTTTCATTTAATTGGTACATCATGCAAAATAATTATGGATAGATACTTTGAAACTTAACACTTTTTTGCATTAACATTGAAAACCTATGATACATATTATCACCATCGCCCAGGGTTGACTGATAGAATATGCCATTAAGCTATAAATTTACCCTTTCTAACCTTTGTATTAAGATTCTTACGGAATATTAAATAAATAAAATTTAGCACTTCCTTTTCCGTGAACTTTATTTTTACCTGTATTTTTACGCAAGCGCTATTTTATTTTTAAATTTTTCCTTACTCTACGCTCCTTTTAAAGCCATTCATAAAACGTTCAACCCTCATTTAAAATACCCCATAAAGGTGAGTGCACATTAAGTACATTAAATGTCAAAATCTAAAATTGTCAAAGTAGTTACCGAAATATCTCAAATCTTCCATATTGACCTTATAGGCATTTTCTCTATAATTAGCATGACATATCAGAAAACTAGTGTATGTATTTATTATAGCAGAAGTTCAACAGTGGTGTTCGGAAAAAAAATCTATTAGTCTTTGAATGTCTTTCTAACTTATGCTAGACAAGGGGCGAGGTACTTCTGAAATTTTCTAACGAAAAAGAAAGAGATTTTTTAGAATATTGACTATTTAAGAATATTGACCTCTCTCGAGTACGTCATCAATATTAAAGACTTAACTTTGAAAAATCGTAGTCTGGGGCTAAAAACTTGTAACTTTGCTTTTTATAAGTTTTCTTATGCAGCCATAGCGTAAGTTTTGTAAGTTTTCTTAATCGTTTGTAGGAACAAATGAACCTGCATTTCACCTGATAGCGGTCAATGCCACATATGGACATCTGTAAGTAACTTCGGGGTTTCTATCTGAAGTCGATCACAAATACGTTCCTATTCATGGACTAAGATAATTTCCTCATACTAAAGCGAGCGGGCAGCTGCACGCTTTCGAAACGCAAGAACTGAAACACGCTTGAAATAAGTCTGGGGATGGTATCCCCGTGCAACTTCAAAGCCGGCGATGCATTGGCGACTCCTCTGGTGTAGCAAGTGTCCATAGGCGACGGTGACTACTTTCCATCAGGTAGCCCGTCTGCCTTATCGTTAGGTTTACGTATAAAAAAAAAAAAAAAAAAAACTATACAGGTTCTACTGCCTGATAAATAGTAGTAGTGAGTAGTAGTGAGTAATAATGAGTAGCAGTAAGTAGTAGTGAGCAGTGCTGACTCACTATAATTAAATCGTAGTGACTATCAGTTCAGAAGCCTTTGAATATTGTACGCGATAGACTCCGTTGACTATATTGGAACATCCATTTATTGGCTCAATATAGTTAGTAAGATAATCCCATACAATTGAAATGCATTGTTCTTGAGATGCCTTAGACATTCTATTGTACAAGATTTCCCTTTTGTTTCACATTTTCAATAGAATTATCAGGTACGATCCGTACGATTGACAAATTTAAATTACGAACGATTGAATAGTCAATTTTGTTAATAGAATTAGGTTATGTAAAATGAGAATTATTTATACTTTTAAGGCGTAAGAAGAAGGTAAATGTTTTTCGCGAACCTTTATGATATACATATAATATTTATGGCCTTTATAGACGTGCAAAGTAATGTTATATAGCATGGCGTTTGGTATCACGTAATATGGCATTACACCATGTCTCAAAACATAACATGACTTGAGATGATTGAGTACACGCGCGCATCATCTCAAGTGCGGTGCGCGTATTCAATGTAATGTTCGGTGAAATAGCAATAGATGTGTAGCTATTGTTATGACACATATAATATGTGTAGGTACATACTATTTACAATATTTTGTATTTTTTGTGATTAGCGCGTATTGTACTCTTGGATGGACAGTCGAATCAAAAGTAAACAACAACACTAATTATAGTAATAACCGACTATGAAATAAGTGAAAGAGCCGTGTATTGCTACATTAAAATTAAAGTAGTGGTAAAATAACTTATTTTTATTGCGTTAGACTTATGGTTCCAAATTAAAGCTTTACAGTTGCCGCTAGAGAGCACCGGCAGCGAGATAATACGTCTTCCTTCGCAAAATGCTTGTTACTTCGTAATATCTTACCGAAATAATCCAAATTCAATGCAATGCATTGCGCCGCGCGCCGCGCGCCGGGCGCCGCTCACTCGCCTGACTGTGATGTGCATGTGGTGTAATGTTTTACTGTCATACATCATGCTTATTCTGCTCGAGTCATGTGTGATGCCGTATTGTATGGTCGGGTCATGTTACGCGTCATGTCTCTATGGCATTACTTACACTTGTCTAGTCCATTCTATTGCACGCTGTACACGATAAACAGATTAACAGACCGGAATATATGTGGAGTCGGTAGATTCATCCAAATTGTGGGAGTAACATGGGCTATATAATGTCGTAATAATAATAATTTTAAATATATGATAATGAATAACGAATCTACGCTAACGAATAGCAAGAGTCTTAACAGAATCCTAAGGCAAATATTTTTTCGTTTCTTGAAGTATTATAGAAAAATATTTTCCTTTAAATAGGTCGTATTAATTATGCTTCATACGTGCGTACGTGATAAATATCCCCATCATTTATCGCTAGCAGTATCTGATTTAATCTCAAAATATACAAAATAAAAACGAATGCATCCGACTATTGGCAAATATTCTCTGCGGTTCTGCATACCTACAGCAGAAAAATGACAATAAATTTATGAACGTGACCTCAATATTATAGTGATTTTAATAACTAATGAGTAGCCAAATTTCTTATATATCATACATGTACCGTATGTATAAGGACGGTAGACCCTTTTACTACGGTTATTTGTTTTCGTGTTAATAAACAGTATGAGTTAAGATTACGTAGATAAGGGCGTTGTCCATGAGCGAATTCAGTAAATGACTTAAACGAGCAATCTCAACTTGTCAACTTTCTCAACTTTTGTTGTCGACTGAAGCTGTCAGGAAAATTTTCATTTTGACCATCATTTACTTATTCAGGCGTCAAATGTTTAGATATTTACACAGGGGTGGTAGGCGCCTCAAGCAAGCAAGCTAATTCACTTGACGACCCTATGTAAATATACCAAAATACGTACGTAGTAATCCTAACGAAATAACAAGGATTTTCCGTGACTCTACCAGAGATTGTGCCACACATGTACTCTAAATCACGTTACAGAAGTTTTTAAACATCTTGCATATACTAAAACAATTTTTGAAATGATATTACTTTAGTACTTATATATTAGTCTCAAATAAATGAGTATTATTATTATTATTATTACCGGAACACTCCCGTTCCTCAGGCATGGTCAATTCGCCTTCATCCATCCATCAGCCTTTTGATGTCCACTGCTGAATATAGGCTTCCCCTAAATGGCGCCACTCCAACCGGTCCTGTGCCCTCTGAATCCAACGGTTTCCTGCTGTCTTCTTTAGGTCATCGGTCCATCTGGTAGGGGGCGACCTGTACTCCTTTTGCCTAAACGTGGTCGCCTTATAAAGATTTAATTCATAATCAGTTTATAAACAATATAAATCGCATTTATAACCCGATTTTTCAATTTCCTACATTATTAGGAAACCTTCGTTCTAAAAGTTTAAATAACCGCTTTCTTCATAACCCTTCAAATGGATATCAAACGAAAGGATTTGTGACATAAAAAGGGTAAATGACTCGTATTACTATTGAAAGAAGATTTTTTGCTTGGAAACTTTATTGAAGTAAGGGTCACTAAATTTATCGAACAGCTAGGCGATTTGCAGGAGACAAAAATATTATTTTATGAAGTTTAATATCAAATGCCGTTTAGTTTCTTTCTCTACTAACTGTCGAATTCAGAATATGAAATTGTTTTTAGGAAAGTATAGAAGTTTCGATAGAAGGGAATTTGCTGGCACACTTTCATATGAGCCGACCATCATAGTCCTCAGGAGTAGCAACGCAACTGTGATTGACTTCAGATGGAACCCATGGTCTGTATGTGGTTGATTACTGATGTCCATGGGCGGCAGTGACCACTTACCATCAGGTGGACTGCATGCTCTTTTGCTACTTCAGTCAGATAAAAACAAGTATCTTTAAATTATGCTGCTGAGTCCGTGCAAAGTTGGTAAACATGAAAACACATTTATATGAGATAAGAAATACAAGCCCTTTGAGAATCATGTGAATGTTTTCCGGAAATCGAAACACGTTTACGTATCTGTCAGCAAAGCGCTGAATATTATCGAACTATGTGCCTATGGATATGGCTTCAATCCTTTTATTGAAAAGAACGAAAAAGATATCCAGAAAACGAATGAATATTTTAATTTCTTTGAAGTAGCAAACGATCTTGCAGTCTGTTTTGTAGAAAGTAGCAGTACAGCACCTTACAGCATACTCCACCATGCTGATACATTTCTAATTTAAAAACATAGGACCGTGTTGACTATTTTTAAGCCCCACTTCATCGTCAACCCATTATTGTCCTACTGCTGGGCACGGGTCTTCTCTCAGAATGAGACAGTTTTAGGCTATAGTTCACTGCGCTGGCCAAGTGCGAATTGGTGGATTTCATACATTTCCGACAGCTTTCTTTTTGAGAACTTTGAGAAGGTTTCCTCACGATGTTTTTCTTCACCGAAAAGCAATGATAATAATTTTTAATACGCACATAATTTAGCAAAATCGGTGGTGCGTGCCTGGGTTTGAACCTTGGACCTCCCGATTGAGAGGGTAAGTTTCAACCATTAGGCTACCACTTATTTAAATAGATCTATACATGGCAAATAGTGCTTCATTGTCCCAAACAACCTTTATAAACTCTCTTTGCGTTACGACTGACCAAAGGGCATTTTTAATTTGGCACTGTAATGGAAGGCACGGCTGAAAGAATTGCCCTGGGTAAATTATGACTCACGTCAAGAAATCTCCATTGAGACACGTACGTATATATCATGGTCTTAAACGGTGTGATGGCATTTTAATGGGGTCTTTTCCAGCTCGACCAATTGCATGATTTGACGGGAATAATGGCCAAAAATTGAGATTTATTGACGAGATGAATCTGCACGTAAATCATAAAAGCTCTGCTGATATTAGAATTGGTTTATGGCATTGGTTTCTATGATGAACGAAAGTGGAATCAGTTCGATTTTAATTCATATCTAATTTCTGACCTTTTTTTTGTTATCGAGGGGCAAACCTTCAAAAGTTACACGACGCCGTGGGAGCGACGCAGAGTTATGTGGGATTTTTACCGCACTAAAACCCCCCCGGTGGCCGTCCTCGGCGCTAAAAAGGAGGAATCCGGGATCTCGAAACGACTTCAACCGGAATACTCCGAGCGCGTTGCCCCATCGGGCTCCTCCCAGATGGGTGGCTGGGCCCACCACTCCGTCTAGTCTTTACGACGGTATGCGACCACACATACCGCCGTCCCTTCCGGGATTGCCTGACAGAACGGTTCGAGCTCCCACTCTAGCCGTCTGCAACCCAGGAAGCCCCGTTTAGTCGCCTATTACGACAGGCAGGGGATGCCGTAGGCCTATTCTGATCCCGAAGCTACAGGGACGATCTAATTTCTGACGTAACATTTTGAAAATTAACATTCTCCAACATAGAAACAGGCATTAGTATCAGACCAAAAGGATTTTTATGGATATTTGATGGGATTCCTAAAGTCCCTCAGTGAAATGTTTAAAATAAAGTTAACTATCAGTACCAGCCAATTGACTCATTCTTAGACAGATTCTTAAAGGATGCACCGCTGCCTAATAGCAGCCGACAACACCTATGGATTGTGCATGCACTGAGTGCATTCCTCGGGCAAGGAGAGGTTTCTCGAGACCCGCAGACTCTACGCCACGGATTGACGCCACGCCAAGGACGGCAGCTTAAAGTCAAGACAGATTCTCAATTGCTAGAACCTGAAAGATTCGCTTGGAATAAATAAAATTAAAACCAAAAACAGGTTTGTACCACAATTCATTTTCATTGTAAATCGTGTACCAAATGGAATACGTGAAAATATAACGTATAAACAAGTTTTACTACCAATTGTATGATATTTATGTGGTTTATTTTTGGCTAACAATGGTCCGCAATAAAAACTTAAAATGAAATTGTAGCACGGTATCAAAATATTTGTCTAAATAATGTTTTTTTACTGACAAACATTTTTCAGAAGCTTAATTCGGTGAAAAGATAAGTGACCGTCGAAAGACTGAAAGACTTCACACGTCCTTGAGAATATTGTGAAGATGTACTTGTACATGTTGCAGTCAAAACTCTGAACGGGTCGAAATAACGTTTAACTAGCAATATCAGTCAAAAGTACTTTTAGTCATAGGCTCACGATAATTGTAATTCTGATTCACAGTAATTTTACCGAATGGCAATTTCAGTCTAACCTAATCAATCTTTTAGCGTTTCATATATCCTAATAGTAGTTTATGCTACATATGCCATATAGAATTAAGACGTTTCATATAACATTTTTCTATAAGATTGAAGTAGCAAACGAGCATGCAGTCCACCTGAAGGCAAGTGGTGACAACCGCCCATGGGCATCTGCAACCAACTTCATACAAAATATAGGGTTCTATCTGAAGTCAATCACAGATGCATTACTTTTATGGAGGTGACCATCTTAGCCCACTTTTATAGAGGTGACCATCTTAGCCCTCGGGACGCTACTCCCGAGGGCTAAGATGGTCACCTCTATAAAAGTGTGCCGGCAATCACACCCTCCCATCGAAACGCAAGAATTGCTTCACGCTAGAAATAGGTGTGGCGGTGGTACTTCCGCGGGCGAATTACACTAGTTCTACCACGTAGAAAAAACTAGAAAAAATTACTTTTGGTCGAACAGGCAAATGTAATGTTGACTGAATGTCAACATTACTTTTGCCTGTTATTTTTAATAAAGGTATAGCTGTGTCTGCAACATATATTTTTCGTTGCATATAATCTGCTGTCTTGAACGAGTTAACGACCATAATACTGGTATGACATCATTCGAATAATTTCACAAATAGTAATGGCGTACTAACAAGCATCTTGGGAGCGTTTAATTCTGAGAACATCAAAATACCGACGAAGGCTCACATGAACGTGACTACCCCGTGTCGGGGATACTTAGTGCCACTCTCGGGAACTTGGCTGACTATGTGAAATTGAAATAATCACGTAGTACCAAAGACATACCTTTGCACAGTTTGAATTTAGGTTAAGCTTGCAGCTGATAATAATATTGTGTTATAAAGTGAAGCTTCATATTAGTCAACGATCAAATACTAAAGAAGTTTCATCACTGAAAATGTATTTTAAATCTTTATAATATAGGTACCTACGTCTTTTTACTTTTAGGCACGACTCACCTCTTCAAGTAAGAGGAGCTAATTAGTAGAATTAGGTTCAAGATTTTTTTGGAACACTAGCAGGCATATTCGATCGAGAAGATATGAAGATATGGAAACCAACCTTATAAAAGTAAAGTAGTAGGTATATTTTAAGGTTTTTTTAAGTAAACTTACTTACTTACTTACTTCCTACGGCGCTACAACCCTTTGCGGGTCTTGGCCTCCTCAACAATCTCCCTCCATTTTGCTCTATTCACTGCTACCCTCCTCCAAGCTGTTTTTCTTCCCATCGTCTTAAGGTCTTCCTCTACACAGTCCTTCCAGCGTTTTCTGGGTCTTCCTTTTGGTCTTTTTTGTTGCGGGGTCCAGTCACTTATGGTCTTGACCGCTCTACTGCTATCCAATCTCTCTACGTGTCCCGCCCAACGTAGTCTCTGCGATTTGCAGAACCTGACAATTGTCTGCTTTTCAATTAAGGCATCTAGCTCGTGGTTCATTCTCGTACGGAATGTCCCGTCGTTCTCTTTTTTTGGGCCAAAGATCTTTCTGAGCACTTTTCTCTCGAAAAGTAATAGTTTGAGCTCGTCTTTTTGAGTCAAAGCCCATGTTTCACACGCATACGTTACAACTGGCCGAATTATTGTTTTATAAATTATTAGTTTTGTGCTATGTGTCAGTAGCTTGCTGCTTAGCATGCTCTTACATGCGTGGAAACATCTATTACCGGCCGTTATCCGGGCTTTAATCTCCTCTTCGATCTGGTTCTGCGAGTTCAGTATTGAACCTAGGTACTGAAATGATGTTACACCCTCAATCGATTCACCTCCCACAGCCACACTCTCAGCCGGAGCTACGTTACGGCTACTAGTCATGTATTTTGTTTTAGTAGCATTAACCTTCAGCCCAAACTTATCCGATTCCGAGGATAGTATTCCTCCAAGATTGATCATACTCTGTTTGGATCGACTAGATATAACAATGTCGTCTGCGTAAGCAGCCAGCTGGGATGTGTTGTAGTTAATGAGACCCTTAAGATTGAGTTTTCGCGTAACAGCTTCCAAGACCAGGTTAAAGACGATCGTTGATAACGAGTCTCCCTGTTTCACGCCCGTGTCAATAGAGAACGGTTCAGAGCGATCGTTCTGGATGGCTACTATGGCCTTAGAGTTGTGCATTGTCATATTTACAAGGCGCACAATCTTGCTTGGTACTCCCAGTATCAACATGGCGTGGAGTATGCGGGTGCGGTTGACACTGTCAAACGCTTGTTGATAGTCGATGAACAAATGATGCAGGTTGATATCAAATTCATAGGTTTTCTCTAGAGTTTGCCGCATCAGGTAGATTTGGTCCGCAGTTGAGCGGTTTGGCCTAAAACCACACTGATAATCGCCTAAGATTCGCTCAGCATATTCCAAAAGCCTCAAATAAAGAACTCCTGAAAAGATCTTGTATGCTGCAGATAGGATGGTGATGCCTCGATAATTGGAGCAGATCGTTTTGTCTCCTTTTTTAAAAATTGGGACTATGATACCCAATCGCCATTCCTGAGGCATATCTTCTGTTTTCCATATCTCTTTAACGAGCATAAAAATTCTTTCATACAGCGCGGGTCCTCCTTCTTTTAACAGTTCAGCGTTGATGCTGTCTAGGCCTGGTGCTTTGTTGTTTTTCAAGAATTTTATACATCGTTCAATTTCAAGGAGGGTGGGCTCTTTCAGTTCTTCCTCGACGTCATAGAAGATGAGGTCACTGTTGGGTTTGTCATCAAGACGCGTAGGTCGTAGGAGCTGTTGGAAGTGCTCTTTCCATCTGTTCACAACCTCGTCTTTTTCGGTAAGGGCCTCGCCGTTCGTGTTCTACGTGTTTTTAAGTAAACTAAGGAACTAAAAAACGAGTGTCTACCTCTTCTTTGTATATTACCTCCCTAGCAGCCAATAGCTAAAGCTATATATTGCCTAGGTTCATCATAAACTTTGTTTTTTCTTATACGAAAATGGTGATTACTGCCGCTCATAGACATAAATAATCATCCCCTAACGTCATCACCTACGAAGGTCTCCCATAGATGCGTTGCTACCTCTGTGGACTAATTTGGAACGCCTCATCATATTTCCTTTACCAAATCATTTATACCAGAATACAGCATCGATAACCACTCCTATTATTCAGTAGAAATAGGCATGTGTGGTGCATGTAGAGTCAAACACGAAGGGTAAACCACTAGTAAATTGTTTATAGTTCTTGCAATTCACGAGTGTGGTCGGCCTCTGGATGTGGTCCGACATTTACATGCACAGTGTGACAGTGTGCTTGCCTTGCGGAGCATAGGGTGGCCAAGTTAGGGGTTTTTCCTCCAAATTTAGGAGATAAAAAGTAAGATGGGGTTTTTTGGGGTGTTCTATTTTTAGGGGTACTTTTAGGGCTTTTTATAATTTCAACATATACGTGTTTATGAAGGGAAAAATCGTCATACACTACACCCGATGACTTTTTTTTTCGTTGTCAGAGAAAAACCTGCGACCTGTTTCAGAAATACGGAAGGATGCCGGGTAATCCAATTCATTGTGGGGATTTTAGGGATTTTAAATGGAGGCTTTAAGGGGATACATTTTTGAGAGTTGGTAACTCTGGCGGAGCGTTCAGTCGTAAGCGAACTCCCACTCAAGTCACTTGTGCGTATTGTTTCTGCGCCGCTAATGGCCAGAAAGTACTGTCAGCAACTCTCGACAAACAGCAGAAAGTTATTCGTAGCGAAGTATGGTTATGTTTTGTAGTAGTTATGCTGAATTTATTTTTTGTCCAAAACGTAATATTTACTTTACTCCTTTTTATTTGTTGAGCAAGGAAAGCAAGTTGAGCAAAGTTGCAATTTCGCGCAAAAAAAGTATGGTGTAATAAAAAACGAGCGTTTCGTTCAACAAAACGTTCAAAATCGACGAAATGATAAGAAATAAGGGCTTTGAAATATTAAGGCTGCCACCATACCACCCCGAACTGAACGCGATGGAGAATATCTAGGATATTTTAAAAACCAAATTGCCTCGAAAAATGTTGAACAAAATATGACTGCGGTTAAATTTAATACATAAGGTATTAAACAACATTGACAATAAGACTTACAAACATAGAAAAAGTAGAAAATGAATACATGAAGTACATTGATTGGGATTTCTAATTTGTTATTAAGGTAGGTGAATCTAGTAGTGGCAGCGATATCGAAGATTGTGATATTTTTTATGACGAAGAATAAATAAAATTAGTCAATTATAATACAGTTATTGTTTCATTTTTCGTAATCATTTCTCTATAGCAAAACAATTACAACACATTTTTTTTTTGCTAACCGTTAAAGCAACTACCCGCACGCACACATTAACACGTATACGGATTCATTTTTTTTTTAACAACTATGACTCCACGGATCGTCCGTGCCCTTTTTTTAGCTTATTTTTATTTTTGTCTTCATATGATTGTCACAGCTCCACTATGAGCCTTCGCCGTCGACATCGCCCTCAACTAGGTAACAGTGTAAGCTTTACAGAAAACCTTATCTAAGCTTACTATGTGGGAACTTTTTTTGTCATTTATTATAAGTGATAATTTGTTGTTTATCATTATTATTATTTTTTTGATTGTTTTATTATTATTATTCTTTTTTCCAATAGTTGTTTTTTTT
This sequence comes from Spicauda simplicius, assembly GCA_949699795.1. Lineage (NCBI taxonomy): Eukaryota > Metazoa > Arthropoda > Insecta > Lepidoptera > Hesperiidae > Spicauda > Spicauda simplicius. The sequence goes on along the minus strand of OX453071.1, from coordinate 10,264,191 downwards.
ATTATTAGAGTCACTATTGCTATTATTCTAGTACATGGTTTACATACGTTGAGGGTTGGGTCGCTTTGGGACATCTTAGGACTTGCTTTCAATATATATAACGATTATAACGCTAGACTTTCATATTTTAAATTAGAACCCCTTAAGAAAAGACGAAAAATTTGTGACTTAAAAACACTACATAAATTGATTCATGGTCTACTCATTTCACCAGATGTACTAAGCCTCATTAATATAAAAGTTCCTCGTTCCGTACCAAGACATCCACTTAATAAAGTTTTTTCCTTGAGTGCCTGTAAAACTAATTTTGGCTCAAGTGCCCCTTTAAATAGATTAATGGAAACATATAATAATATCTGCTCTAACAGCGATGTAGACATCTTCCACACAGTTAACATAAATAAATTTATACATTTTTGTTCCATGCATTTATAATGGTCCCTTTTAAATTATCGTAAATACCTATATTTAATTTTTATTTTGTTTTATGTTTATCTTTTTTGTTCTTAGATTTAGTTAGATATTACACTTCGTACACATTAGGTGAGTTGTATATACCTGTAATGGCGATTCACACTGAACCAAACGAATTGTATTTTTTTGTAACAATGTATAGTGATAAGTCAATGGTATATCTAAATAAATAAATAAATAAATAAATATAATGTATCGCTCGTCAAGACATTGAAGGTTCGACTCCAAAAATATTTTTAATTCACATCGAATGCTCGCCGATGTATTGAATTATTTGCCTTTTTTATAAATTTACTCTGTAGCAGGAGACGACTGCCACAGAGTAAATTTATAAAAAAATATCATATTCTCTAATTTAAATTAGAGAAATGTAGAGCCGTTTTTGTCTTATCGTGGCGTGCGATACCCTGTTATTATATACCTTCTTGTCCTTTGCGGAGGCCGTTTCGAGCTTGCGGTTTGTGGCCTTGTCAATGAGCTTCGAGTCCCCGCTACAAATCCATCTTTACCACAACCAAGGGCCGACTACACTCGGAAGTCCTAAGAACTATAACTTCCTCAAAATGTCTACCCCTCAAATATTGTTCTTTTATTCCCGTGTTTAATGGCTATAACGTTACGTTTTTCTCATTTATCTACCTGTTTGTAAACATCATGTAGTAATAGATATTAAATACTAGCTGAAACCCGCAGCTTCGCCCACGCTTAAAAAATACATGACATATACATAGTCATTCAAGAGGAATATTTCTTTTATAAATATATTATTGGTATCTTGAACCGTTTTCGCAACGCACGCAACGAAAGCCCTCAAGGATGAATAATTTTCCTTGTTTTTTTCACATTTTCCATGATTTCTTCACTCCTAATAGTTGCAGCGTGATGTTATATAGCCTAAAGCCTTCCGCGATAAATGGTTTATTCAACATAAAAATAATTTTTTAATTCCAACCAGTAGTTCCTGAGATTAGCGCGTTCAAACAAACACACTCTTCAGCTTTATAATATTAGTATAGATAATAAAAGTTTCTCTTCCTCAAAAAATTAGGTTATGCGGCATTTACTTAACGCAAAAGCAATTTAATACTCTGGTTTCATAACGTAGGCATCATGTTATATTGAAATGAGTAGTCAGACGTGTTTGATATATTCAATCATAAAGTAAAACAAATATAAAAAATATAAAATTTATTATTAAAGTATCAGATATAATATAATATGATGCACCAAACGCAATGTGGTAGATTTTTGCATAATGATTTTTTTTATATCTGATTGAAGTAGCAAACGAGATAGTCCACCTGATATTAAGTGGTCACTGCCGCCCATGGACATCTGTAAGCAACTTCATATAAAATATGGGTTCTAGCTGAAGTCAGTCGCAGATGCGTTGCTACTCTCGAGGACTATGATTTATATAACATACCCTTCCATTGAAACGCAAGAAATACTTCAGGCTAGAAAAAGGTGTGGCGGTGGTATTTTCCCGGTCGAACTACACTGATTCTACCACCTGTCAGTGTTTGTCCTTTCCTGCAGCACTTTCAATATACTTGTTTTCTTTTTTTCAATATAAGCAGTCAGTTTTTTTTTTTCATAGAAATAATATTAACACTTTTTAAGACTTTACGTCATATTTATATAAATGTAACGTGAAATTATTTATATGCATCTCGCATTTCATTTTTTCACAGATATATTTACTAGCTTTCAAAGCATACTGAAAATTCCATCCATCTATCCATCAGCCCTTTGATGTCCACTGCTGGACATAGGCCTCCCCTAAATAGTGCCACTCCAACCGGTCCTGCTTTCCCGCTGTCTTCTTCAGGTCATCGGTCCACCTGGTAGGGGGGCGACGTGTACTCCTTTTGCCTAAACGTGGTCGCCGTTCGGTCGAGGACCTTTCTTCCCCATCGGTTATCGGTCCTTCGAGCGATATGACCAGCCCTCTGCCACTTCAGCTTACTGATTTTGAGAGCTATGTCGGTAACCTTCGTTCGTCTACGGATTTCATCGTTGCGAATCTCTGTCTCGTAGCGAAATTCCAAACATAGCCCTCTCCATAGCACGCTGAGCGACTCTGAGCCTTCGAATGAGGCCTTTAGTGAAGGACCACGTTTCGGCGCCATAGGTCATCACTGGCAACACACATTGCTCGAACAATACTGAAAATACTGAAAATTATTGTGATGAAACTATCTCATTTACGTTTTTTGTTCACATTTTTAATATAAGACCCTCCCGCAATTAAGTCTGATTCAACGACATCTCATATATTGCAATCCGTAAGCCGTTTGGACTGTAGAGCACTCCAAAGAAATGGACATAGAGACATTAACTAAAAACTTAAACTTTCAACGGAATTATGCTGATAACAGACCACACATTGTACCACATAGATTTTTGGAATATTTTAAAAAGTATAAGCCACTGGTCCTGTTACATAGTTAAAAGTGGTAGAACCAGTGTTCGACCGGGGAGGTACCACCGGCACACCTATTTCAAGCGTGAAGCGTTTATTGCGTTTCGATACAAGGGTGTGGTTGCCGGAACACTTTCACATCAGGCCATCATAGTCCTCGGGAGTAGCAACGCATTTGTGATTATCTTCAGATGGAACCCATGTTCTGTATATAGTTGATTACAGATCCATGGGGGGCAGTGACCACTTACCATCTGGTGGACTGCATGCTCGTTTGCTACTTCAGTCAGATAAAAAAAAAAAACTAGAAAATCATTACCCTTCTTTAGACGCAATCCGGTAAAAAATGAGGAGGTTTTTTTTAGTTTTGTATAATAAAAACATCTTTTATTTAACTTTTATATAATATGTATTGTTTTTGTGTATTATATGTATGTATTATATATTTTAATGATATAATATGTATATGATGTATTTATAACATATTAAATATCTATAATTTTTGTGTTTAAAACACCTGCCGCAAATTTTCCAACCACCCAGGGTTGACTGGCAGAGAATGCCATCAGGCATTAAGTTTGCCCTATTGTAACTTTTTAAAGGTGCAATAAATATGTAAATAAATAAATAAATAAAATCGAAGTAAGATGAATTTTGCTTGTGGTATTTTAAAATAACTTCACAATGTTGGTCTTTATTTTACTTTAATTGGTAAAGAGATTTTCTTTTCTCCATTATACTGATAATTCTATCCTGACATTATATTTAAATGTAGGGTTGCCAGTACGTAAATACCATTTTTTCCACATATTTAAACGAATAACTTTGGTATTTCATACTCTCTATTATCTACTCTCTATTAAAGGACATATTAGTGTTATTTTACGAGACTTAACTAGAGCAGCAAAAAATCGAATGTATGGGGCTTTAAATAGATATTTTTCTCGAATACTTTATTGCTTATTAGCACTTTAACGTTAAATGCATTGATAATGAAAAAAAAATGGTTTATTTTACGACCCGCTATATAATAACATAATGAGATTTAAGAAAAAAACGAAGTGACTCCATACATGTGAAAGGTGTGGGCTGTATTTATAAGTATAAAAAAAAATTTTAAACAAAAAATACAACCGACTTCCATGCCACATAAAAGTAAAAAATAATTTAAATACATGTTGGTTTAGAGCAAACACAGTTCTTAGTACATAGTCCCGAAGTCGGCGCTTACCATATTTTGCTGGATCATGACGAAACTACATGTATCTTATATGAGCGCCGACTTCGGGACTATGTACTAAGAACTGTGTTTGCTCTAAACCAACATGTATTTAAATTATTTTTTACTTTTATGTGGCATGGAAGTCGGTTGTATTTTTTGTTTAAAATTTTTTTTTTCACGCTTTTCAGTCACGATAAAATCAGTTATGGCTGTTGCTAGTCGTCCGCTAACCGGATGAATAAAATTAATTATTCGTCCGATTTTCGGATGAATAAAATTATGTGCTGACGTCATCATATAAAAATAGACTTCTTTGACACAACCGGTCGGGGGCGCTACCGCGCCCCTTCCCTTAGATTCTGAATTGGAAAAATCTGTTCGAACCTAACCTAACCGAATAAAACAACTTTTTCTGAGTAAACATTTATTTAAAGAATAGACCTATAATTATCAATATTTAAAGTAGAAAAAGTAATATAAACCTTATAACTAAGAGTATAATTCAACTGATACTGATAAAAATAACCCATCCAATTTAAAAAGGTTGGTAGTACTCTTGCATCTTTCAGGTAATTGTATTCAAAGTGGAATTTTTGATCATAATTATATCCTCTCCGAAACTCATTGTTAGTATTGTGAACAACAACATTATGTATACGTAAGCACAATATGGCCGATGCCTACGCTTTAAACTTGAAGAACCCCAGCATTATCAGGGTTGAGGAGTTGAAGGTCAAAATTATCATGTCATATCTTTGCTTAGTAATCTCATTACATATACGTAAGCACCATATGGCCGATGCTTATGGTTTAAACTTGCAGTACCCTGCATCATCAGGGTTGAGGAGTTGAAGGTCAATTTTCTTATCATACGTCTTTGCTTTGTAAATATATTACATATCCATAAGTATCAAATGGCCAACGCCTATGGTTTAAGCCTGAAGTACCCCTGCATCATCAGGGCCGAAGAGTTGAAGGTCAAAATTATCATGTCATATCTTTTCTATGTAATCTCATCGCATGCACGTAAGCAACAGATCCCCAACTTCTATGGCTTGGGCTTACAGTACCCTGCATCATCAGGGTTGAGGAGTTGAAGGTCAACTTTTTTATCATACGTCTTCGCTTTGTAAATATATTACATACCCATAAGCATCAAATGGCCAACGCCTATAGTTTAAGCCTGAAGTACCCCTGCATCATCAGAGTTGAGGAGTTGAAGGTCAAATTTTTCATCTTATATCTTTGCTTAGTAATCTTATCAGATATACGTAGCGATCATGTAGCTAACGCCTATAGTTTAAGCTTGAAGCACCCCAGCATCATCAGGATTGAGGAGTTGAAGGTCCAATTTTCCACCGTATACAACCATTTTTCTAATGTTTTACCTTACATTTTTTTAAATATCATTTTGAATGCGTAAGATTGAAATAGCTAAGTTTTATGGCTTAGGTATTCAATACCCCTGCATCATCAGGATTGAGGAGTTGAAGGTCCAATTTTTCGTCGTATACCTTTGCTTAGCAATGTTATTACAAATCCGTGAGCAACAAATGTCTAACGTTTATGGTTTAAGCCTGCAGTACCCCTGCATCATCAGGGTTGAGGAGTTGAAGGTCAAATTTGTCATCGTACATCTTTGCCTTGCTATCTTATTATATATCCGTAAGCACTAAATGGCCATCACCTACGGCTTGGGCTTACAGCACCCTGCATCATCAGGGTTGAGGAGTTGAAGGTCATTTTTTTTATAATATGTCTTTGCTTAGTATTGTTATTACATACCCATAAGCACCAAATGGTCAACCCCTATGGTTTAGGCTTGAGGCACCCCTGCATCATCAGGATTGAGGAGTTGAAGGTCAAATTTTCATCACATGTCTCTGCTTAGTAGTCTTGTTACATATATGTAAGCACCAAATAGCTAATGTTATAGTTTAGGATAGCTGTAACCCTGCATCATCAGGATCGAAGAGTTGAAGGTCAAATTTTTCGTCAACCTATATAAGCATAGATATATAATACATATTCCAAGTTTCATAAGAATCGATTCGGCAGAAGCCGAGTTATCTCAAATTATCTAAAAAACTTGAGGAGTGGTGGTGGTTTCCACCCCATAACTCAAAGAGTTAAGCATCACAGCATACCCATGTCCAAGAGAAAAAGTTGCGTGACGAAATTTCCTATCAAATGAAAGAAAGAAAATGGAAATCGGTTTATAAACACTCAAGTTATTCAAGATTTTAAGAAACTGACATTTTCCAATTTTCCGGGAAAATCGCCGGAAGGTTTTCATTTTCCTCAATATGGGACTGCCTGTGAAACTAGTCGCATACAATGTCGTATGAATCGTGTCGGTAGGTCGACGATTTCTAGCCATTTCGCCCGAACATACATAAAAAAAAAAAAAAAAAAAAAAAAAATATACGTGACGAATAGATAACCTCTTTCCTTTGGGAAGTCGGTTAAAAAACAAAAGGTGTGAAAAGAGCTCTCCTTCAAAGCCGGCGATTCATTGGCAACTCCCCTGATGATGCAAATGTCCATAGGCGACGGCGACTACTTTCCATCAGGTAGCCCGTCTGCCTTATCGCCAGGTTCAATTATAAAAAATATATATATTAAATTTAAATTCCACGCTTACAAAACATAAATAAAACACTTAACGCCAACTGATTTTAATAAAAATAATGTGAATAGATATAATAAGTAGAATAGTTTTAAAAACATTTTCTCCTCATAACTGGAATAGGTCTAGATCTAATGTACCACAGTACTCTACTAAGTAAGTCTTAGAGACATTACGCTCATAATAAACTGAATGTTTACTCAGCTACAAAACCTTTGCATGCGTGGTTAGACCCGTATTTGGGTTTTTGCCACATAAAAGGCCAAACATCTTATACCAACCCTATATACATCAGAGCAAATTAGCGCGGAAGCTAACCACTATCTTGAGAGTTAGATACTTCATTAAGCCTTGTAGCCTTAACAGTGGGTAAGCTAATCTGTGTTCGCCAACAGAATAGAAATTAACTTTATAAATAAGACGCTGAGTAAATGAGATAGCCAAGTAAACAAAGATTAAGTTAATTTGTCTAAGAAAATTATATCATATTTTATGAAATTTTCTTTTCCAATTCGAATGAACTTTTGACTTTTCTTATGATTAAATATAAATAGTGAATAAAATATTGTAGTCTGTACGGTAAATGGTTATTAATACGGCGTTATATTATTTATTTTATGAGCAGTGAGAGCAGCGTCTCAATGAAAGTTCTGTTACAAATCCCAGGCACGCGACATTGGTTTAACTTAGCATAAAGGCAATTAGTAACCCTACATTTAAGACTGTAACTATAAAAATAGAATTGGGAAGGAACTGTCTCCCAGGCGACAGCTCACGCTTTCCTGGGCATCAGGGCGTCGTTTTAAATGTACTCTCATGTATGGTCAAAAAACATTTATTATTTTTATATCCAGAACCAAAGCAAAATTTACAATGGCTTTTCTTGCCGAGGATCCAACCTAGGTCTTTTTTCAAGCATTAACAAACGTGAAAGACAGAGATCCAGTACGTGGCATAAATATGACGATCAATACTGGGAAATTTTAAACAAGTCCAAGTCAGTTGAACTAGATAGAAAGTTGACATACATGGGAACTTTTCCAATATGCAGTATTGACAGAACAAACCTTAAGGTTGACTTACATGAACGTTATGTGACGACAAAACGTCGCCTATAAATCGTAAAAACGTATCGAGGTTACGAAGTACCTTCACTCTTTTTTAACTCTTTCTGTATACGACTCTTTTTACATACATAAGTATGTATATATGAAACAATCTTGTAAAAAAGATTGATACAATAGATACAGATATTCAAGATACTGACTATTAATATGTCTTCATCGAACATTTTAATTAAATTCAGTAACCTTGGTTTAACGCAATTTTAAACATCGCCGTCAACCCATTATTGTCGCACTGCTGGGCACGGGTCTTCATTCAGAATGAGAGAGTTATAGGCCACAGTCCACTGCGCTGGCCAAGTGCGAATTGGTGGACGTTAAACGTACAAACACAGAAAGAAGTTCTAAAAAATAAAGAAATTGCTAGTATTACTAGCTGTCCCGACAAACGTTGTTTTGCCATATAAAAAATAAAAAAAATGTTAAGGGTGGACAACCCTTAAGGGGTATGAAAAATAGATGTTGGCCGATTCTCAGATCTACTGAATAAACATATAAAATTTGGTAAAAATCGGTCAAGCCGTTTCGGAGGAGTATGGCAACAAAAACTGTGACACGAGAATTTTATATATTAGATTTATTTTCCATTCCCCAAATTATTTATTTTATTTGCAAAACATATACAATGCACAGACATTGGGGAATGTAAGTATGTATGGATAAGTCTATATTGAACATACAAAATGACAAAGAATTTTTCCCCAAGAGAATTCCGGATTCGATCCTTACTTGAAAAGGTATCTAAATTATGTATCCTGATTGTTTTGAATCATCTATTTGTCTTTGCATAATCAACAAGAAATCCTAGTAGAGAGATATCAGCGTAGAAGCCTCATTATATATGCATATTTGTAAGACATTGAATAAAATTTTATACATTAATATGCGAATAATTTTTATTATCATCAATTATTCAATGCTCATAGGTTCTATTGTGAAAGGAACATAATAGAAGAAACCATAGGTATCTTCCACTATGCTCCTTGAAATGTTGATAGTTAATTTTAACGTGTACAAACAAATACACAATTGACGACAGCTCCTTACACTTTTTCTACTTTTTCCATACACCGCTTACGTCACTCCTATACCACTGGAAAATTTCTCTGAAATGTGTTGGAAGTGAATATCTTTCTCGGTTTTATCTTTTTCTGTATTCAAACGTACAAGAGAGAAAAATGTGTACATCTTATTTACCAACATTCTTCTTCAATGCATATACGAGTAGTTCATGTTTAGAAACATGCGCTCAACATGTTCTTCACTATATTAGGATGTTAGCTGTATAAAACGCTTACTTCAAACTATACACGAGTAATCAAACATTTATTTTTATTATAATTAATTATTATTTTTAATCCTATCTGTCGAAGTCAGTGTCATCACAAACAAAATTACTTAAAAAGTCGTATTTTAGTGATATGTTTACAGCTACACGTATAACGTGAACTTGTAGGTACTTTACACAGTTTGAGGGAAAAAAATATATATCAGTTTTCAATAATAAGGGGTAAGGCTGGAGGACACATCCTTAGTCCGTGCTTTTCTAAGCTAGTTAGCGCTCACTTTACACAGCGCGCAGCGTTACAGCGTACAGTGAGCGCAAACTAGCAAACTTTGGACACTCCATTTAAAATATATGGCAGGGCGTACTAAACCGATACGTCGCAAATTCTGTACCCAGCTAACAGTTTGCCTACTGGGGACACAGCCTTACATACATGCATAATGTTTTGTATGTTTTTTCCGTATTTTTGCACTGCCTTCAATTTTTTCTGCACTTCGCTAAGGTTGACTGGGAGAAAATGCTATTAAGCATTAAGTCCGCCATTTGTCCGTTGTTTTTTCTATGGTCAATAAAGGTTAAATAAATAATTAAAAAAATAAATATATATCCATATGTATCTAATTGAGTTGTATCTAATATGATTGTATTTTAATGCAGTTAATAAGTCAAAAAGCCAAAAAATAATTGTTAAAGTACAAGACCTCCTCAAACATACTCTTAACATATTCATAAGTCAAAATTAAATTAAACCCACATTTCTCTTGCGTAGCGTAAAATTAGAGGGTAAATAATGCGTGAAAATATGATATAACATAACACTCAAAGAAATTACATAACTCAAAACACAATTACCGCGAGTTGGAGAACTTTTCCTTGCCATTAAAGCTAAGTATTTTCTTTGGTATTATAATACACGCGTATGAAATGAACTTTTTGTTTGACTCATCAACGCGTCTGAAGCTGAATATGTGGCATTATGAGGGTTGTCGGAGATGAGCCTGCAATAACAGTGAGGATCGTTCAGCGCTCAAATTACGCAAGATAGTCACAAAAACCCGGCTAGATCCATGTATCAAGCACATCTCGAAAGTTTGGGAAATTGCACGCAATTTTGTCATATTGATAAAAACGTGTCTTGGTTAAAGGTTCAAAGAGTACGTTTTTGTAAATAAGAAACGTCCACTATCGTTTGAAGGAGTTTTAAAGAAAAGCAATTCAGTCGTGTATTTATTTACAAAGGATTGTCCTTAAAGATTGAACCTATTTCTACCGTGGAGTTTTTGAGTTTCATTAAAAGGGTGTGGTTGCCCGATCGCTTTTATGTGATGCGACCATCTTAGTCCCTGGGAGCCTATATCACTCCCGACATATGCAATGACATCTCATATTGTACATTCCGACAAGCCATTAAGGCTGTATAGCTTGCCAAATTTATATACCTCGTACGAACATATCTACCTCAAAAATTTTACCCTTCATCTTACTCAGTTGAATAACAAGTAGTCTAAAAGTTAATCTCATGTCACCTAAAGCAAAAAATAAGATTTCCATGCAAAGTTTTTAAAAAGTAATAGACTGCTTTTAGGAGCAGTTCGAAAATATCCTAGAGTTCTAGAGAGCTTAAGAGTAGAAATCTCCTTTAGAGATAAATTTATCGTATAATAACTATGAATTTTTCAGGTTTCACGAAATAAATTGTTCGCTGACGAGTTTATTATTTTTTGCCAAAAGCTTAGCCTATATTTAAAAATAGACGAACAGTTATATTCAAGCTTTTACGAAAAACCATTTAAGTTAAAAAATATTTCGGATCTTGTGCGAGTGTTGTGTATGCACATAAATATCGGCTAACCCCCACGTAGATAACCCTGATATTTTAGGGCAGAAATAAGTAGGTATAGCGGTGGTGCCTCCGAAGTCAAACCACAATGTTCTACTATCCACATATATTATAGTTATATGTATACATGTCTGTGTATATACTAATAAAATGAAATAAAATTAAATGACATGGATTTAGCATAGTACGGGGCACTTAAAAATAGTCAATTACTTTTTTTTTCTTTTGCACTACCACCGGCTAAGAACACGACCTCAGCTAAGAAAATCCGGCAAGAAACTCAGCGGATTTGTCTTTTATGTATGACTGAACCTTATATAGGTATGACTGAATTATTCCGAATATACCGGAGTATCCACATTTTTATTCTGGCTATATTTTTGACTTTCTTTATATATAGGTATGTGTTTTGGGTATATTACAGATAAGCGTAGTTGGCCCTATTCCAGTAATTAGTTTGGGTTGAATGAAAATGAGCTTGATATTAACATTTATTTGGAATGACCCTATATAATTGTATTACTAAAACATGATGCCTATTATTTATTCATGAAGATTATTTTGGATGAGTCTTTGCCTTTTGAGATTAACATTAAAACTCCTCACAGTTATTTTATTATTACCTTATTTATTTACAAGGTAGGTACTTTATCTCCACCTTGATTTTTAGTTACTTAATTTTTAGTTTTTAGTTTAGTTGAGATGATGTTGGATCAAAGAACCGCTATTTGATGCCGTATTATGACTTAAATCTCCCAGACAGTTCATAGTTTATGTAAATTCAAAATTCTGATACTCACGCTGAAAAAATATTTACATATTTCTATGTTACATCTTACAGGGACATTTTTATATCTGTATACCTTTTTTACTTCCCCACAATCTCCATTCCAGAATACTGCTGGTCACAACGTTGTTTTGAGGCAGAAACAGGTGTTATGGTAGTATCTCCTCAGTTGAAACGCAAAAAGTTATACTTTTTATCTACCATACCCTTCTAGCACTAATAATATCCATTGAACGGCTCTAAAACGGCACACTACTTAAACCTAGGTGTTATTCCGACAGTTATCATATCTTATATTGACGTTGCTGATAAGTTTAAAGAATCTAAAAAAATGTTTAGCGAATAAGTAGCCATACCCACAGTCACGGATAACGGGTACTTACGACTTATTCTCAAAATTTTACAATCTGTAGAATGTGATTGTGAACTTTTTACCCCTCTCTTATGCACTCTCTTAGTGAGGATTGTGTCGGTCTCCTTCTAACTTATTTCATGTAAGACTTTTGTTTATAAGATTGAAGTAACAAACAACCATGCAATCCACCTGATGATGAGTGGTCATTAACGCACATGGACAACTTGAAGTAAAGAAGTGAATCACAGATGCGCTGCTACTCCCGGGGACTATGATGGTCGCCTCATATAAAAGTGTGCCAGCAACCACACCCATCGAAACGCAAGATCTGCTTCACGCCAGAAATAAGTGTGGCAGTGGTATCTCCCCGGTCGACCTTCACTGGTATCTACCACCTCGTTCTACAGAGTCTTTAAAGATACTATTTCTCGTGTGAACACATTGATCTGTACTTTATTGAGATGAGTTAATCTAAAAATCAAAATAAATTGATTATTATTTTTAATCAGTTACTTAAGACGTTTTTATTATACAATTACAATGATAAATCGTACATTTAAAAAAAACGTGCGGCACTGAGGCTGCCGCGGTAAAGCTATTGCATGGCATGTTATATCAAGTTATGCAATTATAATTATTTATTTATTTATGCAGTATTTTTTCTTCGATATTAATTCAAGTGTTTTTCTTTGATACCTACTATATACTTTTTCACAAACAGCTGCTTACATATTCGTCCGATTTCCGAGCAGTTCGTCTCGATCCGTGCGAGCTTCGTACTGTCACGGTAATATATAGATACTATTACCGTGGTACTTTCGTACCATATAATATATGCACGTTAAGCGTGCACTCGGTCGCGCTACATGGTAGCCGGAGTGGAGGGTGTTAGGTTCTTTCGTTACGGAATTTCTTGATTCAGTCGCCGCGCTCAAAGCCTGCGATAAAAGATATGCAATAGCTTAATTTAATTAGGAGCTGCTACATTACAAAACAGTGATGTAAATATTATGTATCTTTTACAGCTTCTCTTATTTGGTGCTTCGCTAAAGTTATTGTAATCTCAGTATTATAACAACAAACATATCAAATACAATCACTGAGCGGTATCGTATTCGCTCACATACCTATACGAATAATTTGATTTAATTACTAAAGTTATGTTTACGGAGGATATTACCAAAATTGAATATTGTTATTATTTCAAGATTAGCTTGTATAATATTCAAGTATTAGAGAACTAATCGAGTTTGCAAGGTATGTTTCAAGTTCCAAGAATCATCTCATAATATGGGTGAATACATATTAATAAGGGTTTGTATCGAAATCAAACCCTTGTTGGTTAATCTATAAACAAATTATTTAGTGTGCGAGTAATATAATATTAATAATAATAATATGTTTTACTTCAAACCTGGTCCATATTTGTTAGTTACAATGTTGCTTACAAAGTATGTTATTATTTAGTTAATCATTTAATTATTATCCTCAAATAAAATAATGAACACATTCACGGTTAGGACATTTTTTTTCTTATTTGGCGATCGATTTTCTTGCTCTTTGTTTTTTTTTTGTGTTTGACTATTGTCAGGCTTTAGAGTTGTCAAGAAAGTGATATTTTTTTATTTCTGAACTGTTTTCTTATTTTTATATTTTTTTTGACCGAATGCAAGGTGCAATCATCTTCCGAAAGAATACCTTCTTGACTCCCTATATATTTTGGTAATAAGTCTCGAAAGTAAAGGTAAAGAAAAATATAATATATTATTATTTAAATATTGAGCATAGCTTTGAGTATAAAATAACCAAAATCTTTTTTTTAATTAATATTCCGTCGCAATTGGTATTTAGTTATTTAAGGATTTCGCTGTACAAACATACAGACACAAATAAATTCAGTTTTAATGACTTAATCTTATATTACTCATGTACATATTTTTATTATTAAATTAAATACATGGAATGCCCACTTTAACATAAAGTTACATACATATTGGTAAACAAAAAATACATTTCGTTATAATTAAAAAAGATAACAAAATATTTTGAGGCATGTTTCTCTTATCCTTCAGGCTAATGGTTACATAAATAAAAGTATACTAATATAATGTACCCATTGCGTCCTGGGAACACGTACGTATTGCGGAAAAGCTGAATTATACATGAATTGCGTTCTTATAAACAAATCAACTTTTCTCAAAAAATACCTAAGTGCTACGCGGCCTTGATCACTTACCATCAGATGGCTTGCATGGATCTTCAGAATTATATTAAAAAAAAAAAACAAAAATTTCTTAATAAAGTGCATTCCTTTTTCTTAATCAAAACTTTTGCGCATGATTTAAAAAAAAACATAAACATATTGGTTCTCCGATGCTAAATTACCAGATTGTATAATAAAGGCATTATTTGAAATGGTAAATAGAAGAACGCTTGAAGAAAGACCCTGCCCGTCTTTGAAAAAAATCAATATTCAGCCAATACAAACACATTATGCCACCTTTTACTCAAGAGCGGTTCGACTGTTGTTGGTAGATTGACTCTGTTAGCAGTCCTTCTGTCAACTAAAGTAACCATATACTTAAGTAGGAGTATATAACTAGATTCTTTCGTTCTTCCATTGATTAAGATGTCGGTTCAAGTACGTCGACTGGTACCTCTAGACCAAAATCGTGTATGAAAAATTACCAATTTACAATATCAAGCGTAGTTTTGTTGACATATAAACATTGATTACTTAAGCTAAGAAAGACGATCTATGGAAACTCATTGCAACAACAACTTATTATATAAGTTCCTAAATAGCTATTACAATCAACTGACGACCCGCATGGTGCAGCGGTTACCATACCGGTCTGACGCGCAATGGGTCCTGGGTTCGATTCCCGGCAAGACAGGTATCTGAATGATGAGTTTAGATTCCTGTTCTGGGTCTGAGTGTTTGTGTATTCGTCTTATGTGTGTCCGTGGTACCCACGACACAGGAGAAAATCCTACTGTGGGGCTATGAGTGTAGAAAGCGTGTGTGTAACTATTACAGTCAACAAAGCTTCGTATTGTAAATTGGTAATTTTTCATACTCGATTTTGTTCTAGGTACCCATCGACATGCGTGTGAAAACATAATCATTGATTTTTTACACCTAAAGCATTAGAAATGGATGTGGCGGTGGCATCAATTAGTCGAACCATGATTCTACACGACCTTACAAATTGTATTATTCTGTTTTTATGATTTCTTATTGAATTAATTTAATTCCAATTTTATTAGAATCCTTATCCTATACAGTTATATCAAATTGATTTACAAGCATACTATCACAAGCCCCATTTTGATAATGAGGTGCATAATAACTCGTATTAAGTATTGTCCCTTTGCTTATCCCCAATGACAAAGCGATTCCTCTCGTACTTCTTAATGGCTTAATCAAATCCCATAATGGTTTGACTACGACAGCATGAGTATCAAAATATAATAAATAATAATAACAGTTCTACGATCATAGCCCCATACTAGGATTTTTCCTGTGCCGTGTCACAGACGCATGCAAAAGTGGATTAAGAAACAACCAGAACAGAAATATAAATTCATTATTCAGATATCTAGGTATCTGAGAAGCCCGGACATGTAAACGCTAATAAACAGGGTGTACCAGATAAAAACCACTGATTGCCGTAAACCACATCTCATAAATTCATTATTCAGATTGGAAATTCTATTCGGACTATTCGGACTTGGAAACGCTAATAAGCAGAGTGTACCAGATAAGAACCACAGATTCCCGTATAAGAACCACATCTTTGTTCTTATGCTCCCTGCATAAGGACAAATGTAACCAATATACTGGATGAATGGATGGATGATAACTGCTTCGCCACGTACGTCGTTGATTCAGGTCAGGTTGACTAAATGTATCTTTAGAAAAGCTTTCGTAGTTGACGCTATTCCGACAGGGCACATTCTTCAAATTTATAAACCCTCATAGTCAAGACACGTTATATGATCCTTTCGAGAAGGGACACCATTCATACCTCTCCTTTGCCACCGGTTATGTGCCTTCTGACCTCGTAATTTACTAATGTAGCTGATTAATTTTGAAAGGAAGTAGTCCCATGCCCTAAGTATGTATTTTGTCTTTATTTACATATTTTATTGAGTCTATCTTTAATATTATGTTTCACCAAAAACGTGTATTTTTTTTAATATAGAACTATCAACAGCATGACCAATCACCACAGATGTCCCAGATGACATTGCCTAAGATTGGTCACAGGTGCCATCATTATTCTTTGCTGCTCTAAAAGGAGTAAGTTGGAGCGCCTCAAACCTCTCTTACTAAACAAACCAGAACGCAAATGCGCTTAACACACTGTTATAAAGCAGAAAATAAATAAGTGTGCCATTGATGCCTCCCGATTTGAATCACAAGTTCTAATATTTCAGAGTACAATTTTATACTTCGGAACCGCATTATCTTTACCGTAGTGTGGTTACCCTAACAATTCCTGAAGTAAGCTACCGGTAACCGCTCTGGGCAATATAGCTTCAGCTTCCACACTAACGTGCTAAATTATCTTGTTTGCCCTCGCTTTACACAAATATTGCGTTCGTTATTACATTTTTGTACTTCCTACGTCGCTCCTGTTATTTCTACTGGCCTTTTGTTCCCGACTGTTTCAGAGTTTCAGTTAAAATAACGCGTCATGTTTATTTTACAGTCTAATTGTATTATTCTGGATTTCATGAGGTTTTATTAAACTTGAAAGTGTTTTTAAAACGAAAATACAGCGTTAATATAAAATGTTTCTCATACAGTAAATTAATTGTCAATTGAGTTTATATACCTTTTCAATTTTATATTTCGTTCACACGTCGAGTTAAAAATTAATTGCAAGTACGTCGCTTTCATGAAAATGAAAATTGGTAAACTTAAATTAATGTGATAAATTTAATATTAAAAGCAAACAATGAAATGCAATAAAAAATCCAGTGAATCCTTTCGTTGAGTGAGATCGTAATTAACTTTTAGATAACATTCGAACGCAACGAAATATAAAATTGGAATTACTTCTGTGCCAGTAAATTGCCTCGACGTTGCACGCTTCGGTGGCCAATTTAAAGAGCGATACAGTCGTAGGCAGTCACTCTCAACCTTAAATCTATCCGGATATTGCGCGCAATCGCCCGATAATAAGATTTATTTTCCAATACTGATTGACATTTAATTAACTTCCTTACTGGATATTGTTTAAAATTATATTATTTTACATAGCTTCTTTTACCTAATAAATTATTTGTTTTATAAATTGATACCAAATACATTTTTGTTGCCAAATTACAATACATAGAAATGAAGACATTTACCTCAAACATCCTTACCATATAATATATGTATAAGTTCTACTTACCCACATTTTGTAAGAGTAAGTGATTATTGGCTCACTCCTTTATTATTCGATTTCGATTATGTACTTTATGCTACCTAGCTGTCCTACATAATATATATACCTACTCTCCTTATCTATTCCATGCATAGGTTGTCTATAAGAGATCGCTGCCTAGCGATAAAACCGCTATTGCATATTTTTTTCTATATTGTATGTTTTTTATGTTTCTATTTGTTTCTAGTGTGCCATAAAGAGTATTCTATTCTATTCTCTATAATGAAACATGTATTTCATTATTAAACGACCATACAAGTATACCAACAAATCACAAACTTTAAACACAAATATGGCACAGTGCCGCCACAACCAACACTTACAATATTAGATCAATATACCAGCGCAGTATATATTGTGGCAGTCGGATGCATTATGGAAATGTTGAGCACCACTGTTCTAGTAGATAAGTTAAGATAATAGAGACTGACGTGGCCAGCGCCATTTAGCTAGAGCGATACTTAGACACGAGGGAAAAGTTTAAAAGTGCAGAATAGAAGTTTATTCAGCTTCCACTGTACAGCTTTGGCACGAATTATTTATATAGCAGTTCCGCTATATTTCCTTGATATATAATGAAGCAAATGAAGATGTAGTTCATCTTATTTCATGATGAATGGACCTCAATTTGGTTGTCAAGGTGGAAACCTTCTAAAGGTACCCGACACCGCGAGAGCAACGCCTGGTTATGTGGGATCTTAACCATACTAAAAACTCCCGTCAACCGACCTCATCGCTGCAAAGAGAACTCCAGGAGGGCAAAAGGAGTCCTCTGAGCGCGTTGCTCCGTCGGGCTCCACTCAAGTGAGCGGCTTGGCCCACCACACGGTTTGATCTTTACGATGGTATGCGACCACATGTACCATCCTTCCCGGTGTCGTCCTTTTAATCGCCTCTACGATAGGCAAGGGATAACGTAGCCCTATTCTGATCCCGGTCCTACAGGGACGAGCTAATGATGCCTATGGATATTTTAAATCAACCTCAGAAAGACTTGTAGTTCTACTAGAGATCCGTCATCAATGCATTTCGACTTATCGATGAAAATTTCTGCCATCTACAACTACATACATTGCGAGTTGTAGTTGTAGGTGGCATTGTAGTACATTGCGATTCAGTTTTATCATTATTATTCAGTTTAATGACGACCCGCGTGGCGGAGCGGTCTACATACCGGTCTGACGCGAAATGGGTCCCGGGTTCGATTCCCGGCAAGACAGGTATCTCAATGATAAGCTTAGACTGCTCTATGGTAGGTAACGTGAATATTTTATTAACGTTACCTTTTTATGAGAAAGAGTCCCACGATGTTGATAGAATTTCTTCTTTGAATAGCTGCACTATTTGCGTGCCAGACCTTAGGTGACAAGAAACCCGCGTGGCGGACCAGTTAACGTACCGGTCTGACGCGCAATGGGTCCCGGGTTCGATTCCCGACCAAGTATCTGAATGATGAGTTTAGATTAATGTTCTGGGTCTGGGTGTTTGTGTATTCGTCTTGTGTGGTCCATCCCACGCCACAGGAGAAAATCCTAGTGTGGGGCTGTGAGTGTAGAAAGCGTGTGCGTGTATCTAATGTAAGTCCCAATACAGAGCATACTGTCCTACACAAAGTTAGGCTTATTAGAAATTAATTACATTAATTAGAAACGGAACATATGACAATATGTAAATGCTTGTGTTGCATCATATATTATACATCATCATTTGTCAAGAATTAATTAAGAAATGCTTTCTGTTCTTAAGTGTTGGAATATAGAATAAGCATCGAACCTATAATATCTTATTCATACATTCACGTTATACAGATTTATATGAGATATAAATATAGATTCTTATAAGAGAATAACAATGTCAATAAAAATGGAACGATATTGAAGATAAGTAGGGCGGAAAATTGGGAAAATTTGGCAAAATCATTATTTGAATAGTAATGAATGTTGCTCACAGCATTTAAATATTATAAAATCGTATTATAATTACTTTAATACTTCTAGAGGCCTTTTTTTTGTTTGTTCTTTGAAACTTTCAAAAGGTACCCGACGTCGTGGGAGCGACGCGGGTTATGTGGGATTCTTACCGCACTAAAACCTCCCCGGTGGCCGTCCTCAGCACTGCGTGGAGGACTCCAGAATCTCCAACGGAACACAGCCGGAGTCCTTCGAGCGCAACGCCTCTTTTGAGCTCTTCCCTGGTGGGCGTGAAACGCTCACCGCACCTTCTGGTCTTTACGGCGGCATGCGACCACACATGCCGTCCATCCCGGGGTTGCTTGGCCGGACGGTTCGAGCTCCCACTCTTCCCGCCCGCAACCCCGGAAGCCCCTTTTATTCGCCTCTTACGACAGGCAGAGGATACCGTAGCCCTATGCTGATCCAGGAACTGCAGGGATAACTTCTAAAGGCTTGTCAAAAGAATGTAAGTTTAGGTCATAACGTTGCATCATATAAAATAAGAAATTATTCTTATTTTATTGTATGTACTATGCTCTATTTCTATATCGAACTAGCAAACAAGTATGCAGTCCACCTGATGATAAGTGGTCACTGGTGCCCATGGACATCTGTAAGTAACTTCATGTAGAACATGATTTCTATCTTATATCAGTCACAGAGGCGTTGTTATTCCTGAGGATTAAACCGGTCGCCTTATACAAATTCACCAAAATGCCAAAACTGTTTCACGCTAGAAATACGTGTGGCGGTGGTAAAGTACCACCAGGTACCACCCGGTCTTACCTCAAAATATCCTTAAAATCAGATCAGTGTAACCTTGCAATTACTGGCCAACAGAGTTAATCAGCAAAAACAGATACTGTAAAGCCCAAATAAGTATGACAATGGAGGCACTACAAGAGTTGAAGAATTAAAAGGCTATTACGGGACTAGTTGCATTTATCAAGAGACGACAAGCGTCGTCTTCCTGCAAACAATTCCTCCTTTTTCTATATGAACTGTCTTGTATTTTTAATGCATTTTAATATTTAACCCATTCATTCGTACTTATCGAGTGCAATTGCTTTCTCTTCTTCAATACATTCCATTTATTTTGTATGATATTATTTAATCAATGCTTATTATTTATTGTTTACTGTTCGGATTAAATTGTTTTTATTAGGTTCTATGCAGTTAATATAAATCTGAATCATCAAAGACACTATGTTAATGTAGGTACACGTCGTTGACACTCTTAATTGAGGTAACACATAGTATGTAATGTAGTCAAATTAAATATAAAGGGCACTGTGTTATTGCAATAAATAAACAATTCAATTAAAACGGAAATAGCCACGATCAATAACTTTTTCCGTTCATTTGATAAGATTGGAGTATCCAACGAACATGTAAACCACCTGATTATGAGTTCTTACAACCACTAGTGAACGTCAATTACTAACTTTCAAATGCGTTGCCTCGTTGAGGACTGAGATGGTCACCTCATATATATGTCATCCTACATTCTTCCACCAAAATGCAGAATTGCTTCACAATAGACATAGCTGTGCCGGTGGTACCTCCTCTCCCAATAGAAACACAGTTATTCTACCACCTTTCAATCAGTTGCTTCTACAGTGCATCAATATACAATATACCCATTTTTAGTAAAGACCGTAATTGTGGAGCCATAAAATAACATATTCAATTATTCTAACCATTAAATTCTATGGGATTCGATCAAGGCTTCTATATTTAATGTTTTGGAATAGACATTTTTATTTCAATCAGTCAATAGGTACTGTGGCAAATATGTAGGCAAATAAAGTCTTATGACCACAGTAATTGAATGGGCTCTCTGAATTTGTGTTTTATTAAAGGTTGCCAGGCATACAGCGTTATAAGAGCACGGTACATTCAATATTGCGTGCTCATGAAATTTTCATCAAAATTGCAATATAGCCGAATCTGAAATTGATACATTATTTTAAGTAGAGTTAATGTTAAAGAATAGATAGCTTAAAAATCAAACGGTTATTACTATACAGTTTTTTTAGTAGTTTAATATGTACTTGCTATGTTCTGCGGTGGAAATGAAATGAAATGTCTTTAATTTGTGTAGGCCTACGGAAGCACTTACAAATTGTCTGTTGTATATTTTGTTACACTACTGCACCACCGGATCGGAACACGACCTCAATTGAGAAGATCCGGCAAGAAACTATGGGTTTTTCTTTTTTCCTTGTACATATTTTCTTTTTGCCATATTGTTTTACATTGGTTATAAAATTGTTATAAAATTTTACATTGGTTACGGTGGCAGCACCAATTAAGAATAGACTTGTTGATATTTTTATTTTTATTTATAAAAAAGGTGAATACTACGTTATGTAAAGTATTTAATTATTTATCGTGTGTATGAATACGAAGTCCTGGCGCAAGTAGTCCTAATAACTTACATACATATATTACATATTTTATTTTGATAATATATTTTTAGCCAAACGATAAAGTTCGATTTCACATTCATTTGTTTTAATTCGTAGTCTTAGTAATTAAAATATATTATTCACGGAACAGTGACTTTATGAATTTAGCCTATAATAATAAAAGCTATGTATTCAAAGGAATTCTCCATATATAATATGTGAAACACTTACGCGTCAGGTTAAATTCGCCGCATAAAATTATACATCCTACAAGGTTTTGTGAATTACAAATCAAAGGTTGAGGTCTAAGGCTGTTAAATCCCGCATAAATAATATTTACAAGCTCTCTCTACATCATATTATATGAAAAGATAATTTTGAAAGACGGGCCGGGCCTACCCTGTTCTTTTGATATTTATAACCACTTGTGTATCTGCCAGCAGGCAGCGTATGCGAATGTCAATATTCAATATTGTATTTTTTAATTTGCCGCCAACGTGGGTGCTGTCCGGTTTATTTTCATTAACATTGATAGCATTAGCAGTGATAACCTAATGGTTGAAACTTGCCCTCTCGATCGGGAGGTCCGAGGTTCAAACCCAGGCATGCACCACTGATTTATGTGCGTATTAGAAATTAATTATCACTGCTTTTCGGTGAAGGAAAACATCGTGAGGAAACCTACACATCCGAGAGTGCTTCAAAAAAAAGTTCTCGGAGGTGTGTGAAGTCCACCAATCCGCACTTAGCCAGCGCGGTGGACCATGACCTATAACTCTTCTATAACTTCCGAGAGAAGACTCGTGCCCAGCAGTGGGACAATAATGGGTTGATGACGATGCATCTGCATCTCCGCATACTTTGGCGACCATTTTTTTTTGTCATCACACTGCAGTTCGACATGAATTTGCATAGAATTAAAGTCCTCTATTTTATTGGTCGTCAAATTGCTATACTACATCCACAAAACATTCGCAAAATCCTTGCGAATGCGAATGCAAATATGTCAAAACATCCGAATATCCGTTAAATCACTAACACTGTATGTATGCTTACGCTCCAAAAATATCACCCTCCTGACGCAGTCGGGGGAAAAGTCAATGAAAACTTTGTTATTAATTTAATTTTTGTTTAAATTGGCACCGCTGAATCGAATTAATATAATATACCGAACCAAAATCAATTATCGTCTGTGATATGGCAACAAACTTTGGCAGTTTGATCAGAGGCAATAATTAAATTCCTCCAATCAATTGTAGACTCGTCATTACTTCGCGCGATTTTACGTTTTCAATTACAAATAGATCTACAATTTCACGGTGCATTTGGAAACAGACTGAGTTTTTTAACGAAAACGTGAACGTAATTAGTTAATGTAAACATGAGTAGTAATTGCGTGCACCCTATTTGTATATAACGAAGTGGAATGAGTGATGCGTGACATCAGGATGGCTAGGAGTCTTCATTATTGTCCTTTCTTGAAAATTTCAAGTAAAACACAGGAGTAAACTTCTTCGATTTATTCACACTTGAGGAGGTCCGATCGCTTCAACGGTTAAAACAAGATTTTTTTTTTTACCGGCGTTCGCTCGCCTTTTTATAACAATGTTTGGTGGTGTGACAAAAACAAATTTATGGAGGGTAAACTAAATTACAATTCTAAAAATAATTAAATGTTGGTAATTCAATAAACAAACAATTTTCGATCTTTTAACTAACTAAAATAATTATTATCGGCGACACCGCGTATTTTTCATAAATACGCGGTGTCGCCGACATATATAATTGGCATTGAAGGTGGTAGAACCAGTGTAGTTCGACCAGGGAAGTACCACCGCCACACCTATTTCTAGCATGAAGCATTTCGATGGAAGGGTGTGGTTGCTGGCACACTTTTATATAAGGCGATCAACATAGTCCACGGGAGTGGCAACTCATCTGTGATTGACTTCAGATAGAACCCAATTTCTGTATGAAGTTGATTACAGATGTCCACGAGCGACAGTGAAAACTTACCATTAGGTAGACTGCATGCTCGTTTGCTACTGCAGTCAGATAGAAAAAAAATCATACAAAGCATGCTGGAACCAATATTGACTAGGGTGGTGACCATCACACTAATATCTAGCGTGATGCATGTCTGCGCTTCGGTGGAAAAGCGTGGAGTGAATTCCGGCTGACGTACAAATGGTTGTTTGCCAGAATAATAGCACAATTATAAATTATCAATTTAAGTAGAACATACAGTTTTATCTAAAAAAAGAATTGATAAGTTTGAGGTTTTACTACCATGCGGTTAATGGTTTTTGAAACATTTTATAATTGTATATAAGCATTGTATGATTTTAGACTAGTATTATCGCGGAATTGATACATTTTAGTACGTTACGGGTAGGCACGATTTGCGGTTCATGAATTCAGTTTTATATGCGTATAGTAATTATATGCGGTTTATAATCCTATATAATTCTATAATAATTCGTAAACCGCATATCGTAAGTACCCGTTAAGTATTAAAAATAAGCATTGTTTATTTTTTAGGTGACTCTTCTGTAAGATTTGTGGTTAGGCGTTGCGTTATTATTTAATCTTGCTTGAATAATATCTTCAATGTGGGACTGTGCTGATCTTCAGGAGTAGGGACGCATTTATGATCCAATTTCAAGTAGAACCCCTAAATACCTTTTCCCCTTTTGTCCAGGTAACTTCACACTTATTATTACTGCTGTAAAGCTAAAAGTGGTGTGTCGATGGCACCACCACAAACTACTACGTTACCACTTTTACACTATGAGATAATATAGAAAGCCTTTATCAAACTATTATTAAACAAAAGTAAAACACTACTACCAAACAAAATACTGTAGTATGTAATCATAATAAATGTGGGTTAGAATTCATAAAGATTCATAAGGCAAGATACTGGAGCTAACTTTCATTACCATGTAAAAAACATGATTGTAATTATATTAAAAAAAATGGATATAAATAAGAAAAAAGACAAACCCGCTGAGTTTCTTGCCGGATCTTCTCAGTTGAGGTCGTTTTCCGATCCGGTGGTAGTGTAAGAAAAAAAAAATGTAACTGACAATTCGTAAGTGCCCCGTTGGCCTATACAAAATAAAGACATTTCATTTCATTTCATTCGATTCCAACATGTCTGGTCGGGTTTTTCGTCTTTTGCTAAGTATTTACAGATGCCTACGTGACTTCTGCGTTCGAGGACACTTTTAGGATGTGAAACCTATATATCACAAACTCGCAAAGCCTTTTCGATATTGCAAACCTAACCTTTACTCCGTGATAACCTTCCCACAGCCGTGATATTATTCATCCCGACCCATCGAATATTACTACCTAAGTACATGTATATGGTAAGAGTTTAGATAACTATTCCTTATTTGCTATCCAATATTTGTTAAAAAAATATTTGTGCCGAACTATTTCCTATGCATTTAAATAAATCTAACTTTAAACATTAAATGTACCGATAACACCCGACCCTTTTATCGAAACGCAAGAAATGCTTCTCGCTAGAAATGGGTATGGCGGTGGTACTTCCCCGGTCGAACTACACTAGTTTTACCACCTGTAATAAAGTACAAACTATAAATAAATCATACATTTATTTAATCAGGCAGATTTGGTTTGATCCGATTTATGCCTAAATAAGTTTATAATAGTATAAACTATTTTTTATCTCTATCTATATATTAATACGTGAAGCAAAAACTTGCTTCAAAAACTTGTGATTCGTTTTTAAGATACTTGCCGCAGGCAGAGGAGTATGAAATTACGCATGGTTCTTGACGCAGTGCTTGACGTAGGGAAGGATTGCGCAATGCTAATATTTTTTGCAAATAATGCATAAAACTAGTAGAAATAAATCTTGATAGAAATAAAGCTTTAGGGCATAAAATACTATTAAAGTAATACACGGGAGCTACGCTGCTATTAGAAATTCGTTGCTTATAAAATATGAAGTGACAGGTCCACTTCATATTTTATTAGCAACCAAGTCGTTATGTTGAAGCGGTGCATATTTCATGTTATTTTACGAGACCGCTGGCGCTGTTACAAAGTTGATGGCATTGTTGTAAACAATAATATTAAATTTCACTTACTGATTTATGGAATGAGATTTTTGATTTCATATTGTTGTAGTTTTTCCAAGTCTATTGTTAACAAAAAAGGTTAAAAGTCAAATGTTGAACTAAGATCAATAAAATTGTTTCAAGATGTGAACGAAAGTGAAAGAAAAGATAAATTTCCGAACGATCTAAAATTTGGATACTCGTATATTTTAAAGCGCTGATCAAGAATATCGTACTCCAAATACCCGCAAATTTGATTATCAAGTTTAAAACGACACAAAATCGAACAACGGTTTTTCCATTTATTATGATAAATAAAGATTTGAACGAGAAATGTTTCGAATAAAAGTAAGTAATAGGCCAAAACAAAAAAGTCATTTTTGGACTATACTTTTTTCATATCCGTACTCCAGTGGTTCCAGTGAAAAATGGTAAATTCATTCGAAATTGGTACTTTTCGCTAAACTCCATTAGTTTCGATAAAATAGTAAATACTCACGCACTTACCACAACAAGCTTAGAATTTGGTCCAAAAGTGCGTGAATTTTTTCGTCATTTTTTATCATTCATATTTTTTAACAAATTACAACACTTGTGAAAATTATTTTACCTAACCTAATCCCTCCTACTTGATACGCTGCAGCTGAAACTAATCCTAAGCCACAATATTAGCAGTACGTGTCTATTGTCAGAGTAAAGGAATTCAAACTCCTCTCTCGAGTTATGTTTTCAAACTTTTTACAATTCTTCGAAACACATTTGTACCGATTGTAAATCACGTATTTTAGCAAAACTCGGATAGCACAATCATAAATACCAAGAAAGGAAACCTCAATTTCTGAAAGCATTTAAATATTAAATATCTTTATACCCGCGTTAGCACGTAAATTGAGCGCCAACGGTTACTTAATAATGCAATGCATCGTATATTGGAGTTTCATTTTCCATTTTCAAATAACTCCTATGTGTAACGCAAATATCACACAATGTTTCATACAATCGTACGTTCCTAAGCATTTCATTTTTGTATTTACTTAAGTAAATTTTGAGTAATAAAAATACACTATCCATACTAATATTATAAATGTGAAAATGTGTTTGTTTGTTCCTCTTTCACGTCGCCACAGCTATTATATGATATGGTTTATATGCTGGGAGATAGTTAGGAGGAAGGAGAGCGACGTAGGCTACTTTTAACCGCGCTCTCTCATCCACATGAAAATATCGATGCCATGTTAGTGGATACATATTTAGTAGTTTCAGACGTTCTTAATAGATGGCGTTAGTAAAATTCATTTGCAAATTCCGAATCACGCTATCAAATTCTAATGTTAATTCCCTTTGACCGTGCGGGCGAAGCCGCGGGTAAGAGCTAGTTTTTATAACTAATTTTGCGAAATCACAGTGATGCGTTATGTAAAATCACAAGTGGTACAATTTTTGTCTTATTCTCGTAAAGGCCCTGTTAAAGGTTGTAGCGTGGGATCAGGAGACACGGAGTGTGGGATGATGCCTGCAGAGAGAAACCACAAAGAGTTCAGAATTATGGATTCAGATTTATAATCCCAATGTTTTATTTTCGGCAACATATTTATAAAAAATACGTTGCCGAAAAAAATTATTTCAGTTAGTTTATTTATTAAATTAGCAATATTTAGTGATATCTAGAGATTTTAAATCATTTATGAAGGGTAGGTAATCCTTTTCTACATCAACTATAGCCGTGCGTAATTTCATACTCCTCCGTCTGCGGCAAGTATCTTAAAAATGGATTATAAGTTTTTGCTTCACGTATTAATATATAGATGTTGATTAACTTCAAATGTTGAACTGAGGTTACTACTACGCTCTGAAGTTTAACGTTTTATGTTAGTAAATTAGTAAGTTTCATATCCACATTTCCATGCAAGTTGTACAGCGCTTGTGAAGCAAAACTTTAGAATTTAAACAAGTGCCTCATTATATGCACTGCAAATGCGTAGTTTATGTTATGAAATGAGTAAAATTAATGTTCATTGCAGTCTGTTGTATGTAAATAAAGTACATATCAAATTCTCAAATTGCCAATCGAGCTAGAGACCAAACACAAGCTATTTGATAAATTGAATGATTGGCGAAAGCGTTCGTGTTTTGCTCTGGTGATAGTCTAAATTTATAAAGGCATTATTTTTTTAGCATTTGAAACGTGGTAGAGCGTTGACGCAGATCCGGGTTCAATCCCCAGTTAGATAGATAGATGGTTTTATATGAAATAAAATGTCTTTATTTTGTATAGGCCTACGAGGACACTTACAAATTCTCAGTTACATTTTCTTTCTAAGTGGTAGAACCAGTGTAGTTCACCCGGGGAAGTACCGCCTCCACACCTATTTCTAGGATAAAGCAGTTTTTGCAATGAAAGGATGAGATTACCGGCACACTTTTAATTGAGGCGACCATCTTAGTCCTCGGGAGTAGCGACGCATCTGTGATTGACTTCAAATAGAACCCCATGTTCTGTGTGAAGTTGCTTACAGATGTCCATGGGCGGCGGTGACCGCCTACCATTAGGTGGACTGCATGCTCGTTTGCTACTTCAATCTTATAAAAAAATGGTTATGGTAATAAATAAGACAATCAATGTATTTAAAGCTTTTTGCATGTTGCAAAATACAGAAAAGTTAGGAACTTTATCATCAGGGTAGCAACACGGGCTTGTTGGAAGGACTGTCCTGATTAGGATTAGTCACAAATTTCCAAAGAACATTGTGGACACCATATCACCAATTGTATTCTCACTATTGACTCAATTTCAACTTTTATTAACTCCTCGTCTTCATTCAGTTATCATGAGCGTATATGACATTAAAACTTCATATTCTATTCACAAAGGTTTTATATTAAGGAAAACAGTAGCATAAAGGCTTTTAATAAAGAATGTACGTAGTTATCAGAGGATCCGGTCGGATGCCCGCGAGGGCACAAGCTCTGTTGAACTACTGGTATGTTAACGGTTATATTACGTTTTCTATATACCATACTAGCCTTGTCATGTGGGTTTATCTACACTGATTTATTAATAAAGTTTCATTGTCTTATATTTTGTTTTGCCTTAGAGCAAGATTCAAGTCATTTCATGTCGCCGTCTATCGCCTAATGTGGTCTGGTATAGATCTTCATGGCAGGATCCATTCACCATCAGGTGAATAACACAATTGTTTGCTACTTCAGTTATAAAGGAAAAGGGCTCTTGCAAAAGTAAATTTAATAATATAGAAACGGAATCCTTGCACTCAGTACACGTTATTTAAATGGTCTACCATCCATAGTCACCTGCAATTAATTCCAAAACTGGAGACTTAAAATTTATATTAGCGGTTTCACCAAACCTCTATAACCAAAACAGTATTAAATAATATATTTTTATTTATTTGACTGAAGTAATAAACGAGCACACTGCATGCTCGTTTATTACCACCTGATTGTAAGTGGTCACTGCCGCCCATGGAAATCTGTAATTAACTACATACAGAACATGGGTTCCATCTGAAGTCAATCACAGGTGCGTCTCCCGAGATCTATGATGGTCGCCTCATGTAAAAGTGTGCCGGCAACCACACCCTTCTACCGAAGCGCAAGAAATGCTTCACGCTAGAAATAGGTGTGGCGGTGGTACTTCCCCGATCGAACTACTCTGGTTCTACCACCTTTAGAGTTACATAAATAAATAAATAATAATAATAATTTATTATTATTTATTTATTTATGTAACTGTACTTATAAATTACATTTACAACATTTTTTCGTATGTATACTTAAGCAGTGATTAATGTCCATCAGCCTTTTGATGTCCACTGCTGAACATAGGCCTCCCCTAAATGGCGCCACTCCAACCGGTCCTGTGCCCTCTGAATCCAACGGTTTCCCGATGTCTTCTTCAGGTCATCGGTCCATCTGGTATTATTGACAATCAAATCAACAGAAATAATAACATAAACCACCAGCTTTATTTTACCATACCACTTAGTTTACCAAATTCTATAAATTACCTATATTTCTCTTGTTTAATACGCAAATGAAAAAAAGCTAACTTTAAATCTGATTAACGAAATACAAGGTTATACAAGAAACACATTTTAGATTAATTAATTTTTGATGTTCTCATGAAGATACACCGCCTCCCCCGCTGTATCTGAACATCCAATTAATTACGAGATGTTCGCGGATATAAAATTGGGCAAACATTCTATCTTCGTATTAATTTATGCTCTTAATACATATTGGTTCTTATCAAACTTTGGGCTATTACGGGATATTAAGTAATTATCGATTTATGTGGTATCGGTCTCTTCCCATGAACATCGTAAGAGACTACCAAGAGGCAAAATATAGGAGATGAATAGCAGCGTAGACTATTTTTATATAATTGAAGCACCAAACGAGCTTTCAGTCCATCTGGTAAGAGGAGGCACTTTTTTTATAATAATGAAGTAGCAAACGAGCATGCAGTCCACCTGATGGTAAGTGGTCACTGCCGCCCATGGACATCTGTGAGCCACTTCAAATAGAACATGGGTTCTATCGTTAGAAATAGGTGCGGCGGTGGTACCTCCCCGGTCAAACTACAATGTTCTACCACCTTTAAACACCTTTAACTGCTGCTCATTTGTCCACATGCGATTCTATTTGAAGCCAATCACAGATGTGTTGCTACTCCAGAGAACTATAAAGATCGCCTAAAACTAAAATGAGTCGACAACCACACCCCTCGGTGTCTTTAAATAGGTGTGTGTGGGACTTCCTCGATCGAACTATACACATTCCTCCCCCTGAACATTCCTGTACATAATCCACACCGGTAATCCAATGCGGTTACAAACGCATGCCAGGCGCGGTTACTATTGGGGGTGTCTACAGGCGAGATACAGCCTGGTGACAGACAGACGGGGACCCAAGTCGTAATAATAGGGTCCCGTTTAACCTTTGGGTACGGAACCCTATAAATTCAGAGACTAATAACGAGACGTTAATAGGTGGTAAAACCAGTGTAGTTCGCCCGGGGAAGTACCACCGCTACACCTATTTTTAGTGTGAAGCAGTTTTTGCGTTTGCATGAAAGGGTGTGATTACCGGCATACTATTATTTGAAGCGACCATCTTAGTCTCGGGAGAAGCGACGAATCTGTGATTGACTTCAGATAGAACACAGTGTTCTGTATAAAGTTGCTTACAGATGTCCATGGGCGGCAGTGACCACTTACCATCAGGTTGACTGCATGCTCGTTTGCTACTTCAATCTTATAATAAAAAAAAGTCTGGCCCATGAGCTTAAATTCATACAATAAGGCTTTATAATGCTATTAGTCTCTTACAAACTTTCAGATGACACATGATGTTTACTCTAACTACAGAGAGACACGATGTATGGGCCGTATAATGTAATTTATATGCTCTATTACTATAATATATGAACCGTAGCGCATATCGAGACGTTTTTATAGAAAAACAAACTTGAGTACATAAGGGCGATCCCTAAACGCCTAAAGACGGGAGGAATTTATAATCTTTGTTTATGAAATTGCCAAGGTTCCTTTAACAAATATGTATACCGTATATTTTCAATGAGTATCAATAAGGAAAGAATTTCCTTCTATCAGCGGTAATCGTACAGGTCTGACACGCAGTGGGTCCCGGGTTCGATTCCCGGTCAGACAGGTATCTGAATGATGAGTTTAAATTCTTGTTCTGGGTCTGGGTGTTTGTGTATTCGTCTTTGTGTGTGTCCATGGCACCCACGACACAGGAGAAAATCCTACTGTGGGGCTATGAGTGTAGAAAGCGTTTTTTTTTTCATAATAATACTTTTGACTAATTAATCATTGCTGAGCCAAAAATAATAAAGCTAGAAATACAAAATTAGTCTAATATCTTAATCTTATAATGTAGATGCCTACTATGAAAGGATTTGATTTTTCTTTCCCAAGGTGGTTTATTAGAGGTATAGAGAAATATCCATACATGTAAGAAAAATGTGTAATCGTATTGACGTTAAGCTACTGAACGTTTTTTTTATAAGACTGAAGTAGCAAATGAGCATGCAACCCGCTTAATGGTAAGTGTCAATGCCACCCATAAACATCTGTAAGCAACTTCATATAGAACGTGATTTGAAACCAATCACAGATGCGTTGCTACTCTCGAAGACTATCATGGTTGCCTCATATAAAAAACCTAAATATGCCGGCAACCACACAATTCCATAGAAACGCAAGAACTGCTTCACGTTAGAAATAAGTGAGGCGTTGTACCTCCCCGGTCGAACTGCCCTGGTTCTGCCACCTGGTAAATTGTAATTTAAAAATATATTCTTAGTCCGTATCATGAGGTGATATTGTGTGTTTATTTCAAAATCCAAGTACCCTACCAAAAGACATGGCCAACGCTTGAAGCCCTCTGCCTAGCTTATCAAATTCCATGTACACGTAGGTATTTTACTAATATAAAAATAATAAAAAAAAAAACTTGAGAGGTGTCAAGGGACACCCGGATGGAACGAAGTTCCTTTCGATTAATTAGTGAAGGAATTATAATAAAATTTTAAATAGTAAACACTGTCAGGATTAATTATTACTATTATTTTTTATTATTTATTATTTACAAAGAAACCTGTATACACTCAACAAAAATAATCGTCGCGACACCACACTGTTCAATGCGAAATAGAAATGAAAATATCTGGCTTGCTTTCTATAAGAGAGAGAGAAAGAGACAGACAGAGAAACATGCGCAGGCCGCACAGCTTACAGTAGCTTACTATACCAAAAAGTGTCGTGACAACTTTTCGTAAGAATTTTTTCCGTCTAGCCCCCTTTCACAACACGCGATAAGGAACTTCGTTCCAAAAACAAGGTGGTAAAAAAATCTGACGTTGTTTGTGCTCGATCAGGTATTGCAAAAATTACGCAAAAGTGTACTCCTTTAAAAATAGACCACGCACTTAAGGATAATAATTCGATTAATATAACCAAAATATGTTTGCCTCTCGGGACTATATCCTTTTAACTTGTACAGGACTTGTCAAAAACGGCCCATAAAATGTCAAAGTAACATTTAACCTTTCCTACCCAACCTTTAATAGACCCCACACACAAGGATGGATGGATGGAAGAAAATTTGTGTCACAAGACATATGAATATATTATTATATTGAGTTTTATTTAATTTTTTCACATAAATTTGTATTATAATGAATTTTCTTAAATTTATTGAAATACAAATATCTTGAGTGCCTGTTTTATTAAGTTTCATCGTCAACCCATTATCTCATTGCTAGACACGGGTCTTCTCTCAAAATGGTAGAGTTTTAGGGCATAATCCACCGCGCTGGCCAAGTCCTTATTGATATTAAGTTTCAATGGCCCTAGATCTTACTTTATTTGAATGTAAATTGAGGACTTCCTCAAATATTTTTGTTACCAACTAATCATAACTTATTTTAAGGTCGCATGATGTTTGTCGTTCTAGGCGCACCAGTAGCCCAACTATTTTGCCTTCTTA
The DNA here is from genome assembly GCA_949699795.1 of Spicauda simplicius. Classification (NCBI taxonomy): domain Eukaryota; kingdom Metazoa; phylum Arthropoda; class Insecta; order Lepidoptera; family Hesperiidae; genus Spicauda; species Spicauda simplicius. The sequence continues at coordinate 10,230,613 of OX453071.1, read as the reverse complement.
AAGCACTGTTAAGTGATCCTGTTCTGATTCGATGAATGCATTATAGAGGAGTTACAACTCCTCAGTGGTAACACCAATATTGTGCGACTTTAGGTTAAACGCTTCTGAGGTTATGGTTATCTAGGGTTGATGACATTACTTGGATAATCTATGAGCCACAGTTGTCACTATTATATACGGTTTAAATAATGGTAAATGGTCACTTCCCCTATGAACGTATCTAAGCAACTTTATATGGCACAGGGGTTCTATCTGAAGTCAATCAGGCTAAACCCCTCAAATGCATGTAAGCCGGCAATTACACCCTTCTCGTAAAAGGCAATACTGCTTCACGGTAGAGATATTATGTGAGGCGGAGGTTCGATCCATACTCGTACTTACCTTACAAATTATCACCCTGTGGTTCCGGGACCAGAATAGGGCTACGGTATCCCCTGCCTGTCGTAAAAGGTGACTAAAAGGGGCTTCCGGGGTTGCGGGCGGCTAGAGTGGGAGCTTGAACCGTCCAGCGAGGCGATCCTGGGAAGGACGGCGGTATATGTGGTCGCTTATCGTCGTAAAGACTATATGGAGCGATGGGCCCAGTCACCCATCTGGGAGGAGCCCGATGGGGCAACGCGCTCAAAGGATTCCGGTTGCATTCGTTTGGAGATTCCGGAGTCCTCTTTTTAGCGCTAAAGATGGCCACCGGGGGGTTTTAGTGCTCTAAAAAACCCTGCACCGCTCCCACGGCGTCGAGTACCTTTTGAAAGTTTCCTCCTCGAAATCAAAAAAATAAAAAAGGTAAATTGTGTAATCGTGTACTGTATGAACAACCAATACAAAAATGTACGTCAAAGAAGAGTAAACATAAATAACGATAAACACATAATAAATAAAGCTTCAGTACCTATATTTACCTGAACGGTAAAACGATCCAAACATGACTAATTGGTCTATTTAGAAAATCTGGTAAACGAGTAACAAGATAGTAATTAATTGAAATCGTCTATCAATTTATTCAATGCCCTCGGGCTTTGCCCTTGTGAACACCCCATCCCCAACTAATGAACCACAAATAATAAGTAAGTAAGTAAAGCTCCTTATTCATGACTCACGCTTTCTACACTCTTAGCCACACACTAGGATTTTATCCTGTGTCGTGGGTACCATGGACACACACAAGACGAATACACAAACACCCAGACCCAGAACATGAATCTAAACTCATCATTTAGATACCTGTCTGGCCGGGAATCGAACCCGGAACTCATTGCGCGTCAACCGGTATGGTAACCGCTCTGCCACGCGGGTCGACATATAATAATACGATCGCATTTTTGAACATAGATATAACGCAAATGCGTAAACCGTGAAGACGCTTTAATTTAACTCGTATTTACAAAGTCATTTGTTTCGGTAAACATTTCGTCAACATCTTAAATTTTCTACTGACTAAAACGGATTTTAATGCATTTTTTTTAATAGATAGAGTGGTTCAAGAGTTTTTAATAGATAGAGTGATTCAAGAGGAAGGTCATTATGTATAATACATGCTTATTATAGAGGAGGAACACTGATAATTTTAGATTTTTGACTTTTAAGCGAAACAAAGTTCGCCGAGTCAGCTAGTATTTTGATAAACTAAACTCTATCTTTCATCTCTTTATCTCGTTAATATGCATAGCATGATAGCTATGCATATTACCGTTTCGAACATATTTTGCCTGTCACGTGTTTTATACACACATTTATTAGAGTTCACTTATTTAGGATGGTACACTCTGGTCTGACTTAAGATTCACGGTTCAATATGCGGTCAAGCAGACATTTGTCATAATCAATTTCAATACCTATTGTGGTTCTGCGTGCATTAATCTTTGTATGAGTCCGTCACATCAACAAACCAGGGATGTAAGTTTATGCGTACTGAAAAGGACACACTGAAAATCGGCGCCATGGCATGATCTTCCTAGCTGTGGCAATTTGCTCTGTACCTGTTCGCAGTCACCGATTGTGTTGCATTAAATTATTGTCACTTTCTTCTTACTTACTTCATACAATTCATAACCAATGTTGTTTGTGTTTGTATAAAACGTTTTATATTGCGTACAACATGTTAAGTTACTGTAAATAAACCATTCACTCATTCATACTAATAAAATAAACCTACATGAATGAATCAGTACTAGAATAAAAAAACCAATAAAATTTACATAGAATACCGATTTGCCCTTACATTTTGCCGATTACCGATTTACACACACAATCACATAAGCGTGTATGTATTAATACTCATACACACGAACTGACAAGCGCATAAAGTATATCCTCAGGCGGTTAAATTCCCTTTTTATTTTACCCTCCCGACCACTTTGTTGCGCGAATATTTCTATCAATTGGTAAAATGTTTTACCATTTCCATACTAACCGAATACCGCTCAATTTTTACGCACGGAATACAGTAAAAGTCAGATAGGACACTATTATTTCGAATGTTATATCTGTGCCTCTAACAAATAGTCTAATAATATTAGTCTGATTTTTACTAGTCATTTAGAATAGTTAGAGTAATGAAAATAGTATCACAGATCTCTTTTATCTAACACTTAGACCTATCGATAAATGTGTACTTCGTTTTTATGAAAATTTTTGCATTAAAAGTTTATGGGACGGAATCAGCCTTATACCTACCCGTTTTACTGCATACATACTACGATGTAACCACGGCTTTGCCCGCGTTAGAAAAATCGATGTATCGATTGTTCTGCGGTAATAAGATATTTTCCCACGGTAAAAAGTAACATAGGTATATTTTAATCCAGAGTGCCAGCTAACTCCCTACCATTTTATGAAAATCGCTCCACCCGTTTAGACGTGAAGAAGTAACAAACATACACACTCACAAACTTTCGCCTTTATAATATTAGTATGAAGTAGGATAGTATGATGACGGTGAAAAAAATTGTGAAAAAATTTAGATGCCTAAGGTATTGATTTAGAAACCCAAGGTCTACAAACATTCACTTCTAGGTTACTTGAGCATTAAAAGCTCAAATGTATGTGTGTCCGATCATATAAGGCCACATAATTTGTTGAAATTCAATTGCTGCAACTTGTTTTATCTTTGCAACGAAGTCATTGTTTCTTGGCCATCGTACAAGTGTTTAACATAAAGTTATTAATACTGTGTAAAGTGTTCAAGTCCACACTGGCCCCTGTAGTTCACTATAGCTACGATAGTTTTAGTATAAACACTCTTTCTACACTTATAGCCCCACAGTAGGAGTTTCTCCCGTGCCATGGGTACCATGGACACACACAAGAAGAATACACAAACACCTAGACCCAGAACACGAATCTAAACTCATCATTCAGATACCTGTCTGGCCGGGAATCGAACCCGGGACCCATTGCGCGTCGGGTCGTCAAAGTATAAAGAATACCATGTCTAAATATGAGACAGCAATATCCAATTGATTTGGTCATGATAATGTTACCTTGAACTGTAAAAATAGTATAGAAAAGAATTGACAAAATATTTGTACTTAATTTTAATATTTCCTTTTTGCTGCTGATATTGTGTCTATCTACTATTTTTCTATATTCCACGATCTTTGTGTAGATATGCTTTGTATGTACGTAATATCAAATGCGATACCGACATTTATTAGGATAGGCCGGAGGGAATATGAATTTAGGCATATGGGCCTACTGAATGCAATTTATCTTGGGTCAATTGTTATAAATTGACCCGTTCTCGCCATCAAAAATTCTGTACACAATGATACCGTTTAGATACATATTACTTTTTAATTTTATAAAACATTTAAATTGTTCCAAATGTTTCATAAAATTAAAAAAACGCATATTAAGATTATAAATTCGATAGTAATTCTGTATATCTACGTATTTACAAACGAATTGTATGTAATTAAATTTGACATTCTAGAACTTAGAAGGCTCCTTTTATTCAAGAAGTACTTGTTTATTCAAATAATTTCAGTTTTTCCTAATAAAGTCAACAAAGGTATTTTCGCGGCGCCAATGTGGCTGACACTGGCTATTTATATATCGGTATAATATATTGTACAATTATATGTAGTTTTTTAAAAACAATATAAATAAATCCGCGATAGCATATTCTGTTTAAGGCAATAAAGATGTTTATCTTTATACTATTAAGATAAAATATTGGTCTCCGTGTAAGTGTATTTTTTGCAAATTCATAATTAATCCTTATCCAGATTAAAACGTTAGTCATCTTAGAAATTCAATCTAGATTAACATTGTTTTTTATACGATATTATTTAGACACATATTCTGGAAGATATCATATATTCATTCCAAATTACGTGCAATCAAAAATACACTCAGCTGTTTACCGGTCGACGTCTTCATATTTTATCCTTTTTTTTATTAGATTGAAGTAGTAAACGCGCATGCAGTCTAGCTAATGGTAAGTGGCAACTGCCGCCCATTTATATTTGTAAGTTACTTAATACAGAACAAAGTTTCTATCTAAAGTCAATCACTAGAGATAGGTAACATCTCTTGAATAGATGGTCGCCTCATGTAAAAGTGATCCAGCAACCAAACCCTTCCAACAAAATTCAAGAATGGCATCACACTAGAAGGTGGCAGTAATATCTCTCTGATTGAAATACACTGCTTCTACCATGCGGTAAAACACTTTACTGTGAGATATACATTACTTTATAAATCTATAATTCATGTTTGTCCATCCGCACCATATATAAATTATACCAATTAATAATTCTAATATCGTGTACTATGAAAATAATCCAGTAACTAGTATGAATAGTTTTGGCTATTAAATCTAAATTCTGAATTTTGTTAAAAAACCTCTGTGTGTGCGACATTTATTGACTCTTTAAGATTAACACAAATAAAACAATGTATAAAGTGATTAGTAGCTAAAAATATGCTACCAAAATTATATAATAGAAAAACATAGACTCGTAAAATAGAAAATCTTCCAATATTTTATCGGGCATAGGCAGGCGTGCTCGTAGCGTTAAGTCCGTCTTTGTACTACTTTTTAGGTATAAGAAGTTTAGGAAAATAAATCAACAATAAACAGACTTATTCTTAAGACCAGTACTCTACATTGTATAAATATCTATATATTAATACGTGAAGGAAAAACTTGTGATTCGTTTTTAAGATACTTGCCACAGCATTACACATACTGCCTTGAATTTGACACAAACACATACATAATAAACGAAATAGAACATTCAATGTTTTACTATGAAAACACATAACGTCAAAGATGTCAGATGTCTTTGTCAAAATACCCGCTATTGCTTTTAAATGCAGCTTAGCTAATTAAACCTTTTTTACCTTTACCGGGTGCGTTCAAAATAACTTGAAAATTATAAAGACTTGTTTGAATTTGAAAAATTTTCGTGGTACTTTGGGCAATATGAAATTTAGTTTTTTAATTTAAATTACGGTCCAATTTCGACTGCTGCAACGGGTGACTAGTTAGAGCAAATATAAGAGGTATAACACAAAATGCCTTACGAGACAATTACTGCAATTTAACATACGAAACAAACCGCCTTAAAGAATCGAAGTTCCTTAACGCGGTTTATTCTAAAATTACCACAAACCCATTAATTAATTAAAGTAACCTTTGTTCCATTACGTATTTAAGGGAAACCTATAATTAAATACTTACTATTTACTTTGCATATAATTATCTCAGCTCTACTTATAATTCACGTTAGAATACTAATAAACGTCATTTACATAATAACTACAAGTAAAACATTGCTGTAATAATATGAGTATAATAATATAACATACGTGGAACAGTATGTTATGAGAGATATCAGTACCAAGAACAGTTTATAGGAACGTTTCAAGAGAAAAATATTATAACAACAAAATTATTGTACCTACACTAGAGAAGACGTTTTCTAGGAACTAAAAAATCTTCTCGTAATTGTATGTACCTGAGGACCGAAATATGTAGAAGGACCAAATCTAATTGACAGCATTATTCTTATCAAAAGATCTCTTTTGCACCAAAAATCTTTGTTTATACCTTAGACCGGTAAACCTTTAATTCCCTCGTCCCACAAAAAAATACTCGAGCCGCCATTGATAAAAATATAAATAGAATCCCATCTCATTTTATTTTTAATTTTAAGGTTTAAAAAGTTATACGTATAATAGATAAAAATCAGGCGTGTTATTTTCTACGACAGCCTTTTAAATTTAAATGTGAAGTTTCATTAATTAAAGTTTTATAGTCCACATTATCGTTATATAGTCCACACTATCCCAGTATGATCCCTTTAGAGTCAAACAACGAACTACAAACAAGAATGCTACCTATATTACCTAAGAGTTTATAATAAGGTCTAAAACTGGAAACATCTGGGTTACGCAATTTAACGTCTTCACCCTACACACAAGCCTTCAAAGTCCCTTCCTCACCAAATGTTTACTGATCTGTAATCTTATTCAAATGAGTTCACGAGAACTCAACCGTAAGGATAAAATGTAACCTTCAAAAGTTTTACGCTTAAACAACATACAAAAGGAAATTCATAAAAATATCATCAGAGGATTCATGGGTTATTCAATATTTACTTTTGCGGTTGAACATGCGTTCAAAGGAAAGTTCTGTCTATTAGGAGCTGTTTTCTTCCTCAACCAAATTTATACTTCTGTCTTCTATAAGAATGAAAAATGGTGTAGGATATGGTCCATTACGCTGGTGGAGAATATTGAAGGGAAGCGGCTCTGTGGACCTTTCAGAACATTTGAGAAACTGTAAGGTTTTCTTTATTATCATATTTTCCAATTAGCTCCTCATATAGATACAACGTTTAAAACGAAAGGCGTGTTTAGGATTCCGACATAAAACGTTAGAAGCCAAAATTAATACAATTCATTTATTAATCAATACAAATTTACCTAAAACGCTTTCTGCACTCATATAATTATCGCAATGTAAATTGAAAATTGGTTAAGATTTGAAAATGTAAGCAATGCAATGTATGCAAGAAATAAGTATAAAATTATAAAAAATAATATATATCATAAGTAACTCAACTTCAAAAATAAACATAGTATGTACATAATTTTAATGTTCCGTTTTCTAATGAAGTCACTTCTATATGCAGTAGCCTAAAATGTGTGACCTCACCTCGCCTGGATAAACGCAGAGTCAAAAAGGACAAACGTTTTTTCTAATTTTCCTAACCTGGCATTGAACCCGTTTTCGTTTTAGAAAATATATCACGCTCTACTCTACTCTAGACGGTACTGAAAATATGTTAAAGAAATTTCGATTTTTGTAAGTTTAATGTGAAATAAATAAAGGTTTCTAAGATTTCCTATTTTAATACTCAATATTTAGGACGGAAAGGACTGATGAATTGATGATAGACTTATTTTAAATTGAATATTAAAAAAGACGTGTAATTTTGCATTTTATAAATTGAATAATCAAGACAATGATAAATTTTATTTGATATTCGCTAAAAACGGTCAAAATGTTAAATGAATTTTCCTCGAATTGTATTTATAACACACACCGTTGTATTGTTAAAACCATGCGGAAAAGCTCGTTTCGTTCAAACGTAATGAATCCCGTTTTATGTTGAAAATTAAAATACGATACAAAATCCACAAGGATTTTGAAGGTGGAGGAACCAGTGTAGTTTGACCGGGGAAGTACCACCGCCACACCTATTTTTAGCGAGAAGCATTTCTTGCGTTTGGTGCCAGAGGTTTAATATCCATCTGTGTACCTTTTATTGATGCAAACATCCCTTACCAGCATTCGCGAATTCAAATGCAAGTGTTTTTTTTTTTGATATAGAGAGCCGGAGAATGTAGATTTGGCGACCTTTTTTTGGTCGACAAACTGCAGTCGACAACTGGTGACCTCTTTTTACAAAGAACTGCAATTCAATAGTCGCAAAACATTCGAACAATTCTTGCGAATGCAATCTACAAATATGCGAATATTTTAATTATCACTAGTACCCTTAGTACGAATTTATAATTTTTTAAATTTCGACAAAACACTGCACTGTAAATTGTATGTTTACGTTTTCCGGTTGGGATATGCCTTACGATGCGCATTGCAATGTATGTAAACGTAAACGGTGATCGGTATAAAAAACTGCTATTAATTCATACTAAGAGTACTTAAGTGTCGACCATTTTGACTCGGAGTTGCAACTTCGTAATAATTTTACCAATTCGCACTTGGCCAGTGCGGTGGACTATGGTCTAAACTCTTTAATTCTGAGAGAAGACCCGTGCCCAGCAGTGCGCCAATAGTGGGTTGATACGACGAGATGAGGATATTTTTAATTTACCAAAAATGAAGGTAGTTTTAGAACTGTTTTTTTTTAAACATAAAGTATTATACATTTTTTCTTATATTTCCTGTTATTATATAATACGTTATAGGGCTCTTATATTCTGATATTAAATCTCATACGAGAATTTTCCAAGAATGCGCATAATAGAAAATGCATAGAAAGTAGGTTAGCATTTACGAGAATAAAAATACCTACCTAGAATCTTTCTTGAAGAATTTGTACGTGCCAGGATTCTAGAGTAGCGATATATTAGCTGCTACATTATCAAGGAATGAACTAGGAATTCCCATAAAAGCACAAATGTACACGCGGTAATTTCACTGTAGATACAAAACTAGATAACTGACACAATCTTTAGAAAGTATGTAGGTACAAAGGTACTATTTGTATCCTACATGTAATCTGGTTTTAAACCAGTATTATCGCGGAATTGATACATTATAATACTTAACGGGTACTCACGATATGCGGTTTATGAATTCTTATAGAATTACTTTTGCCGATATTTCGACCCAGTTCCGTGACCACGATCCATGCAACTGGGTCGAAATATCGGCAAAAAGAATTCTATAAGAATTCATAAACCGCATATCGTGAGTACCCGTTAAGTATTATAATGTAATCTGGTGTTATAATTCCTATACATTTTCAACCTGGCACCAATAAACTTATCTCTACTTTTGACATTGCTGAACAGTTATTTAGGAAACAACTGTTTTCAACTTCATAATACTTAATTTAAAAAGCTAGACGATGAAACCATGGTTAACAGAAACTATGAAAAATTAACAAAGTAGTGTCTGTTAATTTTATACCGTATGCATGTCTCCGGTACCCAGATGAATAGACATTCGTCCAGGTACCGGAGAAATATTTATTTTTTAATCGGTTGAAGTAGCGATAGATTCAGTCCACCTGCTGATAAGTGGTCACTGCCGCCCATGTGTAAGCGACTGGAGGACTCCGGCTGCGTTCCTTTGGAGATCCCGAAATCCTCCTTGTAGCGCTGAGGACGGCCACCGGGGGGGTTTAGTGCGGTAATCCCGCATAACCCTTCGTCGCTCCCACGGAGTCAGGTGCCTTCTGAAGGTGTCCCCCTCGAAATAATAAAAAAAAAGTCTCATATAAATTGTGTAAATATTTTTTACCCGGAAAAATATGCTACTTTGCTCCTATTTATCATAAAACTTATTGATGCGTTTACCAATGTTTGCCGCTTGAGATATTTAAATGCAGATTCTACAATACCTACTACTTTATAAACTACTTGGATAATTTTATCATTTGACCTTTCATAACTCATTCATTCACTGAGCTCGATTGCATTTTTTTATTTTAGTGAAGTACGTATGAGTATATTATCATTTCATAAGGCTATTGAATTATATCGTTTATTTAATAAATTATCATAATAAATATTGGCCTAATGGTGGTACTAAATTATTTCTATCATACGAAATTTGAAAGTAAATGTTTGCTGTCATAAATCATGAAACTCCACACATTTATACATATGTCCTACACGCGTTGTTGAACAAGTGTGTGTTAGATTACAAATATTAAAGAAATCCTATCATTTCTCATTTCAGGTTACACGAAGGTGAAAGTTAGAAGGCAATTACAGAAAAAACTCGAGTTCCTTGCACGATACACAAATACTCTTATAGACCGCCGATGTTTGCTCTCGGAGCCTTATCACTTGATAAGTTAGAACACAAGCCACGAACAAACAACCTTATCATGAAAACGTTCTTACTGGGGACGCTCAGGTGCTCCGCAGAATCCACAGCAGTCGGCCGTGGGACGAACACCTGAACTCTGTCGCATCCACATTCGATGAGGCATGAGACCGTGATGGAAGTCGTGTGTCTCAACACGAGATAACTTAGTGCAAAGTGATAAGTGTATTCAAGCCAAAGAACAACCAAAGATTCGTTTTCGGAAGGTCAGCTATCGCTTCAAGCTGGAGGACCTACAGACTTTGGAGAGCGCTGAACTCGCAGGAGAGAATGCGAGCGAGAAATGTCTGGAGAAGAATCTGAACCTCTTAGGTGACTACTGCCCGGCGTACTTCGATGGCCTGCTGTGCTGGGACCCCACGCCATGGAACACCCTCGCCGTGCAAAAGTGCTTTAGCGATTTCAATGGGGTCCATTATGACGATACACGTATGTACTTAATTACATAATTATGATTATTCATTATTTTAGCGATCATATCTATACATTTTTGTGTTTATGACATGCTTATCTTATTATCAGTTAATGCTACATTTTAAATTTATTGTTATCTATATACAATATATCTTTACATGTTCCATAATAAGATTAGAACATGCCGATAATTAAAAATAACTGTCCATCTAAATGTAGTTGATAATTGCCACTCTTTGACATCTAAAATCAAATAAATGTCAGATGCTACTCTCGAAGACCAAGCTAAAAGGTCCCCCAGTAAGGTCTTACTTTAGTGACTTGTCTATACATTTGAAATAGCAAGGAGCATGCGGATTGCGGACTGCATGCTCAATGCCACTCATAGACATCTGTAAGCAACTTCATACGGAAAAATGTTTCTATCTGAAGTCAATAACAGACGCATTGCTATTCCTCATAACTAAAAGGTCGCCTTAAATGAAAATGAGTCGGCAATTATCTTTCCCCAAATACTCAAGAATTTCCATAGTTATATTAGGGTTTTATTTTACTTCTCAATCCGAATTCCTTCACGAATGCATTGAGCATTAGTCATTAAATTAAACGAAGTGTACTCTAGGTGGATCTATGTACACTTAAATAAATGTATAATATGTAAACTTGATATGATACTAATCCTCACCAGGTCGTTGCCGGATTGAGCTAGTTTACTATGTGGATGTATCCTACGGATTCGGTTCGCGTTTAAAAAATGACCAATAACTTGTTGATACAAGAGATACAGAGCAGTGATAGCCTAATGGTTCATACTTGCCCTCTCAATCGGGTAGTCCGAGGTTTAAACTCAGGCAGGCACCACTGATTTATGTGCGTATTAGAAATTAATTATCACTGCTTTTCGATGAAGGAAAACATCGTGAGGAAACCTACACACCCGAGAGTTCTTTAAAAAAAAGTTCTCGGAGGTGTCTGAAGTCCACCAATTCGCACTTTGCCAGCGCGGTGGACTATGGCCTAAAACTCTCTCATAGAGAAGACCCGTGCCCAGATGTGGGACAATAATGGGTTGTACCCACAGGAGATACATGGATAACTATAATACAAAGAATAAACCTTAAGATGCGATACGGGACACAAATACGTTAACAATCTTTAAAATTAAGGTCACTAGTTTTGGTATGATGTAATTGTACACACACATTCAAAGAGATAAACAAAAATTCAAAAGAAAATTCAAATATTACTCAATCTTATTCTATTTTTTTAATACATACGATGTACACATACGTAAAACTTTTACTTTTATAGCTATTATGTTATAAATATTATATGAAACTATTTGCAAAGGAACGCGTTATGTAATAGTAAGGCCACTAGTATCATGTATATATTTTAGCTATATATATACGTATATCTTTGAAAGGAATCGAGATTCGCTCGTGTACGGCGTACGTGTAAACAGGATACACTACCTAGGGGAGTTTCTTTTGTACATTATACTGATAACATAAATTTATAGGAGAAAATATATAAGAGTTTAATGTATTTTTGTTGGCTTTATACCCAACCCACGTGGTACGGGATTAGTGAAGGAGATAATTTCAGATACGATTTCGAGGCAGATGTTTAAATTTTATAATTTACTAGCTCTTACCCGCGGCATCGCCTGCACAATCAAAGAGAATTAACATTAGCATTTGATAGCGTGATTCAGAACTTGCAAATGAATTTTACTAACGCCATCTATTAAGAACTTCTGGAACTATTAAATATGTATCAACTAACAAAACATCGATATTCTCATATGAATGAGAGAGCGCGGTAAAAAGTAGCCTACGTCACTCTCCGTCCTCCTAACTACCAGCGTATCATATAGTAACCATATCATATAATAACTATGTGGCGACGTGAAAGAGGAACAAACAGACACACTTTCACATTTATAATATTAGTATGGATTTAATTATTTATTTATACTTACATACAAAAGGCGGACTTAATGCCATTTTTTTTTGTTCTCGAGGGGGAAACCTTCAAAAGGTACCCGACGCCGTGGGAGCGACGCAGGGTTATGTGGGATTTTTACCGCACTAAAACCCCCCCGGTGACCGTCCTCGGCGCTATAAAGAGGACTCCGGGTACTCGGTCCGACCGCGAGCTCCCACTCTAGCCACCTGCAACCCCGGAAGCCCCTTTTAGTCGCCTCTTATGACAGGCAGGGGATGCCTTAGCCCTATTCTGATCCCGGAACTACAGGGACGAGGACTTAATGCCATAGGCATTCTCTCACAATCGACCTTTAGGAAAAGCAGATATCTACGAAGGCGGTATTATATTGAAAATTTTAAAATAGAAAAGAAAAAAAGAAAAAATAGATATTGAATATAAATATGCATGTATAATAATAAAGTTATAAATAAACATTAATATCGGGAAGGCTCATACACAAAGTTAAAAGTAAACATACGAGTAAAATAATAATAATAATCATTTATTACAATTCATTTTCCAAGTCTATGTTCAATATAAATGTGTGGAAATATTTTACACATATATAAGGAGAATAAAATTTAAAGTTAAAGAGGTAATAAACACTTGTAGTACGGCGGTGGTACTCTCGCCACACCCAGAGAACAGAGAGAGAGCAGTGATAGTATAATGGTTGAAACTTGCCCTCCCTATCGGGAGGTCCAAGAGGTGAACCTCGGTCAAACCCAGGCACGCCCCACAGATTTTTCTAAAATTATGTGCGTATTAGTAATTAATTATCACTGATTTTCGGTGAAGGAAAACATCGTGAGGAAACCTACACACTCGAAGTTCTTTAAATAAAAGTTCTCGGAGGTGTGTGAAGTCCACAAATTCGGACTTGGCCGGCGCTGTGGACTACGGCCTATAACTCTCTCATTCTGAGAGAAGACCCGTGCTCGGCAGTGGGACAGTAATGGGTTGACGACGACTATCGCCACACCCACTATCTTAAAGTAGATCGTGCGTTTTGGTGGGAGGGAATGGATGCCAGCGGATTTAAATGGGGCGCCCGTTTTAGTCCCCAACAGTAGTAATATATCTGTGATCGGCTTTATGTAGAACCTTCATTGAGCGTTGGTTACAAATGTTCAACACACACACAAATACACACACACACACACACACACTTTTATTCGAGGCGACCTCGGGAGTAGCAACACATCTATGATTGACTTGAGATTGAATCCTTGTTTTGTATGAAGTTATTTATAGATGTCTATGGGCGGCACTGACCACTTACCACTAGGTGGACTGCATGCCCGTTTGCTACTTCAAATTTATAAAAAAAAAAGTTTATGGGCGACATTGACCACTTACTTAGTTTCTTTATAAGTTTTTGTTTACGACAGCCTTACAATAATATGACATCTATACTTTTTATAAAGTGTATTTTATTGTTCACCTAAAGTTAGTTATTTATCAGCCCCGACATTATACAAGAAAGTTGTAAAAATAGTCGCGAAACAAAATGAATATTTATGAATGTCGCTCGGTAATCGAGTTATTTCGTCAGTATACAAAACACGAACCTTTTGTTTGCTGCGAATTTCGGGTAGGCTCATTCACTCTTTGTTATGGGTTCCAACGATTCATACCAAAGCACCCACGCTTGTTAACGAGTTTCATAGTAACTTTTGTGATATTCCCCCACATTTGCTTTTATATCCCAATCTAAACAATTCATGGATAAACAAAACGTAATTTACCCACGACAATATAATTATAGTTATTTGTTTGTCGAACCAATTCATACATCTTATTAATAGTATAAGTACAAAAAAATGTGTGGATGTACTACTCGTATGTGTGTTTCTTATTTTTTACGCAATATCTTTTTTTGATCTCGAGGAGGGAAACCTTCAAAAGGTACCCGACGCCGTGGAAGCGACGTAGGGTTATGTGGGATTTTTACCGCATTTAACCCCACCATACGCGACCACACATACCGCCGTCCTTCCCCGGATCGCCTGACCGAACGGTTCGATCTCCCACTCTAGCCGCCCGCAACTCTGGAAGCCCCAATTAGTCGCCTCTTACGACAGGCAGGGGATGCCGTAGGCTTATTCTGATCAATCTGATCCCGGAACTACAGGGCGCAAACGCAATATCTAACGCACTGATTTTGCTGTAATTTTAAACACAGATGATTAATGATTTAGATTAATACATACATTGGATAGTCATTATCACGGTAGACGTGACCGAAATAAACGAAGCCGCGGGATTAACTATAATATAAATTAAAATATTAAAATTTTAATATATTAAAAAGTTCGTCGTATCGGTTTTAATATTTGCGTGTATTTGTTGCAGATTTATAATTGGCAGTAATACATTTTTCTTTATTTTTTAATTTTTCGCCTATTTGTGTGTATTAACTATATTTAAAGTACGTTGTGGATGTAAAATTTAGTAGATCTTTTTTTTAATTATTCATAAAACTAGCAACATTGTTACCTTACAAATAAATAAAATGTCTTCAATTTTTTGATCTTAGCATAGTCAATAAAAGTTATATGGCTTTGTTATTACTCTAATAAACCACAACAGCTATAGGTACCAAAAACTTATACAACCAAGACTAATTTTAGCAATAATAATTCCCCTAATTGTTAAATGAAATCTTTATTCCCTTTACCCTAATATTATGTTAGGATTTCTGAAATCAAGGCTAAACAAAAGCCTCAAGGAATGGTACTTTCATAAAAATCCCGACAATTATTATAAGCAAACAACTCAGTAAAGTTTGGAATATAAAGTTTTATTTACATTGTTTCGAAGTTGAAACAACTCTGAATTACCTAGTCAAATTGTTGTTTTTGAACCGCGGTCTGTTTACGAAAATTGCAAACGACCCTCTAAATTATCGCAGGACTGAATATATTTACAATAAAACCAAACTGTCCACAATAATAAATCTGAACTTAATAACCTAATATTCAAAAGTCTTTTTATCTGAAAGACTTCTAGTAAGGTGTTATATTTTTATTAGGTACCATACATATGTCCCTGTAGTTTCGGGATCAGAATAGGGCTACGGCATCGACAGGCAGGGTGTTGTAAGAGGCGACTAAAAGGGGCTTCCGGGGTTGTAGACGGCTAGAGTGGGAGCTCGAATCGTTCGGTCGGGCAATCCCGGGAAGGACGGCGGTATGTGTGGTCGCATACCGTCGTAAAGACTAGACTCTAGACTAGACTAGGGCCCAGCCGCCCATCTGGGAAGAGCCTGATGGGGCAACGCGCTCGGAGGATTCCGGTTGAAGTTGTTTCGAGATCCCGGAGTCCTCCATTTTAGCGCCGAGGACGGCCACCGGGGGGGTTTTAGTGCGGTAAAAATCCCACATAACCCTGCGTCACTCCCACGGCGTCGGGTACCTTTTGAAGTTTTCCCCCTCGAGAACAAAAAAATATAAGGTACCATACATATACCTACAATGTTTATTTAAGAATCAAGATACGATATCACTACGTAGTATAAAACAAAGTCGCTTCTCGCTGTCTGTCCCTATGTATGCTTGACTCTTTAAAACTACGCTACGGATTTCAATACAGTTTTTTTTAATAAATAGAGTGATTTAAAGGGAAGGTTTTCATGTGGAGTATAACAAAGATACACTGATCATTTTAGAGTTTTGACTTTAAGTCGGAACGAATTTCGGGTCAACTAGTTTTCTTAAAAGATTGAAGTAGCAATCGTGCATGCTTTTCACTCCTGGATATTTGTAATCCACTTCATATAGAACATGGTTTCTATCACAGATGCTTTACTACTCCTGAGGACTAAGATGATCGCCTCATATAAAAGTGAGCCGGCAACCACACCCTTCCAGAAAAACGTAAGAACTGCTTCATGGTAGAAATAAGCGTGGCGGTGCGTGGTACTTCCCCGGTCGAACTATACTGATTCTACCCACCCGCCACACCTATTTCTGAAAACAAGAAACAACGCTGTTCTGTTTTGATTTGATGGGTGAGGTCAGGTTAGGCCTTATAACTCTCTTTGAAAATAGAAGCACTACCTTCGCAATTAATTTTCTACACAGCGCGAGAGAGATTATTTTCGAGGGGGGTTAGTGCGGTAAGAATCCCACATAACCCGCTTCGCTCCCACGACGTCGGGTATTTTTTGAAGGTTTTGCCATCGTAAACAAATAAAAAGAAAGAAATTACTATTCATATAATGATTTTGCCAAATTTTCCCAATTTTCCGCCCTACTTAACTTCAATCTCGTTTCATTTTTATTGACATTGTTGGGATGGACGGCGGCATGTGCAAACCACCGTAAAGACCAGAAGATGCGGTAAGCGTTTAACGCCCACCAGAGAGGAGCCCGAAAATGGCATCGCGCTCGGAGGACACCTAGGACACGTAGTCCTCCACGCAGTGCTGAGGACGGCCACCGGGGAGGTTTTAGTGCGGTCAAAATCCCGTCATAGTCTGCGTCGCTCCCACGAAGTCGGGTACCTTTTGAATGTTTCCCCTTCGTAAACAAAAAAAGATACCTGCCTGGTTGCGCCTACTTGTTCTGCCACCAAAAGATGCGGATAGCATACTCGATTTCTACTTCAACCTTTTAATACATGTGTAAAGATAATCTAAAAATGATTTATGTATGTAAAACATTTATGTAACTAACATTAATGTGTTACATACATAAATCATTTTATACAAACAAAATAGAAACACACCTAATAAAATATAAAACATTAAACCATTTTCACGTTTTGTTTGTGAAAGAAATTGGAAGGAAACCCTACATGTTCCCTTATTCCTTATTTATACGTTTCCGTGTTGCTATATTTTGTTGTTGTGTTTAAAGAAACAGTAACAGTAGCTAGAAATCCGGCCTCTGAATTTTTTATTTGAAACTAGGAATGAGGTTTGAATTCCAACTACATATTATCTTTCAAAAAGTTCATTTCAACGGTGAAATACCTACATCGGCTAAATCTTGCAAGCTTGAGTTATTCATAAAAGGTTCACGAAGGTACGTGAAATCTAGCGATTCCTTTGCCAGCGTAGTGGACTAACGCGTTATTCAATCTGAAAAAGAGACCCATGGAGATACAACCCATTATTGTTCCTCTGCTGGGCACGGGTCTTCTCTCGGAATGAGAGATTTTTAGGCCATAGTCCATTGCGCTGGCCAAGTGCGAATTTTAATACGCACATAAATCAGTGGTGCGTGCCAGGGTTTGAACCTCGGACCTCCCGATTGAGGGTTTCAACCTATCACTGCCCTCCATACCATACCCATAACCCATACTGGGACAGAAAGGATCCACGACATAACTTGGTTAGCCTATTTTTAGATGCGGTTTAGTGAAATAAATTTGGTAAAAATATTTTTATAACATTGTCAGGCGGTAAATTCAGTACAATTCTAACGTAAATGGTTTAGTTCGAACCATGTTAATAATCGGAAGTTGTAAACCATCTGTGATTAAATTTGAAAATGACAACCATCTGAATATTAATACGTGAAGCAATAACTTGTGATCTGTTTTTAAGATACTTGCCGCAGACGGAGGAGTATGAAATTACGCACGGTTATAGTTGATATAGAGAACGATTACGCAATGGTTATATTTTTTCAAATAATGCATAAAACATACATTAAATCAACTAAAACATATTACCCACACTACCTTGCCTTTGACACAAACACATACATAATAAACAAAAGAAAACATTCAATGTCTTACTATGAAAAAACATAACGTCAATAATGTCAGATGTCTTTGTCAAAATACCCGCTTTTACCCGCAGCTTAGTTAATCAAACCTCTTTTTGACATTAACAGATGTGGTCAAATAACTCGAAAATTATAACAATTTTATTGAATTTGAGAAATACCTACTCGTGTTACTTTGGACAATAAGAGGTTTAGTTTTTTTTTTTTGACTTAAATTACGGTCGAATTTCGACCGTTGCGACGGGTGACTAGTTTGTTTCAATTATTTGTCTATAATAAGATACTATAGACAATACTATAGACACTATAGACTAACCTATTAAACAATTGTCATGTAGTACACGAACGCAGCAAAAAGTGTAGTCAGATATTATTGAACTCCTTCTTGGGTCAGATACTTTTCCCAATCTTCCATAGTCACATCTTATTGCTCGTGACTGTACGTAATTTACGTAGGAACTATTTTAGATTTTGATAGATGTCCAATACATTCCGTATGGAATGACGTAGGCTGCATATCACATTTAGCTTTATGACTATTTATAGTATTTACTTCCATCTATTTATCCTATAAATGCAAATTTTTGTTTAAATGCATAAAAATATTTTACCTACTTACTTACTACCAAAATAAATGTCAAGTATATCACTGAATTGTTTAAATTTTCCGACTCAGAGTTCCATATAAAATTCTACTTTTGCTCTGCCGACCCGAAGATATGGCCGTTTTTTTTACTGGACGTCAATATTTTTCCCTTTCCGAGATAAACAAACGTGTGAGCCTTGTCACAATGATTTGTATAGGTAACTTCATTCATGACTTCAACTTTACAAATATAATGTATGATAAACTTTTTTTTTTTTCGAGGGGGAACCTTCAAATGTAATGTATATGTATGGTACCTTATTTTTTTTTTGTTCTCGAGGGGGAAGACTTCAAAAGGTACCCGACGCCGTGGGAGCGACGCAGGGTTATGTGGGATTTTTACCGCACTAAAACCCCCCCGGTGGCCGTCCTCGGCGCTGAAAAGGAGGACTCCGGGATCTCGAAACGACTTCAACCGGAATCCTCCGAGCGCGCTGCCCCATCGGGCTCTTCCCAGATGGGCGGCTGGGCCCACCGCCCCGTCTAGTCTTTACGACGGTATGCGACCACACATACCGCCGTCCTTCCCGGGATTGCCTTACCGAACGGTTCGAGCTCCCACTCTAGTCGTCTGCAACCCCGGAAGCCCCTTTTAGTCGCCTCTTACGACAGGCAGGGGATACCGTAGCCGTATTCTGACCCTGAGGCTACAGGGACGAATCTATGATAAACCTAACGTTCGACTCATAAATATTAACAAAAGTTAAAACACTAGCAGGTAATAATGTTATCAATCTATTATCATAGATCGTCTCTAAAAATAAAAAGCATTAAAAGGTCATAGCATACTCTAATGAAATACGTATTTGTACTCTTACCACACTTTTTAATATTTTCAGAACTCTCAAGCATATGTATGTATCTTTAATTTTATTTACCATATTTTCCGTAACAATTTCTAACAGGTACAAAATTTCGAAAAGGAATGGAGCCTTGTATTTGAAACCATGATTCATTTAAACACACGGCAACAAGGCACTTTTGCGTGAGAAATATGCATGAAAAGTAAAATTTAAATCCACAAGAGCATGACAAGTATTTTATTTTTAGAAATATTCTTATTCTAATATAATGAACATTTCCAACAGAGAACGCATCGCGCTTCTGCCTGGAGGGAGAATGGCACAACTATTCCAACTACGCGAATTGCACGGAGCGTATCGCAAACGTGTCGCCAACGGACGTCGCCAGCCTCATCTACCTCGCGGGCTACTCGCTCAGCCTCGCCGTGCTCTCCTTAGCTGTATTCGTATTCTTGTATTTTAAGTAAGTATTCTAAGTTTTTTTATAACGTTGACATTATGCACGGAGCGTATCGTGACCGTGACACCAACAGACGTCGCCAGGCTCATCTACCTCGCGGGCTACTCGCTCAGTCTCGCCGTGCTCTCCCTGCTGTATTCGTATTCTAGTATTTTAAGTAAATATTCTAAGTTTTGTATAACGTAGATATTTTTGGCTGTATTCGTATTCATGTATTTGTAGTAAGTATTCATGAATTATAATTTGAACGGTGTTGACGAATTGTGCATAATTCTTAACTAATGTAAAAATAATAAATCAACGCTACATCAAAGTACCAAAATTTGAACATGACAGAACCGTCATCTATTTTCACCTTACAATATAATATTAAGTACTACTGTGGTGTGGTGCGAAGAATATGAAATACCTCACACACTTCTTTACGAGTCTTAATCTGGCCTCGTTCTCACTAGCTGTATTCGTATTCTGATGTTATAAGTATTTAATCTTTGTATTTAACTGCAGGCGTATTACTATAGAGCAGTGATAGCTTAATGGTTAAAACTTGCCCTCTCAATCCGGAGGTCCGAGGTTCAAACTGTTCATCACTGATTTTCGGTGAAGGAAAACATCGTGAGGAAACCTACATACCGGATAGTTCTTTAAAAAAAGTTCTCGGAGGTGTGTGAAGTCCACCAATTCGCAATTGGCTAGGGCGGTGGACTATGGCATAAAAACTCTCTCATTCCGAGAGAAAACGCGTGCCCAGCAGTGGGGCAATAATGAGTTGTACCCGTATTACTATAGCTTTGAAGCTCCTCATAGCTTCGAATCCACAAATAGACATTTTAACTTTACCTAAGAGGAATCAACTCACTTTTAATAAAATCAGACTGATGCAACATAAGCTTTGATGGCATCGAATACACATATACGTCAAAGGTTTTACAAACATCCGTTTCCGGGCGTTTTTTAATCAAAGATTACAACGCCATGTTTAATAAAGTATCGCAAATAACATTGGCTATTTATTGGCTACAGAACATGAAATATTTTTTGAGCGACTGCGTCAGAAAGAGAGTAATGTTTTTCGAGCGTATGTATGTTTGTATGCGCGTGTAATGGAAAGCCTACAGCCGAAATGGCTTGATGGATTGTAACATATTAAATATTGAAAACGACTTTGTTGTAAAAATTAAATAGATTATATAATTTTAAAATGTAGCGCCTACGCTCTGAGATGAGGGGAAGGACGATTTTTCTTTTATCATAACAAAAACAATGCAAAAATATGTGCATTATAACACTTTTATATTTTGACGCAAAATCCAAAAAACATTTGATTCGTTTTAAGCAGTGGGTTTTTTATGCTTTTCCTATATTACTATTTTTATTATTATTTTGAGACGATCCGCGTGGCGATGCGGTTGTCATACCGATACCGTTCTGACGCGCAATGGGTCCCGAGTTCGATTCCCGGCCAGACAGTTATCTGAATGATGGGTTTAGATTCATGTTTTGGGTCTGGATGTTTGTGTATTCATCTTGTGTGTGTCCATGGTACCCACGACATAGGAGAAAATTCCACACTAGAATTTTCTATGACTGTAGAAAGCGTGTTTTTTTAATTTCTTGTTTTATCTACAAATAGGATTATTGTGTTGTTAATTTAAGAGACAACAGATCAATTTGTTCCAGTATTATAATTTATTCATGTCTGCAAAATAGTCAAATTTAATTTGGTTAACAATCGAGTCCAAAGTAACTTTAACGTTGAATTTCATTATAATGAAAATAAACATTGCTTTGACACGAATCCTGAATTCGCGTAATTTGTTCCGACAGAGTTATTGGTGTGAAAATATTTTAATTCTGACAATTTGTTTTTGAATGTATAATGACACAATTTAAATTATTATGAAACATTTTTCTTCATAAAACCTAAATGGTAGCAAAATAACGCGTTATGTTATACATTACATATTACCGTTATACTAAATTAGAATAAGAGGAATTTATTTAGGTTTTGTTCAGAAGTATCCAAGAATGTAACTTGCAACGACGATAATTTAACGTAAGCATGCAGGTAATACTCCGAACTTACGCGATAGGTGGGTTTAAGTGATAACCGCGTAAATCGAAATCGCGTAAGTCGGAGTACAAGAAATACGTAGCACAAAATAAATTGTAGCTATGCGGTTCCGTCCGTCCAAACATGCGTATTAATGAGAGATAGTGTAGGTTAGTAAGTGTGTATGTAATCGAGAATAAAAAAAATGTGTTACGCTCAAACAAAAGACGAATCGAATCGAGATTTGAAAATCGCGTAACTCCGAGTTCGCGTAAGTCAGGGTAGCGTAAGTCTAAGTATTACTGTATGTGCAATACTTATTTTTTTGAGAAATCTTAAACTAGTAATGCACCTGGTGACTTATATACTGTACAGTAACCATTGAACATCAGTGAGCTATATTTGAACCTGAGGGCACAAGAGCGAGCCTCCAACTTCCTGGCAACGCAAAGCTAATTTCCGGCCATGCTCCCACATGTCGCTTGATAACACATCTTTATGTAGGTTAATTGCTTTAAGATCGAATCATGATACTCACTTTTCTTTGTTAATTAGACATGCGATATATAAATAGATCCTTATTATCCAATAATAAATTAATTAGAATTTTGATAATGTAATAATTAGTGGTAGAATATTAGTACAGCAGTGATAGCCTGGTTGAAAGTTGCCCTGGTGTTCGGGAGGTCTGAGATTCAAACTCAGGTACGTACCACTAATTTTTCTGAATTATGTGCATATTAGAAATTTTTCACCAAAAATCACTGCTTTTCGGTGAAGAAAAAAAACCTGCACACCCGAGAAATCTTTTTAAAAAAAAAAAACTCGGAGGTGTGTGAAGTCCACCAATTCGCACTTGACCAGCGTGGTGGACAATGCCTAAAACTCCCTCATTCTAAGAGGTCTTCTCTTGCCCAGCAGTGGGACAGTAATGGGTTGGCACCAAGGAAAGAGAGCGAGTACTGTTCGACCGGGGAGGTACAACCACCACACCCATTTCTAACATTTCATCTCTAACGTGACGAAGTTCAGACGTTTTAGTAGTCGGCTGTGGTTGACGAGTTACTTCAGTCGTCGGAAGTAGCAACGTATCTGTTATTGACTTCAGATTAACGCGCTTTCTACATTATGAAGTTGGTTACAAATGTCCTTGGGCAGCAGTAAAGATGAACAATTAGATGGACTGCATTTTCGTTTGCTACTTTAGTTAAATAAAATAAAAAAGTAAGACCTTGACTACCCGCGTGGCGGAGCGGTTGCCATACCATGGTCTGAAGCACAATGCGTTCTGGGTTTGATTCCCGGTCAGACAGGATCTGAGGATCTAATTGATGAGTTTAGATTCATGTTCTTGGTCTGGAAGTTTGTGTATTCGTCATGTGTGTGCCCATGGTACCACGACACAGGAGAAAATCCTATGTGTAGGTTTACAATGTGGACGTTCCGGATATATGTTCTGAGAAAACTTTTCTATATTTTTTTGTTTTTTCGCATTCAAAATTCTTATCACTACACATCTATAACGGTGTAAGTGACGGCACTTACATCGTTGATATTTCGATTAAGTTCGCACAGATTTGTATTGTTGTCTAGTGTACCCTTAGCTCTTATCATTGTAAGAGAAGACCCAATTTATTATCCTACCTCTTGTGTTCACGTTATCTCTGTCTCCAAATAACAGAACAAGTTTTTTTTTATATATATTACTAGCAGAATCGACGCAACTTCGTTCGCGCAGACTATAATGTAATCTATCAACTATATATATGAGCACCACTACTGAACATGTCCCTACCCCCATCCGTAATCGGGATTTGGTCAATAGTCATAGTCGGCAGTGGGTATTGATGCTATTTCGATAGTAGTCTCAAAAAATTTTGCGACGACGGCTTTGCGTAAGGGTACACTGATAATTGTGCGGCGACGATGTTCAAGTCTTTCGTAGATATTGATATGTTCTCTTAAATTGAAAAATATTTTTTGGTCTATTATCAATAGATATCACGATATATGCAATGAAAAATAATATTTTGAACAAAATTTTTGACACTTTGAATCACATTACTCAAGTTTTAACAAAGACGCCTTAGGTATATATTCTAGTAATAAAAATAGCCTACGTTTCTCAGAAATAATGTAGCATCCTAATAGTGAAAGAATTTTTAAAATCGGTTCAGTAGTTTTTAAGTTAATTTATGACAAACATACAAAAATACAAAGTTTTCCTATTTATAATATTAGTATACAGTATAAATAAAATTAAAGTAGCAAACGAGTATGCAGTCCACCTGATGGTAAGTGTCAACTGCCGCCATTGACACTTGTAAGCAACTTAAAACAGTACAAGTTCTATCTAAAATTGATCACAATCGCATTGTTATTCGCGATGACTATGATGATCGCCTCATATAAAAGTGAGCGGGTAACAACACCCTTTCACCGAAACCCAGGACCTGCTTCACGTTAGGAATAAGTGGGTAGTTGTAACTCCACGTATATGTACGTTCTAACACCTTGAAATACATTACTATGTCACATCATAATACATAAAAAATTACTAGTCACCCGTCGCAACGGACGAAATTCGACCGTAATTTAAATTAAAAAACTAAACTTCATATTGTCCAAATGACAGCAATATTTCTCTAATTTAAATAAATTGTACAAATTTTCAAGTTATTTTGAACGCACCCGTAATGGTAAAAAGAGGTTTATTATCTAAGTTAACTGGGTTTATTAAAAAGCAATAGCGGGTATTTTGATGAAGACATCTGTTATGTTTGACGTTATGTGTTTTCATAGAACATTGAATTTTCTATTTCGTTTATTGTGTATGTGTTTGTGTCAAATGCAACGTAGTAAGTGTAGTTTTTAGTTTGTGTTTTAGTTGATTTTATGTATGTTTAATGCATTAATTGAAAAAAATATTAGCAATGCGCCATCCTTCTCTACATCGACATACATCAACTGCGTGCGTAGTTTTTACTCCTCCGCCTGCGGCAAGTATCTTAAAAACGAGTCATACTAATTAAACGTATTAATATATGCATAGATAATAATTATATAGATTGCCAAAAACGAAGTAGCAGGCGTGTAATGTACATTCCAATATATGAATGAAAATAAGAACAATCCTTGTTTCTAGAAAACCTAATAAACTTGTACTAAGGATTTGAGTTTCAATGGTATCATCTCGTTTGTGGCAGGTCGCTCTTAGATTACTTGTCTCGGCCAATACCGTAGACATAATACAAGTATTTCGCATTGTTGTGTTATAACACTTACCAAGTAATTAATCTGTTCAAATCAATCTTAAATTTATACTGATATTGATCCCTTTCTAAGAAGACTCGTGCAAAATAGAGCGAAAGTAACGACTTGATAATTTATTGGTAAATTGATCTAAATTTGGCAAATGTTGAAGGTGGTAGAAACCTTTGATGTTTGACTCGAAGGACCATGTATTTATAATGGCATTGTTAAACGCTGTTTTATTATGGTTTCAAGGATTTTATAAGGAAATAACAAAAGGTATTTTAATTCAGTCTTTGAGGATATCAACGTATTTTTGGCTGTCATATCGGGGTCTAACTTGTGTGTCGTTGATTAACTATGTACTTATTACACTAATAATTTAACATAAAGTAGATTGAGCATTCTCACAATGAATTCATTCAATGGTTATTATACCGTCATCAGTATCAGACATCAATGAAACGAATACCTACAACTATTTTTATGTGGTCTCAAAAATTGGTTCTTCTGCATCCTCTCCTCCGCATTAATGCGCCCATGTTTCTAATCCCAAACCGATCTTTTTACCTCAATTATCATCATATTGACTTAGAATACCAGAGCTTTTTCAAAAACGTGACGACTTTTCGCCAGACATATTTTTATTTATCAGATTGAAGTAGCAAACGAGCATGCAGTTCACCTGATGGTAAGTTGTCACTGCCGCCCATGGACTTCTGTAATCAACTACATACAGAACATGGGGTTCCATCTGAAGTCAACCACAGATGCGTTGCTACTCTCGAGGACTATGATGGCCGCCTCATGGGAAAGTGTGGCGAGGTGTGTCACGAGGCATGAGGACAAACAACCGAATAATAATCCTGTTCAACGGGAGTTATGGACTCGAGCATGTGTATATTGTTCCACAAAGCGCAATTATCGCAAGCGGTAGAATATGGTAACAGGATATGAGGTTAGGCAAAGCCCTAGGTCATCTGTTCTAGAGGCAGCAGCGAATTTCAATTTTGATTCAGTCGGCCGATACATAATCTCATGTATGCATCAGAAGGTGAAGTAATATCGAGTATGTTAGTTTAACAAAGTTTAGCGAGAGAAGACGTGTAGAGTATGTATATGTACCTATTACGTAGTAAGACTAAATACAGTAAAATAAACTAAAAAAAAAATTTTAAACAAAAAATACAACCGACTTCCATGCCACATAAAAGTAAAAAATAATTTAAATACATGTTGGTTTAGAGCAAACACAGTTCTTAGTATATAGTCCCGAAGTCGGCGCTTACCATATTTTGCTGGATCATGACGAAACTACATGTATCTTATATGAGCGCCGACTTCGGGACTATATACTAAGAACTGTGTTTGCTCTAAACCAACATGTATTTAAATTATTTTTTACTTTTATGTGGCATGGAAGTCGGTTGTATTTTTTGTTTAAATTTTTTTTTTTCACGCTTTTCAGTCACGATAAAATCAGTTATGGCTGTTGCTAGTCGTCCGCTAACCGGATGAATAAAATTAATTATTTGTCCGATTTTCGGATGAATAAAATTATGTGCTGACGTCATCATATAAAAATAGACTTCTTTGACACAACCGGTCGGGGGCGCTACCGCGCCCCCTCCCTTAGATTCTGAATTGGAAAAATCTGTTCGAACCTAACCTAACCGAATAAAACAACTTTTTCTGAGTAAACATATATTTAAAGAATAGACCTATAATTATCAATATTTAAAGTAGAAAAAGTAATATAAACCTTATAACTAAGAGTATAATTCAACTGATACTGATAAAAATAACCCATCCAATTTAAAAAGGTTGGTAGTACTCTTGCATCTTTCAGGTAATTGTATTCAAAGTGGAATTTTTGATCATAATTATATCCTCTCCGAAACTCATTGTTGGTGTTGTGAACAACAACATTATGTATACGTAAGCACAATATGGCCGATGCCTACAGTTTAAACTTGAAGGACCCCAGCATTATCAGGGTTGAGGAGTTGAAGGTCAAAATTATCATGTCATATCTTTGCTTAGTAATCTCATTACATATACGTAAGCACCATATGGCCGATGCTTATGGTTTAAACTTGCAGTACCCTGCATCATCAGGGTTGAGGAGTTGAAGGTCAATTTTCTTATCATACGTCTTTGCTTTGTAAATATATTACATATCCATAAGTATCAAATGGCCAACGCCTATGGTTTAAGCCTGAAGTACCCCTGCATCATCAGGGCCGAAGAGTTGAAGGTCAAAATTATCATGTCATATCTTTTCTATGTAATCTCATCGCATGCACGTAAGCAACAAATCCCCAACTTCTATGGCTTGGGCTTACAGTACCCTGCATCATCAGGGTTGAGGAGTTGAAGGTCAACTTTTTTATCATACGTCTTCGCTTTGTAAATATATTACATACCCATAAGCATCAAATGGCCAACGCCTATAGTTTAGGCTTGAAGCACCCCAGCATCATCAGGATTGAGGAGTTGAAGGTCCAATTTTCCACCGTATACAACCATTTTTCTAATGTTTTACCTTACATTTTTTTAGATATCATTTTGAATGCGTAAGATTGAAATAGCTAAGTTTTATGGCTTAGGCATTCAATACCCCTGCATCATCAGGATTGAGGAGTTGAAGGTCCAATTTTTCGTCGTATACCTTTGCTTAGCAATGTTATTACAAATCCGTGAGCAACAAATGTCTAACGTTTATGGTTTAAGCCTGCAGTACCCCTGCATCATCAGGGTTGAGGAGTTGAAGGTCAAATTTGTCATCGTACATCTTTGCCTTGCTATCTTATTATATATCCGTAAGCACTAAATGGCCATCACCTACGGCTTGGGCTTACAGCACCCTGCATCATCAGGGTTGAGGAGTTGAAGGTCATTTTTTTTATAATATGTCTTTGCTTAGTATTGTTATAACATACCCATAAGCACCAAATGGTCAACCCCTATGGTTTAGGCTTGAGGCACCCCTGCATTATCAGGATTGAGGAGTTGAAGGTCAAATTTTTCATCACATGTCTCTGCTTAGTAGTCTTGTTACATATATGTAAGCACCAAATAGCTAATGTTATAGTTTAGGATAGCTGTAACCCTGCATCATCAGGATCGAAGAGTTGAAGGTCAAATTTTTCGTCAACCTATATAAGCATAGATATATAATACATATTCCAAGTTTCATAAGAATCGATTCGGCAGAAGCCGAGTTATCTCAAATTATCTAAAAAACTTGAGGAGTGGTGGTGGTTTCCACCCCATAACTCAAAGAGTTAAGCATCACAGCATACCCATGTCTAAGAGAAAAAGTTGCGTGACGAAATTTCCTATCAAATGAAAGAAAGAAAATGGAAATTGGTTTAGAAACACCCAAGTTATTCAAGATTTTAAGAAACCGACATTTTCCAATTTTCCGGGAAAACCGCCAGAAGGTTTTCATTTTCCTCAATATGGGACTGCCTGTGAAACTAGTCGCATACAATGTCGTATGAATCGTGTCGGTAGGTCGACGATTTCTAGCCATTTCGCCCGAACATACATAAAAAAAAAAAAAAAAAAAAAAAAATATACGTGACGAATAGATAACCTCTTTCCTTTGGAAAGTCGGTTAAAAAAGAAATAAAAAAGCTATTTATTTATTTATAATTTATATTGTACCAATACAAAAATTTATATTATACAATAGGCGGGCTTTATGCTAAACAGCATTCTCTACCAATGTGGTGATCAAGTGTATTTATCCAACCAATATATCGTACAATTTTTAGATCCAAAACAAACTCGTACGATTAGGTACACCTTAAAATATAAGACATATTTTTCCAAAAATAGGTTAAAATAAAATGTTTAGGAGAATATTTCAATTCTTTTAAAGTAATAGATAAGTATTGATTCGTACTATTTAAGTACTTGTTAAGAGCCGTGATAGCCAAATGGTTGAAACATGCCCTCTCGATCGGGAGGTCCCAGGTTCAAATCCCAGATTTTTCTTAAATAAGTGCGTATTAAAAATTAATTAACTCTGCTTTTCGGTGAAGGTAAACATCGTGAGGAAACCCCAGAGAGTTCTTACAAAAAAAGTTCTAGGGGGTGTGTGATGTCCACCAATTTGCACTTGGCCAGCGCGGCGGACTATGGCCTAAAACTCTCCCATTCTGAGAGAAGACCAGTGCCCAGCAGTGGAACAATAATGGGTTGGCACCAAGTACTTGTTAAAATTTATTTAATGTTTAGTAACAAAAGCATCAGAACAAATCCAACCAGTGGTATAAAAGCTAAAAAACATTTGTCCAAAAACAAAAGTAAAGAAGGATAAATATTTGTAAGATTTCCCGAGACATCTTTACTTTATCAATTACCGGATTATCACAAAGGAGCGAAGTTTTCTTTCTATAATCTTGTTTGTTTGTGATAAAGATTATTTAAAGTCGGTTTGCGGAGTAAACAGGAATATTGTATGCAAAACAAGTTTTAATATCTTTGAGAGAGAAGAGGATGTTTCTCTAACAAACTTTGTAGTTACTAACTACCATCAAGTGCCTTTCAGTGCTTTTTGTTATGAAATTTAAGTGGCAAACTAGTATATTTTATGCGAAGGTAAAGTCACTACGCTTCTGGACATAGCCCCGAGTAGAATTAGATTACTCCTAGCACAAAGTTCTAGCCTTTTAAAACTAAAACAAAGTAAACAAATCAGTACATAACAATCAAGTTGACAATGTCTTTACAAACATACTAAAAATTACTAATGACTACGTTTTACATTTTAATAAAACTATTATTTCTTATCTCATAAGGGGCTGTCCATTAATCACGTGAGGCTCAAAAGGGGGGGAGGGGTCCATAAAAAAATCACGAAATATCACAAGGGGGGAGGGGGGTAAAGTAATAAATCACGTGTACTTATTTTTCGGCAAGCGCGCCTGCTTTTTTCGTACCTGCAAAGATCATTTTTTTTATTTAAAAAAAAATACTAGTACAAGTATGCTCAACCGATGTTGATCTTCAACAAAGCACTGTGCCAACAACTGAGTTGCAAGATGCTTATCCAGTTATTGGTGTTGAAGAAAGTCTCGCTACTCCGTGGTCAGAAAATATTGTACATTAAATAATGTTCATGTAGTACTAGTACAATGAACGTTTTCGCATTTCTTTCATTATTTTTATGTCAGTCAGTCTGAACGTTATTATAGTAGTCTTTAATTTTCTATAATAAAATTAGATGATACTTGTACCAGTATTTTTTTAAATAAAAAAAATAGATTCTTTGCAGGTACGAAAAAATACACGTGATATAGGGGGGGGGGGGAGGGCTAGTCTTAAACCTCACCACGTTTCACTAAGGGGGAGGGGGGGGTCAAAAAATGCCAAAAAAAACATCACGTGATTAATGAATGGCCCCTAAGTTGTTTTTTGGACTCACAAGACGTATCGTCTAAGTCATATGCAATGTTCTATATTGACTACTTTAGACAGTTGCATGGTCTTTCTATAGGATATAAACTTATCACTTGAGGCATCCATGAGCATTAAATTTGGTTTGCTGTTGAAAGCAATAAATCTTTGCTTATTTTTTAAATTAATAGTAAGATTTGATTATAAATAAATAGCAATACGATTGCGCTGTGAATATAGTTTCATGTAAACAACACTTAAGTAACAGCACTGAAATGGTCTTTCTTAACGGACTCAAACCAACAAGAAGATACCCCAATGTCATAAAACACACTGATGGAGACTGTATGCATCACGAACTTCACACCACCGTTATAACTGTTGAAGATGGAAGAACTTTGCGATTGGACTCTGGAAGTACCAGCACCATATTTCTGCCTAATAGTGTGCTATTAAGTGCTGTTGTATTCTAATCAGAAGGGCGTAATAAGAATAGATATTTCGCCTTAGTCATCATAAGTAGCAACGCATCTACAAACAACCTCCAGTAATAATCCTAGCTTACCTGGTATTGATTGCAGACGATCAAGGACAACAGTGGCCAATTTTTATCATATGGACATATACGATTAAAATGTAGATGGACACTTTTGAGAAAACTGTTTTTATATGTAGAAGAGGTGTACCCAAAAATCCCAGTGAGTCTTTCCTCTTACTGTAGCTTCAATTGCCATCAAGTGGATTGCATGCTCATTTGCTACTTCTATAATATGATAAATATGATTTTCTGGATTGGCACTTTTAAGAAAATTGTCTAAACATACGATATGAACACAAAAATTCCAGAAATTTGTCTGTCTCCTCGTAAATCAAGGATCTTGTCGTCAATTAATATCACAATTGTCGGAAATCTTCAACAGACAGTATTCAATTAGACATTATCACATCCCGAACATCCGTCGTCCCTAATCTCAAACTTATAGCCGAAACAAAGTTTGTTCAGTAACTTCCTGAATTTCGACTGATCCCACGGTCTTGTAATGATCATAGTCTTATAATGATAACATTGTTGAAGTCACTTCTTTATTATGAGGCGCGTTATGATGTGAGTGAAATTTTAAGATTCGTCACACAAAAGTCACAGTATGAACATTTTAATACTTAACCGTGACCACGATCCATGCAACTGGGTCGAAATATCGGCGAAACAGTTTCGCCGTGACCACGATCCATGCAACTGGGTTGAAATATCGGCAAAAAGAATTCGAAAAGGATTCAAAAACCGCATATCGTGAGTACCCGTTAAGTATTAAAATGTGTCAATTCCGCGATAATATTAGTCTAAAATCAGTATGAAGTTTTTTCCTTTTTTTTTCGTTTCTTCTACAAACGTAGAATAAGGCGACGTAGAGTAATTTTTAAAACATTTTTATCTTGTTCCGCTGAAGAAGTATAACTTCTAACGCGTGTACATAACACACACACACACTTTCTTTTTTTTTACTATAGAATTGTGTGGGGTACAACCCATTATTGTCCCACTGCTTGGCATGGGTCTTCTCTCAGAATGAGAGAGTTTTAGGCCATAGTCCACCGCGCTAGCCAGGTGCGAATTGGTGGACAATTAATAGAATTATGTAACAGACACATAACATGAATTTATAGGAGAAAATATAAAATGTTTATTGTATTTTTTCTTGACTTTTTACACAATTCATGTCCTAATAGACTTAGAACCAGTTCCGCAGATAGTGTCAGATAAGATTCCGAGTAAAATTTTATGATTAACTATCTCTGCCCTATAGTTTCACCCGCGCTCCAAAAATATAACATAACTTTAAATCAGAAACAATATAATAGAGAAGATGGATTCTTAAAAAAATAATAACTTAATGCGACGTCCTACTCATTTTACTTATGTCCTAATGTTACGTACTTTTATGTTTTCTACCCTTAAATTAAATTCAGTTATTTGAATTTCGTTCAATTTCAAGCGGATAAAGAAAGATTTTCAAAAATAGAAATTTAT
This sequence comes from Spicauda simplicius, assembly GCA_949699795.1. Taxonomy (NCBI): domain Eukaryota; kingdom Metazoa; phylum Arthropoda; class Insecta; order Lepidoptera; family Hesperiidae; genus Spicauda; species Spicauda simplicius. Next base: position 10,197,724 of record OX453071.1, on the reverse strand, counting down.
ATTATTACTTTTTTTATTTATTTACCTGATGATAAGTGGTCACTGCCGCCCATAGACATCTGTAAATAACTTCATACAGAACACGGGTTCAATCTGAAGTCCATCACAGATGCGTTGCTATTCCCGAAGACTAAGATGGTCGTCTCATATAAAAGTGCGCCGGCAACCACACTCTTTCACTGAAACGCAAAAACTGCTTCACACTACAAATGGGTGTGGCGGTGGTACTTCCCCGGTCGAACCACTGTTCTACCACCTATTAATACTTATTTTCAGTCCTCTAAGCTTTTCAGGAGAGGCAGTGAAAAATCACGATTCGGTTGACTACTCAGTTCATTAAAAATTAAATAGCATAGCTTAAAATTAAAAAATCATCGTTAACCCATTACAATTTCCAGATCGGCACTGTTCTTCTCTTACAATAATTGATATAGGTCATAATTAAGCGTGGCGACCAATTCGCGTTTGGTCAGGAATTGCGATATAGGTCAGAATTCGCCACGCTGACCAAATGCGAATTGGTAGACAAAGTAAATATTAAAATACATACATATTGCAAAAGTAGCAATTCAAAGTGGTTTTCCTTATCAGATCTCAGCACACACTACGAGCAAATATTGTAAATAACGTGTCAGTAACTATTTACACGTCATATTACGTAATACAAGTGTATAGATTAAAACTCTTAGACATTTTTGAAAAAATATACCCATCAATTTTTGTAAATCCACTGCTGTACTGCCTTTTTTTTGTTTTCGAGGCAGAAACCTTCAAAAGGTACCCGACGCCGTGGGAACGACGCAGGTTTATGTGGAATTTTTACCGCACTAAAACCTCGCGGTGGCCGTCCTCGGCGCTAAAAAAGAGGACTCCGGGATCTCGAAACGACTTCAACCGGAATTCTCCGAGCGCGTTGCCCCATCGGGCTCCTCCCAGATGGGCGGCTGGGCCCACCGCTCCGTCTAGTCTTTACGACGGTATACGACCACATATACTGCCGTCCTTCCCGGGATTGTCTGACTGAACGGTTCGAGCTTCCACTCTAGCCGTCTGCAACCCCGGAAGCCCCTTTTAGTCGCCTCTTACGACAGGCAGGGGATGCCGTAGCCCTATTATGATCCCGGAGCTACAGGGACGACTGCTGTACTCCCTGCCTTCTCTAATGGTGTTTTTGGAAATAGTTACCGTATCCAGCATGTGTGTTCTACCTTCGTAATAAAGAAGGAAAAAAAAATTTTTTTTTTTGGGAAATTAAGTTTTTTTGTGGTAATTACGTTACAAGAATGTTATCTACTTGTAAGTAAAAGAAAAAAATGTTAAAACTTAACAAAAATGCGGTACTAGATTAAGTGATCATTGTTAATTTAATGTAGAAAATTAAATTATGATTGATTTATCTTCTTACATTATGTTAATTAATTTAAATCTCATTTATATGAAATATATTAATGAGGTGAGCTCGAAATTTAAATAAAAACTTTAACGCGTTTATCTGAATTTTATCATTGTACAAATATTGCATTTGCCATTATGGTACTATTCTATAACCAAAATAGGTGATATTTTAATAATTTACTAGGCGTATGTCGGACGTTCTCTACTCTCGTCTCGACCAAGACATAACATTGAAGAGGTGAGAGTAGAGCACTATCTCAAATGTTTTGCTTTGCAGACATTCACACGTTCTCTAAGGAGCGCGAAGACAAAGTGAAAATATTGAGAAAAGGTATATCCATTTATTGGATGGATCAGAGCAATACCAAAAAATCGTAAAATTATGTTGTAATTGTAATGAACGAATGAATGAAAAGATTGGTTGCATCATAACATTTATTAAATCTAACGCTAAAGACAATACAAATTAAACGAATCTGTACAAGTAGGTACTATTCAGCGCTTTATGATACACCCACCCACATTTAAATATGGCACATATTTAAACGAAACCATAGCAACCTTTCTTTTTTTTTTTTTGTTTTCGAGGGGGAAACCTTCCAAAGGTACCCGACGCCGTGGGAGCGACGCAGGGTTATGTGGGATTTTTACCGCACTAAAACCCCCCCGGTGGCCGTCCTCGGCGCTGAAAAGGGAGGACTCCGGGATCTCGAAACGACTTCAACCGGAATCCTCCGAGCGCGCTGCCCCATCGGGCTCCTCAAAGATGGGCGGCTGGGCCCACCGCTCCGTCTAGTCTTTACGACGGTATGCGACCACACATACCGCCGTTCTTCCCGGGATTGCCTGACCGAACGGTTCGAGCTCCCACTCTAGCCGCCTGCAACCCCGGAAGCCCCTTTTAGTCGCCTCTTACGACAGGCAGGGGATACCGTAGCCCTATTCTGACCCCGAGGCTACAGGGACATAGCAACCTTCCTGCAAAACGATCTCAAAGACCGATGGCTATACTCGATCACGCGTGTCATTTAGTTCACATACTTATTTTATCATATAAACATTTTCAATCCTACCTATATGATACATGAAAGGGCGTGGTTGCCAGCACACTTTCATATGAGGCGACCATCATGGTCCTCGGGAGTGGCAACGCATCTGTGATTGACTTCAGGTAGAACCCCTGTTTTATATAAAGTTGCTTGCAGATGTCCATCGGCGTCAGTAACCACTTACCACCAGGTGGACTGCGTGCTCGATTGCTACTTCAATCGGATAAAAAAATCGTTTATAAAGTCGGTTTACTGACGATAGTTGAACATGACAATTTCGTAAGAAAATTGTGATGGAATGGTTGCATTGTTCAAAAGAAAATAGGAGATTGTTGTCGAACGCTGCCAAACGCGGAGGCCGATTGTGTCTCTTTGTCGCTCGTTCCGCGCTTTCGCTTGCACTTCAAGCCTTAAATGGAACGCCTCAAAGCGAGGTAACGCCGTATGATTCACGTATTTGGTTCGTGCAGCCGGATCCATCGAATTATATGACGTCACTTCAATAAAGTTGCCTACAGGTTTTCGTCGATGACGGTCACCACTAACCATCAATTTGACTACCTACTCTCTATCCACTTTAACCATATAAACTAAACATACAATTTTAGCTCGAAACAACTAGTTTATTAAAATGTAACCACAAAATCACCGACTGTGCGTTACGCAGTCTTTACCACATAAGAATTTGGCTCATGCCTTTGATATCATCTTTAACATTTCTTTATTGTTTCAGGGATCTCAGATGTCTAAGGAATACGATACACACGAATCTTATGTCAACTTACATACTGTCAGCGTGCAGTTGGATGTTAAACTTAGCTTTACAAGTAAGTCTAAAGATTTTTTTACTTGTCTAGAGAATTTACAAGTAAGTAGCACCTGTTATGTACGACACTGCTGATTGACCAGGAGTTATTAGGAATAGAAAGTTAAGGTCAGGCAATTTGATCAACACAGATCACAAGGTGGTAGAATGTTTAGAAGGTTGTAGAAGAAGCGAAGTTCGACCGAGGAGGTAGCACCACCATACATATTTCTAGCGTGAAGCATTCCTTACGATTCGATGGAAGGGTGTGGTTGCCGGCACACTTTTATATGAGGCGACCATCATTGTACTCGGAAGTAGCAACGTATCTTTGATTAACTTCAGATAGAATCCATGTTCTATATGCATACAAGTGTCCATGGGTGGCAGTGACTACTTACCATCAGATGGATTGCATGCTTGTTTGCTACTTCAATCAGAAAATCAATCTTAATTTTAAGATTATTGACGGATTCACAAATTAATTTAATTCAAGCAAATGGTTTAGCATAAAAATGCAAGATCGCATGCGAAAAGATAGACTTCGCAATAAAATTTGAGTCGTAGTATCCTATCATACAGATCAGATCATGCTGTAATGCAACAGAAACCCAATGTAAATAATAATTATTCCCACAGGAAAATTAAAATCAAAGTGAAAATAAAATAACGTCTGAATCGATATTTTAAAAACAGCAAATAATCTTAGTTTTCTCGAGTAAATAGAGTAAGAAAATCAGAATTTTGCTTTTACATTCCGGTATACCTAAATGTAAAAGCAAATATACAACATACATATGTTCCGTGTTATCAGATCAGAGTAAGTGCAAAGATTCGTCAGAAAGATTTGATACGACAATAATCAATCTGATATTTGAAATCAACACTACCCACAAAGAAACAACTGAAACATTAAGTAAAAATCCATTTCGTTTTAATTCGTGAAATGTAATGTGAGGGACAGATACTTTATTATTGCTCTGCTATCATTTTGTAGCTAAACGTTGCAAATTCTAGTAAGATAAATTCCGTATTTGCCTATAATGCGAACATAATGAACCTATTCTAATAGCCTTGTGCCATTGTAATGTTAGGTTATCTTAGCAAACGCACGCACAATTCACCTGATAGTAAATGTTCGTTGCCGTCCATAGACATTTGTACTGAATTCCCTTAAGAACAAGGGATACTTCAAGTGAATCACAGACGAGATGCTGCTCCTGAGAACTAAGATATATAAGTCAACGGACCCACAACTTTTTACTGATACGCAAAAACCGCTTAACGTTAGAAAATGTTTGTGGCGATAGTACCTCCTAGGTCAAAATACTGTATATTAGTTCTTTTTTTTCGAAAGGACCGCAACCGGAATCCTCTGAGCATGTTGCCCCATCGGGCTCCTCCCAGATGGGTGACTGGGCCCTCCGCTCCATCTAGTCTTTACGACGGTACGCGACCACACATACTGCCGTCCTTCCCGTGATCGGCTGACCGAACCGTTCGAGCTCATACTCTAGCCGCCTGCATCCCCGGTAGCCCCTTTTAGTCGCCTCTAACGACAGGCAGGAGATGCCGTAGCCCTATTGTGATCCCGGAACTACAGGAACGAAAAATATACTTGTTCTACCATCTTTAGAATTTATTATAAAGTTAATGATAGTGAGCTTAAGCGTGCAATGTTTTACAGAACTGGTCGGACGAGGCGCAACAGGATCAGACATCGTGTATGATTTTAGTCATATGTATGCATTACTTCTACCTCACAAATTTCTTCTGGATGCTAGTTGAAGGTAATATACTACATTAAATATACATTTAAATATTATAATGTTATGTTATTTCTTAATAATAATCCTCGAGTGGCGACCACGTTTAGGCAAAAAGAGTACAGGTCGCCCCCTACCAGGTGGACCGATGACCTGAAGAAGACGGTTGGATTCAGAGGGCACAGGATCGGTTGGAGTGGCGTTTACGGGAGGCTTATGTTCAGCAGTGGACATTAAAAGGCTAATAGATGGATGGATGATGGATGAATATTATAAATACTTATGAGGATGTATGTGATAATTATTGTTACTTGTTGACGCAAAAAGTAGTCGCATTTCAGTTCAAGTATTACGCAATTTTTGAAGATTTTAGAAATGCAAGGTAAATAATGCAATAATGCAATAATGCAAGGTAACGTTTTGCTGCACCTCGTTCTCCCTCCCTGAACTTTAGCAGCGAGTCGCTATGGCCGTAATTTACTTAAATAAGGTTTTATCATACTAATATTATAAAGGCGGAAGTTTGTGAGTGTGTATGTTTGTTAATTCTTCACGTCTAAACGGCTGGAGCGATTTTCATAACATTTGGTAGGGAGTTAGCTGATACTCTGGATTGACATAAAGGGTACTTTTTACTGTTGGAAAATTTCTTACTCTCACGGGACAATGGATACATTGATATTTTAACGCGGGCAAAGCTGCGGGGTTCAGCTGAAACTAAAATAAAAACAAACACGTTACATAACGCTTTGTTCAAACCCCCCTAAACCAATGCCTTATGTTTTACAATTAATTTAGCAGAGTAACCTCAACATTTTGGAATATTATAGATAGTTTTATAGGCTAGATGATAACCAAATTTGTTCGAAAAATAAAATGTTTCCGTTTTCAAAGGAATCATAAATAAATGTTTTCATGTCAGTCAAATCTAATAAGGATTATCTATGCTTCGCTTGATCTCAAAACCAATTGAAACGTAATTCGTGATATATCTTAATATTATGGAATCCATACAAAGTCTAAATTGAGAAAAATTTGACTTCGCAGAATGTTTTACATTTATGAAGTTCTATCTCTATGATCTTATCCAATTTCTTTTGCTTTTTATAATAAGAAGTTGTGATATAATTTATTCTATCCTCGATAGTGGCTATAATTGAATGATATCGTGTTTCGATTCTTAGATAAATTATTTCTTTCTATAATTTTATTTATAGATAGAAATGTGATTTGCATACTTTTATGTTTTTGATATAACTGGTGTTATTATTATGTTAGCCTCATGTATTATCTGTCTATAAAGACAGTTGTCAGTTTAAAGGCTTGGTAATACAATATGGTGTAGGTAGAACGAAAATGTAGTTTTTAATTATTACATAGTAAGGTCTTCCCGCGGCTTTGCCCGCTTTCGTCACGTCTATAACCGTAATGAGTAGCCTATGTGTTAATCTAGACCAGGGTTTCGCAAAGTGGGGAACGCGAACCCCTGGGTGGGTCCGCCATTCGATGGCAGGGGGTTCGCGACAAGATTTACGTAATGGTGGCGTGATGACTGGCAGACACATGATATAAAAAAGATATCTTTGATAGATTTTTAGGCAGTTAGATAGGAAGAGCATCCCGAACTATCACGCAAAGCGGTGAATTTTCTTTTACCCTTTGCTACAACTTGAACAACAAAATTGTCCTAAAATTGACTCCATTTGTGACAATAAACAAACACACCCGTCACATTAATAATAGTAAAAATATATTTCTTTTGAACTTTACTGTTACCTTTTATTGAAATAAAAACATTATTTCCTTCAATAGTCAATTTTATTATTTTCTTTTTGGGCGGGGGTTAGTTAGTTAAGTTTTGGGGGTTCGCAGTCACTTTAATAGGGGTACGTGGAGCGGAAAGTTTGAGAAACCCTGATCTAGACTATAAATTATGTGTGCGTCACAGCGAAATTCGACCGACGGATTTTGCATGAAAGAGTAACAAACATACATAGGACTCTCTCACACACAACGTTACTCTTCCACACATAAACAAACTTTCGCAGTAATAATATAAATAATATTTATTCATCTGTATTAAATATACAGACAGACAAATAAATATTATTGACAGTAGCTAAACTAATGCCAACGTATAGGGATCAGATATATACCTTCCCTATAAAGGGGGATTTCGTAGTTACCTCAATACAAGTGTACACACATATTGGTTAGCAGTAGACAAATAATGCCTCATCTAGAAATGTCTTTGGAGTCTATTACGTTATTTCATCGTTGTTGACATACGAACCACATATTTAATGTATGAATATTTTCCAGGTCTATACCTCTACATGTTAGTTGTGGAAACATTCACCGCTGAGAATATAAAGCTGAAGGTGTACACAACCATTGGCTGGGGTAAGTGAAACTATTTTTATACAAAAATATACCTTTTTTATCTGATTGAAGTAGCAAACGAGCATGCAGTCCACCTGATGGTAAGTGGTCACTGCCGCCCATGAACATCTGTAATCAACTACATACAGAACATGGGTTGTATCTGAAGTCAATCACTGATGCGTTGCTGCTCACGAGGACTGTGATGGTTGCCTCATGTGAATGTGTGCCGGCAACCACACCCTTCCATCGAAACGCAAGAAATGCTTCACGCTAGAAATAGGTGTGGCGGTGGTACTTCCCCGGTCGAACTACACTGGTTCTACTACCTTGAAAACCACTTTTGACGTATAATGCATATGAATAGAATATTATGTTTATTTATAACTTGAACCTTTTTTATTAGTCTTCTTGATAGACTGAAAAAATAAAACCCTAGGTTATATAAAATAACACAATTTCAATTATCAGAACAAAACAGGTCTGAAATTACAACTTGTTTAAGACTTTATTACTTTCTTACTAGTTCTTAGAATCTAAATTGTATTTTACAGCCGCGTGTTGTTTAAACTTTATAATTGTAACTTTGCACTAAGTAACGTAACAATGTAAACTTCTAGAAATGTTATTTAAATGTCAATAAATAACATGAAAGATTAAACAATACATGTTTCAAACGATTCAATATACTACCTTTCATGTTTTAGACAGCTTATATTGTTATAAGTCTAAAACATGAAAGACTTGTCTTTGGCTGTTGTAAATGTATTCTTTCATCTCCAACTATTACTATAATTCGTTATTTCCACGACGTTACGAAGCATTTAGGAGTACTTGAACTACACGGCGAATATTATTGCTATTTATACATATATCACTATATTATCTCTGTTAGGTAAAAATGTGCATCTGATTTTATTTAAATCTATGTTTTATGAATGAACGCATTTCAGACAAATAGCGTTTGCAATTTTATTTATCTTTTATCGCGCTTCGTTGCAGTTTTAGGATAATTGTTTTTTTTTTTATAAATTTGAAGTAACAAACGAGCATATTGTCCACCAAATAGTAAGTGATCAGTGGTGGTTATGTACAAATTCATATAGAAAAAAGATTCTATCTGAAGTCAATCGCACTCCCGTCGGACATCTGTAATTAACTACATACAGAACATGGGTTGTATCTGCAGTCAATCACTGATACGTTGCTGCTCACGAGGATTAAGATGGTCGCCTCATATTTTTTTTTTTAATTTATTGATAAAAAAATACAGTTACAAATGTTCCTTATTTAACTTCTGCCAAACTGTTGGCCAGTTTGTCGGCAGTTTATACAGTTCTCGTGGTCTATTTTAATAACATTTACAACCTTTCATGCCTAAGTAGTAGATTAATAATAATAATATTACCTATTTTATATTATTTTAAGCGTGGTACAAGTTTGCGAGGCTGCATATAGTACTATCGAATACTATCGAATTATTGTTATAGATATATATGTATATAATTGCAACAAACACTAAACATTTTTTTTTTATAAAAGTGTGCCGCTACCACTTTCTCGCGTTTCACTGGAAGGGTCCAGTGAAACGCAAGAAATGCTTCACGCTAGAAATAGGTGTGGCGGTGGTACTTCCCCGGTCGATTTTTTAGATGTCCATGACCACTTTATAAAATATGGGTATATAAGAAGGTTCAAGACTTACGGTGACTTTTAAGTTAAACCAAATTGATTGAGGTGTCATTTTGCATACACGTTTGGTTTGGATGAAAATGTATAATTCGTTTAGTGACGTCAGCATAGGTACACCAAATATACACCAAAATAAAATTAATAAAGTTATGAAAACTTGCGTATGAAAAGTATGCGTTGTATAAATGTATTTTTCAAAACTAAAAACCGACCGTAGCAACAATGCGGCCCATAGGCATTGTGACAAAATTATTGAATCGATTAAAGTCATTAGCTTGCAGCTAGAGCTAGCGGCGTCAAACTACGACCTTCAGAAGCCCGTGTCCCATGCCTCTACGATAAAACTAATTTTTAGTGGCCATTTTCGGAAAGGTGGGAAAACAAAGGTTCGACCGAGGAGGTACCACCACCGTATCTATTTTAGTGTGAAGCAGCAGTCGTTTCGAAGGAAGAGTGCGGTTACCGGTTTCATATGAAGCAACCACCTTAGTCCTCGGGAGTAGCACTCCATGTGTCATTGACTTCAGATTGAACCTTTGTTCTGTACAAAATTATTTACAGTTGTCCATGAGTGACAGTGACCATTTACCATCAGGTGCACTGCATGCTCGTTTGTTACTTCCAATTATAAAAAAACACCCGTCCAGATACAACAATATAGTAAAAGTAGCTCATTTGTCGTTCCTGTTATTAAGGACTCCAAGACCTCCCTATGATCTTGATACTCTTCAACACAGAAGCTTTATAACACTAATAAAACATAAACAGAGTCAAAAATAAATAGCAGTATGTATAAAGTCAAAATTATCCGCATTCAACGTGTTAAATAATATTTATGAACAAGTTATGCTGAATTTCCATTCAAAAGAGGTATTTTGAATGTTTCATAACCAAGGGCTTAATTTTACTGAATACTAACGCGAGCTTACAAGCTTTTGATCACACAGAATACGTAATTAAGCTGTGCTGAAGCTTTTCCAGAAAACTGTATTATTTGAACGGCCTCCGAAAGTAACTACCGCTTTATTCGTTTATTTTGACGGTTCTTGGAATATGAATATAGTTTATAATACTTAACGGGTACTCACGATATGCGGTTTATGAATTCTTATAGAATTCTTTTTGCCGATATTTCGATCCAGTTGCATGGACCGTTAAGTATTATAATGTATCAATTCCACGATAATACAGTCTAAAATCATATATGTGAATATAGTTTATTGCTAATTTAATTGTGTCATATTTGTATAACAACTATACTATATAACTATATTTGTATAATACGAAGTTGATTATAAATCTTATTAAAAATCCATCTGAGCGTAGGCACAAATATTTGTCGTTTTTCGTATGAATCATGAATTTTTACGTTTTACTTAATTTGTACCATCTTTTGCAGGAGCTCCAGCCATATTTATAATAATTTGGGTAATATCAAGATGCTTAGTCTCAGTCGTCCCATCTACGGGTCCTGATGGAGTAAGTATTATGAAAAATATTAATTTTAACTAACCCCTTACCTGAGATCTATTTTACTAAGGCCTTTTTTCTTTAGTCTACTGAGATTTACACATCTGTGAACTCTCTAAAAAAATCCGAAAAATCTAGCAATGAAAGTATTGCTTAGAACTTTACGACTCAGCAGTTAGACAATAGCATCAAAGAGAGTTGTGTTAACCTGTGCGACACGAAAAAAGTTAATAAAAAAATTATACTTACATATACACATCTTATTATATATTATTGTAAGGTACAATAGGTATACAACTTGGGTAAGTTAAATGACAATTTTTTATTACTTTATTTATTAATCATACTTTTCAGTATTTATGTGTTTCTCCATTATATTATACATGTACCATTGTACCTATTATACATAAAAACCTTCCTCTTGAATCACTCTATCTATTAAAAAACTGCATTAAAATCCGTATCGTCGTTTAAAAGATGTAAGCATACATAGGGAACAAGAGATTCTAGGCATACATAGAATAGACAGCGGGAAGCGTTTTTGCTTTATTCTATGTAGTGATTATCATATCAATACTATTATAATATAGTGTTTAAACGAACGCCAAACGTAAACTAATCCAACTTAACTTAGTACAGTTTTCACGTCATACTTGAACCGGAGACCTCGTTATTACGTGTTCTGAATAACAAGAGTGTATTTGGAGACGGATATCGTATTCAGCTTGTACCCGGATATCCCCATTTAAACTATATCCGACCGCATTATTAAGTTTCGTCCGTAATCCGTGGAAACAAGGACAGTTAAAGTGTGAGGAACGTGAAGGTATATAAATAAAATCCATCAGTAAGTAGTCGCTGCTACCCATGGACATCTCTAAGCGATTATATTTAAAAAGGAGCTATAACTGAAACCACAGTTGCGTTTTCTCGACGAAAATGGTCGCCTTATAAGAAAGTGGGCCGACAGTCACACCCTTTTTTTTTATTGACGGGGAGGAAACCTTCAAAAGGTACATCGGAGCCTTGGGAGAGACTCCGAGTTATGTGGGATTTTTACCCACTAAAACCTCCTCGGTGGCCTTCCTCTGCGCTTGCAGGGGACCCCGGGACCCCGGCACCGACAGTCACACCCACTGAAACGCAAGAACTGTAGCATACTAAACATACTTAGTTGGAGCGATGGTATTCGAAGCGAACCCATTCAAATTATTTTTTTATCAGACTGAAGTAGCAAACGAGCATGCAGTCCACCTGATGGTAAGTAGCGGCACACCTATTTCTAGCGTGAAGCACTTTTTGCGTTTCGATAGAAGGGTGTGGTTGCCGGCACACTTTCACATGAGGCGACCATCATAGTCCTCGGAAGTAGCAACGCATCTGTGATTTACTTCAGATGGAACCCATTTTCTGTATGAAATTGATTACAGATGTCCGTGGGCGGCAGTGGCCACTTATGGACTGCATGTTCGTTTGCTACTTCACTCAGATAAAAAAGGTACATTACATGACCGCTATAATGACAAATCCTCAAAATACAGTTAAAAAATACTAATTGGTAACAAGTTTTCGTTTCGTGGTTTATCTGCTAAACCGTAATAGACACTTTAAATTTTCACAATTCACATTACTGAGATAAAATGAAAATTTGCTGGCAAGGCGCCCGGAAGTATGAATTCAATTCACATGTTTTTATTATAACTACTTAACTTGTAGGTATTTCCGCTGAAAACCGTTATTCTAACGCTCATTAATTAAAACTATCATTACTATTGCAACCCGCGGGACGGAGCGGTTACCATACCGGTCTGACGGGCAATGGGTTCCGGGTTTGATTCCCGGCCAGACAGGTATCTGAATGATGAGTTTAGATTCATGTTCTGGGTCTGGGTGCTTGTGTATTCAACTTGTGTGTGTCCATGGTAACGACACATGAGAAAATCCTACTGTTTGCCTATGAGTGTGTAAAGCGTTTTTGTTTAATATATCATCTTTAGGTATAATAAAATACTCCCAATCCGTATTTAGTTTTTGTCTATTTCATTTTCCATCCTAAAAGAGTTTTAAGAACGACTTCTAACACATTTTCCTGTATTTTTTCTACCAAGTCTTCCGTCATAACTCACTTTTAAAAAGGAAATTCCGCCGATTTCTAAAACATTGCCCTCATTGTGTTCCGAATAACTGGCCTCTACGTATCCGGTCACACCGGATATCCTCATTTAAACCACATCCGGTCGAAGCCGCCTTCGGATAATGAGTAGCAGTCTGTAATAATTAAAGTGCCTCAATAATGGAAAAAAACCCTCTAAAAAATAAAAGAACTAATTGGAACCTTTTAGTTCAAATTTGAGCTAATTATATTTTAGTGACGATTGTGTTATACTATACTAGCTAACCCGACGAACTTCGTTCCGCCTGAAAGTAAAAAATCTAAAATTATCAGTGCTTTTCCACTATATTATACGTAGAAACCGTCCTGATAAATCACTATATCCTAAAAAACTGTATTAAAATCCTATTTAAAGATTAAATATGCATACATAGGGACAGACAGCGGGAAGCGACTTTGTTTTATACTATGTATTGGTATAGTAAAAAGTCAAGTATATTGGGATCAGTATGATACTACGCGCTAATTTCTGCCAATATTAAAAAAAACATTTTTTCCGAGATTCGCTATTCCTATCTTTATGGTTCTCTGAAATTTATACAACTTTGTCCTCGGTAGTACACCGGTTAACTTCACTACGTGACAAATAAACATGAAATAAGGGGCCCATCAAATATTACGTAAGCAGATTTATTACAATAGGCTATTTGACAGGTTTTTAAAATCATTTTATATTATCTAGCAGAGGTTAAGGAACCCAGTAAAAGTTGTTTTTTTTTTAATTTTGGTACATATTTGCTGAAAAATATCAAATTAAAAATTCAATATTTAAATAGCGCGCAAAAACGCAACTTTGACAATATGGCGGGTTGGTGACGTCACTTGCCTGTATTGTGATCTGTGGCTCATATCATCCACATACATTTGTTGTAAACAAAAAACGAAAGTTTACAAGCAAGTGACGTCATCATAAGCCCGCCCAATCTGGAGCATTTTGTGTCACGTGACAAACGTTTAAAAAAATGCATTTTTATTTAAGGATTTTTAAATAAATTTAATTATTATTTTCAACTTATGTTAATAAATAACCATTCTTAAACTCATAATATATACTGATAACAGTAATTGACACTTAATTTTTCGCATTGTCAAATAGCCTATTATTTACGTCCCCATCCCCCTTGTCAGCAAAAGTAACCAAAGCTCTAACTCCCTCCCCCCCATGCTTAGGTAAACATTTTTCAATTAAATATGTATTATTGTACAGTATCTTAAAAAAGTAAATAGCTATGACGAATCATCATCTACACCCCCTACCCGCCATCTCATCCAAAATAAGCAAAAAAAAGAGACTCCACCTCCCAATAGCGCTTACGTAATACTTGACCGGCCCCTAAGTACTCACTTCATTTAGTTTTTTTTATTTATTTGTACAAGTCACAAAATAAGAATTGAACTATATTAGAACTTTTTGCCTATCACTTCCTATTTTAGTTTACACTGTTGACATTATAAGTAAATACCTAAACGTCCAGTAAATCAACTCTGAGTTTTAAGTAATTATTATTTACTTACTGTAACTATACTGCAAAAACATTACCAATCTACTTCACTTGTATTAGATACTAGGATAGACTAGATGCTGTACCTATGTGTTATTAAGAGGCAGAAAAACAAATATACAAACAGCTAAAGCCAGGACAGAAAATCTAATTTCATCAATCCTATATTCTAACCGGGAATTGAACCCGGAACCCACTGTGCGTCTGACCGGTATGATAACCATTCCGCCATGGGGGTCATAAACTTTTGAGCCCGTGAAACGTGCTTAGATTTATCGCTTGGAAAAAACTTAAGACAATATATTCAGCTGTCGCTGTTAAAAAATCCTTAAAGTACTTTTAAAACAAAGCAGAAGATTGTAAATCTCGGTTTGATACTTATTCACAAACTTGAAACACGACGAACACTTAAGAGGAACTTTCTAGAGTTTTTCACTTTTGGGCCTTTGGGCTTTGTAATAATTGCTGCGGTAAGCAAGATACTTTTAACGAGTCCCTGGCTGCCGTTCGATTGTATTTTAATTTCGGTACACATTTATTTCATCCATTTTATCTATCTTCAATGTTATATTTTTTACATTAAATAACACATTACTTATATTAATTTACAAATGACCGAGAAGTAATACAAAATACTTAGTTAAAATTTAATTCATGTTTAAAATCTTAGAACAAAAACCCAACTACCTTAAAATGATTAATAGCCAATATACGAGTAGGTACATATCGTCGCTTCTAACATCGCGTAACTCAAAAAATGCCCGTTTTGAGTTAATGAAAATCTTATCTTAAAATAATATAAGAACGTGTTACATTGTCATAAAAATATTATTTTAATATGAGTATATTAATATTTTAAACGCAATATATTATTTGGTAGTTGTAGAATTAAATATAACTATTTGATACATTTTATTTGCTCTCCTGAAAAGTTGATAGTTTTGAGATCCGCGGTGTTAGAACTTAAGCGACGATATTCCAAAACGCTTTTTATGAGCTTGCGTCAAAATAGTAACATACAAGTATTTTTTTTATAATACTATAAAATAAATAAAAATTAATTAAATAAAATAAATAATATAATTAATAATTAAATTAATTAAATAATATAATTAATACTTTATTAAATTAATTAATAATTTAATAAAGTATTAATTAAGTAAAATATATTTTTAAAATGGTGTATTTAATAGCTTTCGATTAAAATTCATTTCAGTAAGATATTAGAAATAGATGTCCCCTTTCACACAATTACTGGCGCTCTTTTTAAAAATGATATAGCCTATATTACTCTGTAAACTGAAACAGTTCTAATGATATGTCAAACATACACACGTACAATCCGTCACGCCGTTTAAGCTGTAGCGCTTGTAATTAGAGAAACATACAAACAAACAAACAAACAAACAAACAAACAAACAAACAAACAAACAAACAAACAAACAAACAAACAAACAAACAAACAAACAAACAAACAAACAAACAAACAAACAAACAAACAAACAAACAAACAAACATTTGTACATACGCTCATTATATACAAAACACTACCCACTTTATGAGGTAGTCGGGTAATAAAAAATATCATCTTTCAGACTTTGCCAACTAATATTATAGGTAATAGTAAACTTTGCTTATATTGTCCGTTTATGACCAAACCAAACAAAACATTTATTAAATAATCACATAACCTTTTATTCAAGTCATTATTTCTCTTCTTTTATTACTGGCACTATTGTTATTGCGCAAAATTATTTATAAAATATTTTGGACCTTACGAAACCCAAACAAATACCCTTTCCGCGGAGTCTAAGCTATATAAATCCCTTGTAAATACGTCTGGCATTACAGACATTGGTTTTGTTGCTTTCGAAATCCATTGCCTTACGTCTGTTCAGCGGACTTATAGGTTAGGGTTGGAACAACATTTAAGTTAATATTGGAGACCACTGCATACGAGGTAGAAGTAAGTATTTCAGGAATAAGAGAATCATCCTCCAGTCTAAACGACAGTTTACACCTTATCAAAAGAACTATTTTCAACTAAATAAATTTCACCTCATCTTCGGCTTGTTAATGCTAAAAATTAAAACTTCCTGGATCCGCTAGTGCCGCAGGTCAAATAGATGTAGAAAAAATTAAAAAGTTATATAAAATATCCATGAACCCAATATTTTTTATTATTACTCCAGCTTCGTTAATTATTATAAATATCTTATTCTCAGCTTAAATATCACTTTAAATTCATTATTTTTGTCTTAGCTTGCTTGCTTAAGCAAGCTTAAAACGGAAATCCTCTCATTACTTGCCTAAGTTCTGAGTAATCTTACAAACGTAAATATTCTTTTTCTAAAACATTTCTTAATCTACATATTTGTACAGTTTTGTTACAGACATTTCAAGGCCGATAGATGTACTTATGAAATTTTAACCACTAAATATGTTTAAATTTACACTTTTTTATGTTACTTGTGTTTTGTCCAGTTAGCGATATCCGGCGAGACAAAGATGTGCCTTTGGATACACGAGCATCAGGTCGACTGGATCCACAAGGCACCGGCGTTGGTGGGACTCGCACTTAACTTATTCTTCCTCATCAGGATTATGTGGGTATGTACTGTTTAATTATATTTAAATCCGGCTCACTTAGATTTGATACGCATTTGTACTTCAGATTGAGATTGACTTCAGATTGGACCCCTGTTCTGTATCTTCTATAGTCAGTGTCCACTTACCATTAGACTGCATGCTTTTATGCTATTTTAGTTTTATAAAGAAGTCATTGCATTGTACTCTATTTTTTTTAATATATATGAATGAAGTAGCAAACGAGCATGTACATATGACCTGGCGTTAAATTTTCATTCTCCATTCACGTGTTTTCTTTATTATATGGAATAGAGATTCTTTGTGAAGTCTGACTTAAAACTGAGAAGGTCATATCATATGAAAGTCAAACCGCAACCACACCCTAGTTCCGAAAAGAATAGGTGTAGCAGTGGCACCTGTCTTAATGAACCATACACAAAGACGTTCATGCCCATGAATTCCATGCCTAGTAAAATATTTTATACCGTAAACGTGACTGTAATTTTTAGATCAATTGATGTTATAAATTAAATAACAAAAAAAAAATGTGAAATAATACCAATATAGGGCAAAACAAGCTTGGTCTTAAAACTTAATTGATGTTACTTTTGAACAGTATCACTGCAACTCTTTTTATATTTCACTCCTGGGTCCTACTGGGGTTGTCCCTGTATTTTCAGGATCAGAATAGGGCTACGGTATCCTCTGTCGTAAGAGGCGACTAAAAGGGGTTTCTGGGGTTGCGGGCGGTAAGAATGGGAGCTCGGACCGTCCAGCCAAGTGACCCCGCGAAGGACGATGGCATGTGTCGTAATGCATGCCGACGTAAACACCGAGAGACACGGTGAGCATCATTCGGTCACCAGGGAAGGGCCCAAAATGGGCATTGCGCTCAAAGGACGCCGGTTGAGGTCGTTTTGAGATCCCAGAATCCTCTTTATAGCGCTGAGGACGGCCACCGGGGAGGGTTTTAATGAGGTAAAAATCCCACATAACCCAGCATTGCTCCCACAGCGTTGGGTACCTCTTGAAGGTTTCCCCCTCGAAAACGATAAAAAAGGGTCCCACTGGGGTACGTTTCATCTGACGATCTTTCCGAGAGTGAAAAACTACTTTTGCTTTGCAACTAAACGTAATCGTTATCAACAGGTCCTCATAACAAAGCTCCGTTCAGCCAACACCCTAGAAACAGAGCAGTACAGGAAGGCCACGAAGGCGCTGCTAGTCCTGATACCACTGCTCGGTATCACGAACCTGCTGGTACTATGTGGTCCGAACGACGACTCGTGGTTCTCGCACGCTTTCGACTACACTCGGGCGTTGATGCTGTCCACACAAGTAAGTGGTTTTGTAAATTTGCTGAATTTTTACAAATTATTAAAATTATATGTTCAGTGTTTATAACTGGCTCTCATAGCCCATAGAAGGATTTTTTCCCGTGTCGTGGGTGCCATGGACAGAAATAAATACGAATACAAAAACTTCGAACCAGAACAAGAATCTAAACTCATCATTCAGAAATCTGTCTGGCTGGGAATCGAGCCCACTACGTGTCATACATAAATTAAGTATATAATTATTAAACTATACGTTCAGTATTTCTGACTGGCCGAAATATCTGACATCACATTCGAAGTTCGTTCATACGACAGTTATGGTGGTCACGGGAGCCTTAAAGTTGGTTAAGTTTAAAGTGTTTTTTAAGGCCGATGGGTCGCACAAAAATCTTTCCTTGAAAACTTTTAAGGATATTGAAGAAGGTATTTATATGAATTATATACCTTCTATTACCACTACTAGTAAGGAAACGGTACAATTACTAGTACGGAAAAAAATAATGTTTCTTGGACTAAAACCAGCGACCTAAAGTATGCTATAGGCACATACTTCGTTGATCAAACTATTAGTGTTAAGAAATTAGAAAAACTTTTTACACTAAATTCACCAAAAAGTTTTTAGAACTATAGGTAGAAACCGTTTTTTCCAGTGTACTTAACAACTCTATTTTTTTCTTTGACACCACTAATCCAATTGTGATCAATTATCCAACACTTGATAGCTTGTACCCTATTGTCTTAATACAACTTACTTTTATACATCTTTCACTTATAAGACGTCCGATTTTTCAAATACTAATGGTTAATTTACTACGGCAATTCATATTTATCGATAAATAAATCGACCGATTCCGTCGAGAGAACATTTATTTCTCCTTTCTCCCATTTTATGCTCTTTATTAATTTGTAATTAAAGACCCCCGCTACAATGAACAACACTCAATATTTTTAATCCAAATAAGCGGCATACGACCTTTTGCGGTCTTGTATCGCGTTTCATTAATTAAAATGAACCCTTTGCATAGAAAATCCTTCGATAGGCGGACGAACAATAAATCTCTCGATCCACCACATTAATTTTATTTGAACGGTTGTAGAAGAGACCGACTGATCTAAATTAATCCTTCAAACGGTTCGTCCGTTTTTGATATAGTTTCACGTGCCATTTCATTTAGGAAATTCAAATATATAGATTTTTTTTGATATTTTATTTTTTATCTATCTGTTTTGAGGTATCAATATAACCAGTTCAATTCAATTATGTAACTCCACCAGTATCTGCTCTTGTATTTTATCCAGTTCATTGCCTTATGAAGAACGAATAGCTTTGTAACTTACGTAAAATAAAACAAATCTATGTACAGAAATAAATAAAACTTTAATAACATAATTTGGTTTTGAAATAACCGCAACTTTATAAGTTAATATGATTTTTAGCATAAACCTAGAAATAAGAATCACAGGAGCCAAGTTTGTTCAGATTCGGAATACTGTTGAACAAAATTTGCGAGACTCGATGTTATATTTCAAAAGTACACGTACCTTAATATTGATATATATTTTCAACTCTAAATTATCGATGACTAATGTGTGTGCCACGTATAATATTGACCTCAAAATAAAATAAAAACGCTATTTGACATTTGTAAACGAATAAAATAAAACATAATCCCGTCCTGAATACAACATTCTAGGTAGATAAGTATTCCCTTTAATTAAATCCATAAGATAATGGAGCTTTACAATAATTTACTGTTGATGAAGGATATTTCGATAAATTTGGAGCTACCACGTCCGTTATAATTTCCATTTTCAGGTTTACTTTGATCACAAGTCACAATGAATTACAGGACTAGAATAATAAAAGGTGAAATATAGCAATAAATTAAGACTGAAGACAAAAAGGGTTCTAGGTAATTCAATCCGCGTGATACAAATTTCAGCTAACATAAATCAAATGTTATCGTAACCTTTCCGAAACGAGATTTTATAAAACGGCATTAAAGAGACGTACCTATACGAGAGTACTCGGTCTAGCTTAAAGTATCGTTTGCAATAGGCACATATAAAGTACATCCGTCCTTCCATCCAGCCTTTTGAAGTCCACTGCTGGAGGTAGGCCTCCACTAAATGGCACTGTCCACCGGTCCAACGGCACCGGTCCTGTGCCCTATGAATCCAGCGGTTTCCCACTGTCTTCTTCAAGTAATCTGTACACCTGGTGGCGAGTTACCTGTGCTCCTTGCGCCTAAACGTGGTCTCCACTCGACGACCTTTCTTCCCCATCGGTTATCGGTCGTACGTGCGATGTGGCCAGCCCATTGCCACTTCAGCTGGCTAATTTTGAGAGCTATGTCAGTAAGCTTCATTTGTCTACGGATTTCATCGATACGAATCATATCTCGTAGCGAAATTCCGAGCATAATTCATGCAAATCCATTATTTCACAAAATGCCTCCACTAAACTTAATTATTATGTTTAATTGGTACCAGTGACACTTGTCTTCAGGAAACTGTCTTGGTCGGAAAATTGTTTTACAACTTCTCTGCGATATTCTCGAGAGAAAGAGTTAGGGAGTTTGCAGCTATTCATAAACAAGTTTTAATCTTCGTAAAGTATTCATGGAGCGCAAATGTTCGATGTTTCTCATATGATTTTCGAGCGACAGTTCATAATCAGTACTGAAGTTAATTTAAATGCACAGCTCGTTGGACCCTCAGCATATTTACGCTAGTGATGCGACTCGAGCCGTGTTTTTACTCGAGTCACTCGAGTGAACTTGTCAAACTTGTACTCGATTGAAAAGTGTATCACTCGAGTGCCTTTGCACTCGAGTTACCGAGTCAACTCGGCGTACCGAGTCAACCCAGCGTATCGATTTGATTTTTTTCGTGCCACTAGAAGATCCTTGACTACTCTTTTTTATTAATTATGCTATGCCGACTGTTTACAAACTAAAATAAGTGTAATTAATAAACGTGTTTCTAAAAAAAATCATTCGAAACTTGTAACTCGAATGATTTGGTAAAATTACTCGAGTGAATGAACTTATTGGCAAGGCTTCATCGTTTCCATCCATAATTTAGTAATCAATAGCTCTCATAGAACTGCAGTAGCATGATCGACAGGAAAGCTTATTGCGGTCCAAAGTAAGCTTGTATGATGGTTTTTTTTTAGTAGCAAACGAGCATACAGTCCACCTCATGGTAAGTGGTCACCGCCGCCCATAGACATCTGTAAGCAACTTCAAAAATTAACATGGATGAAGAAAATCACAAATTTATAGCTTTTACTACAGCCACAAGCGAGAGATCTGGCCCCACTTAACGACGAGGACACGGCGCTGACTGTCCCAACTTGGACACTCCTTCAGTATAGGTATAATATTCTCTGCTAGGAGTTATACATTTTGGCTAGAAAAAAATATAAAATGACGCATGGTCGATGCATGTCGCAATTTCCTTATTGATTTGGGCAGGAGTTTTCATGTAAGAGTCGATATTTAAATACTTCATTCGTCTAGAAAATTATATTTCAGGTCCCTCAGGTACTTCGCAACGCACTCTAGCTATAAGTATGGGGTAACACTAGTAGATAGAAACTTATGCTTAGCTCATTCAAATAAATTACTTTCGAATTCAATTTGTCTTTAAAAACCCATTAGTGAGTAGTCACCATCATTCTTCGGAAGTATGATGGATGTAGCGCTCTCTCGACGTAATGGATTTGACGTGTATCAATGAGTTTTCTTTTTAATCAGCTCTACGCGCTGAAAGGGGATGAAACCTCAATGTGCTTTGCAAATAAATGGAGGTAAAAGTACTTTCCTGATAGATTTTTATTGTATTGCAAATGAAGAAACTAGATGGAGCCTATCTGAGTATATTTCTTTTATTATGTCATCATCATCATCATCATCATCACATCAACCTTGTTCATTCTTCTGCTGGACATAGGCCTTCCCCAAGCTGTGTCACAATGCTCGGTCCTCAGCTTCTCTCCAACCACTGCCTCCAACCCTCTTAAAGTCGTCGATCCAGCGAGCCGGCAGGCGTCCTACACTAAGTATGCCGGATCGTGATCTCCATTCGAGAGCTCGTCCTCCCTATCGGCCATGGGTTCTGCGACATATGTAGCCAGCCCACTGCCACTTCAGCTCGCTAATTCTAAAAGCTATTTTATTTTATAGGACTAGCATAGTACGTGGCACGTACACTGTAGCACGTACATGATTAGAATCTTACCTGATGTCAACCACACATGCACTTTTTGTCCTAAGGACTAATATGGACCACCTCGAATAAATGTCTTTGTCACCGACTAGTTTAGTATATCTATCTAGACTATGTACAACAACAATAAATTTAATGTTAAGAAAAACAAGTCGATGTATTACCTAGTGTCAGATACTTATTTTACGTAAATAAAGCTGAAAACCATTCTCAATTTTTTTATTTGTTGGACTTTAACATAATATTCTTGGAAATCCTGAGAACTTAATAACTCTAATTCACTTCAATAAGTCGTTCTTCACAACCATTAGAGACACGAACGGAAGATTGTGTGAAAAGGAAAAAGAAGATTCGTTATTAAAAGAATGGAATGAAATTATTGATGAAAGTTTTATAACTTGTCCTACTTAATGTAATATGGGTCTAGATCATATTATTATTTGCCTAATTTATTTAAAGCCATTCTCTTAAATACCTACCAATCACAAAAATGTAGATATTATCATTTGAATATGTAGTTCAGTCCAACTGATGTATTCTTTAATCTCAGGACTTACTTTTGAGGAATGAACTAATGGTCGAACATTTCGTACGGTATGAACAATATTTCATTGTTGAATAAGGATTGAGGAGATCATTCAATATACCCTATATCCATTAGGGCTACTAGGAGGTACAAAAGGTAGTCAAAGGAAACTATTAGAATTATCATATATTTAATGCATGCTGATCTTAATGTTAAAGAAAATTATTATAGGTCATTTTTCATAAACATATTTCTTGTGAAAAATAGTTTGAGAACTTCACAACGAAATTTATCCATCAGTTTTGATAGATCACGGCTGGACAATGTACATACTTCCCCTAATTTGCGGATCTCTGATTGTACCTGGTCTTATCATATCGTCATCACTTCTGGTTGAGGAACTTCCTCTATTCCATTGGCACTCACGTGGTCTCTCTTCGGGGACCTTCCCACGTCTGTCCGTCGAATATCTGGTATGCGAACTTTGTAGGTAGCCCACTGACAATTCAACTTGCCAATTCTGAGAGCTTTGACGGTAACTTTCGACGGTTATATTGGCGTATTTCGTCTTTGAGGATTCTGTTGCGAAGGGATTTTACATAGCATAACAAAACATTCAATCTCACTGTCGCCGATTGGGCTCAGTATTACAATCTCGACTCAGTCGTTACGTTGTAATACAATTACATTAAAAAAATCCGTATGACTTTGTATGACTTTAGGATATAACTTTGTGAAAAATAATAATACTCGTATTCATATAAACGTTACGTATAATAATATATTTTTAATCTAGATGGCGCTGATTCCAATCAAAAGATAATAGGTACATACTCGTATGTGTTACGTGCCCGCGCTCAACTTCCGCGCTCCCTAAAAATTGTGTTACCAGCGTGCGTTCCATCTCCCGCTAAATTACACTGATTCGTTTTACCGAGATATAAAAAGCATAATTTCATTCGCGATAATTACATACGTAAATCTACCATGGCGTTCAAAGTTACACGTGTGCTATCTTTTTTTGTTTTAGCAATGTTAATAAATTATGAGCCCCGATAAAACGAGCTAATTATGTACATCATTTTTAGAAAAAAGTGTGCATTTAAGTACATAAATATGTTACACACTTGTTCGAGACGCTAAAAAAATTAGTTAAAAAAATATAGGTATGTTCACACTGTGATACCAGTTTTGATAGATCATACATACATAGTATAAAACAAAGTCGCTTCGTCGTATGCTTAGATCTTTAAAACTACTCTAAGGATTTAAATGCAGTTTTTTTAATAAATAGGGTGATTCAAGAGGAAGGTTTTTAATGTATAATACATGCATAATATAGTGCAGGAACACTGATGAACATGAACAATTTTACATATTTTACTTTTAGGCGAAATGAAGTTGGCCGGGTCAACTAGTATTACCTATACCATAAAGTAATAAACAGCAATGTAAGATGTATAGCCAAAGAGAATGCTTCGTAATTTTATACAAAAATTACAACATAAAAATACAAAATAGTAATAAACGGAAAATACTTCTCAACGTTGTGAAGCACGTCGACCCCTGATTTGTAGAATTCTCCGAATGTTTCATTTCAGAAATAAACTTGTCTAAGTACTGCTTAAAGGACGTAGCAAGTATAGCGAACTTACTTAACTAAGTAATGCCAATGTTTTTACCAAAGCAAGAGCTACTTAATCTCGATAATTTCTTTAGCACAACGACGGAATACTAAGCATCGGGATAAATGCAGTAAGAGGGATTTGTGGTTGGTTGCTTTTTACTTTAATACTTGCGGAATTAAGAATACATGCATTTTGCAAGCACGGAATGTTTTCTAAGACGTAAATAGTGTCGAAAATACCACCACATAGAGTCGAAAATATGTGTATATGTCATTAGCCCGTTGTATTCAAAAATACTAAATAATAAGTATTAGGTGGCAGTGACATAAGAGAGTCAACTCGATACACGTTATTTTTTTCCGCGTGTTAACACCTTACAACTGGCCAGCGCGCTCCCCGCGCGGCCCAGTCGACGAGTAAATTATTATTGACGTCTTGTCATTCTTATTAAAAAGATTCCATTAATTTTATTAATATTATATTATTTGCATGTTGTATTAGAATCAAAACATACTTTTATGTTATTATTTCATTTGCATATTAATGCACAAACAATTTGGCAGGCAAACAAACACGTGACAGGACGAACGCCGCGTGCCCTGAAATATTCACTTGACGACAATTATAGCGAATTTCACTACAATACTCATTCAAATTTCGTGACCGTGGAAGATCGGACACGTTCGTTTTTGACTTCGACAACACCGAAAGCTTAAGAATATTCCGTGGGTCCAAGATTTTAATTAGACCACGATATATGCTACTGGTTCGAAACATTGTCATGAAATACGAATTTTTAAATGTTTTATCTGATTGTAATTAGTCTTGAAAATGTCTGAGGCTTACGCTAAAAAAAAGCAATTGTCTACAATTCAAAGGCGATTCCAATAATATGTCAAACCAGCTAAACCCCGCAGCTTCGCCCGCGTTAAAAAAATCGATGTGTGGATTGTCCCATGGGAATAAGTCCCATGGCATTTTTCCCACAGTAACAAGTAGCCTATGTGTTAATCCAGAGTGTCAGCTAACTCCCTACTAAATTTTATGAAAATCACTCTAGATGTTTAGACGTGAAGAAGTAACAAACATACAAACTCACAAACTTTCGCCTTTATAATGTTAGTATGATTTTTAACAGGGTTTTACAGTAGCACTATTCTACTGCTTCATGAACACCGAAGTGCGGCATGCCATCAGGAACCACGTCGAGCGGTGGAAGACCGGCAGGACCATCGGCGGAGGGCGGCGACGAGGCGCCTCCTACTCCAAGGACTGGTCTCCGAGATCCAGGACTGAGAGCATACGGTAAGATAACCGTGAATTTTCATGGATATGGTTTTATACTAACGTAGTTGTAGATAGGTTTTAATTTGTAATGGGTACTAAACGTCATGTGTTGATCATTAGTAAACATAAGGGGAGGCGGGGTACGATGTCTGGACATTCCCCTTAAAATTGTTGAATATAAAACAAATCCTTAAACATAAGGACCTTATTTATTTTTGAGCGTCAAATTTATGTCATTTTATTGCGCTATCCCCCCCTCCGCCTTAGGATTGCAATGAATGTGTCCGGAGTACTTCTTAAATATTAACATAATTTGCATGAGCTTGTTCATTGAATGAAGTGAATAAGGTATTATTTTTTAAAACCATATTTAGAAATTTTCATACAGTCGCTGGCGGATCGAGGATCTGAGGGATTAAAACCAGCCAATGGTGTCAGACTAAAAATTTGATGATAAAAAAATATAAGAAGTAAATATACTTAAAAAGAAAAGAAGAAGACTTATATTTTGAGATTTGAGCTCAAATGAGCTTCCCTACCCCCACGCTCCTCGATCTTCTAGTGATTATTGAAAACTTGACTTTTAGGCCATAATTAATTAATAGAAGATTTTGTGTAATATTTATGTGTCTGTGGCATATGCATGCATATGTTATTAAATACTGCATGGCTTATTTTATCTTTTCTTGTAGAGATAGATCTATTTTAAATTCTCCCTTTTTATGCTTAAATATTTGCTTATTACACTTTCTTTCAAAGTACCTACTATCAAATAACGTTGAACTACCAACTACGTATAAACTAAGGCACACTAAATAACGTTAAGTTTAAAAAATACACGATTCAAAGTTAAAACATACAGACAATAAATACACAACAAAAACATGCTAAGTACATCTTATTTTACTATTATTACCTACTAATACGAAAGTTTGGCCATCCAAACAATAAACAAATATTCATAGGTCTGTTAATCACGCCAAAGCCAGCCATTTATGAGCTTGATTAAATTTTGCACAAAAATAGATTATAATCTAGATTGCATATGGTGCTTATTATCCCGGAAAATGTGCTGTTCACGTGGTTTCAGATTGAGGAGTTATTTTCAAGGTGGAAGTTCTTGTGTGCTTCTAACATAGATGTATCGACGCTGCACCTATTCCTAGCGTGAAGCATTTCTTGGTATTGTTGAGGCTTTGGTTGCCAGCACACTATCATAAGAGGATAGGAGACTATCATATCGTTAGAACTAGCAACACACCTGTGATTGATTTCTGAGCGAACCCCTGTTCTTTATTAGTTGCTTATAGATGTGCATAGGCAGCTTTGACCATTTACTAAGAGGAAAACTAAATGTTAGTTTGCCAGCTAGCCGGCGATGCATTGGTGACTCCTCTGGTGTTGCAAATGTCCATAGGCGACGGTGACTGCTTTCCATCAGGTGGCCCGTCTGCCTTATCATTAGGTCTAACTATAAAAAAAGGTAAAAGTCACGACAAGAATTCCTTTCCCTGCCAGCTGGATACCACTTATGTGTAAGATAAGCATGCTAAGTACATTATAAAAGGAGAAAATGGATAGATTAAACGCTGTTTAAACCACGGGAAAAGCTATTATTACCTTGAAATATGCGGTACCCAATGGCTGCCAATACTAATTCAAACGAAGATCGATGGATAGAGGTCAAAAGACATGCGACAGAGTTCAAACTCGGGCAAAGTTTGCCTAAAGTTATTTGAAGGGAGGAACTTCGTTATGATAAAGCAGGGATAATTCAAATACTTCTCTGATGTTTGTTTGAACATTCCAAATTAATGTTTTACGTGATTTGGAAAACTTCTGATTTTCGCTTTTTTCGAAAAATACGTAACATTTTTTTCTCGCATCTTACTAATAAGGCGAAGGTTTTTGAGAATGTGGGTACATATGTTAATTATTCTTCACACAAAAATTACGGGTTAAATTTCGCCGAAAAAGTAATTTATTTACCTACCTTTCTATCGTTCTACTTTAACACAGAATAGTAACACAGAGTTTAACACATTACAGTAGTAGTCATAAACGAAGTGGGTGGTCACGACGAAGAAGCCGCGAGAATTATTTATTTTAAATGTTAATTTAATTTAATTGTTTCTCGTATAAGCCCTTATCATTCAATGATGTCAATTTTTAAGGTGATTTTAACACACCCGATTGACTGATCGTCTAATGTAAGCGAACGATCATAATGAATAAAAAATGTGTGCGTGTACTAGCGTACACTCGTAAGAAGTGAAACTTCTTTATGACGTTATTTTTCAAAAAATAATTTACTATATGCAACTTTACAGAAATTGGTTAAATAAAGTTAAATTAGATAAAGTTTAATAAAAGGCTTTTATTAAACTTTATCTAATAATCTAATCTATAATAATCTATCTAATATCACGCGTGGTAGGGATAAGAAAAAGATGGCGCGTAACGGAAAAAAAAAGATGGCGCGTAACAGAAAAAGATGGCGCGTAACGAAAAAAAAAGATGGCGCGTAACAGAAAAAGATGGCGCGTAACGAAAAAATGTTACACTAAATTTTTTTCCAACCCCGATAAAGAAGTTTCTCTTCAATGAACGAATAATAAATTTTGTAGTGATAGTCAACTCGAGTTAACTCGTTGGCTTAACTCGAGTCAACGCCAGTTACAAATTCTTTCTAACTTGAGTTTGAATTTTTATGTGGACTAATACTTAGCGAGGTTTGTGATATGGTAACAATATTTTATGAAAAATAATTAATTATGATTGACCCAACACATATTTGTGATGAATCTATTCGTCTTTTTATAGTTTAACGAAGCAAGGTTATAAAAATGATGAAAAAGAAATGAGTTATTTACTCAGTTTATTCAGGTAACTCGAGTTCATTAATTCGAGTTCAACTTGATTGACATGAATTTCAACTCGGGTTACCACTAATGTTTTGCTTATATCCGAGACGAAGCTGTTACTTATATGGCATTGGTTGCTTATGTTACTGAAGGATTTCGGAGTTAGGCCGAAACCCTCCTTCGATTGACAGAATGGTCGTGTCTCGAAATAGGTTTAGTGGACTGTATTTGCGACGATAAAAATGCTACGTGCTATAATATCTAACGCACTCACCTGCTGCTGATGGGCGCAGCCTCATGTATAGGGTATAAGGCACCTTCGACTCACCCTTAGCTCGAGCTAGCTAGTCTTACCTCGCAGTGGTCTACCAGTTACCCTCTACCATCCACTGCCGACACGTTGCGTCGATCTTACGGCACGTTGCACACGAATTTGATTATTACGCGAAAAGAAGGAATTTTACGATTAGTGGCTACTATTCCGGATTATTAACGATAACGACAAAGTTGCGCGTGCGCGCCCGACGAATCCGGAACCACGACTTTGGCTAATGCCAACGAAAACGACACAATGAGATTCGAACACTTCGAAATCTCCGAAACGACTATTAACTACTAACTGTGGACCATAGACAAGTATAGACTACGGACCATAGACCATAAATTATGCTACAAACGACAGATTGTTAATTTATAACTAACGACAAAAGTGAACAGTTACGTTATGGCATACCTAAAGTATGTTTAAGAATTACTTGGATGTTGCACGCTTCTCCAAGAAAACGTTTTAAGAAAAGAGCGCACTTAACTTGCACTTAACCCCGTTTATTTAGAATGTACAAGGAATTTTCTCGTAAAATCACACTTAGATAATATTAGAACGGCTTCATTGCACCCTTAATATCTTGAGTATCATTTTGGGGGTCCTGAATTGGTTTTCAATATCAGAGCCTCTTTGAAAAGCATTAAATTTACACAAATAAGAACACACACGCTTTCTACACTCATAGACCCACACTAGGATTTTCTCCTGTGCCGTGGGTACCATGGACATACACAAGACGAATACACAAACACCCAGACCCAGAACATGAATCTAAACTCATTATTCAGATACCTGTCTGACCGGGAATCGAACCCGGGACCCATTGCGCGTCAGACCGGTATGGTAACCGCTCCGCCACGCGGGTCGTCAAAATACAGTGTTTGCATAAATGTTGGTTAAATACATATTTCTGAGGTCAGCAACATTTTGCATTGAAATGCATTTAATTGTTAAAAAATGTACCTATTATAGTGTAATTTTGACTGGATACAGTAGTAATTTTCTAGGCCTGTACTAGGCCTAGGCCTTTTTGAAAGTTTCCCCCTCGAAAACAAAAAAAAGGCCTCTTATAGCGAGATCTTCAAGTGCAAATATTTCAATAGGAGCACCGCTTGTAACATTTAAATGTACTAAAGTCATGCATTTCCAAATCCATATTTTACTGTACGTTATTTTTTTATTCATAGGCTCACAGTATGAAGAAGCATGGAAGCATACTGGATAGTGCTTACGGACGCTTATTGCATTTATGAAGAATTTACGGGCAATTTTATAGACAAGGAAATAATGGATTTGGATGATTTTTACTACATCCTTTAATAATTTTTAATAAATTGATGTTTTTGCTGCTTAACTGACTGGTTTTTATTCCTTGCTTTCATTTAACATTCCAAGAGTTTTAAATGCATGCTGAGAGTCGTTTCAGGTAAGCACTAATCATTTTACATAGTCGCTTCTCTAGAATTACAGTGACATAAGTACCATACTCAAGAAACATAGTCCATATGAGGCAACTATCTTATTTCTCAAACGTAGTACGCACCAGTGATTTACTTCAGATAGAACCTCTGTCCTATATAAATTTGCTTGCAGATGTCCATGGGCGGCTTTGACTTGCCATCAGGAGCACTGCATTAACATTAGATTGTCTTCATTTCCTTCTCAATTAGACACTAAAATCTCATTCCGGTATGGGGTTATGAACGTAGAAGTGTGTTAAGGTGTTTCCGTTTGATGATGTTACTTCATCGTCAACCCATTATTGTCCCACTGCTGGGCACGGGTCTTCTCTCGGAATGAGAGAGTTATAGGCTGTCGTCTACCGCGCTAGCCAAGTGCAAATTCAAACTCCTCCGAGAACTTTTTTTTTTTAAAGAACTCACGGATATGTAGGTTTCCTCACGATGTTTTCCTTCACCGAAAAGCAGTGATAATTAATTTCTAATACGCAGATAAATCACTAGTGCGTGCCTGGGTTTGATTCTCGGACATCCCGATTGAGAGAGCAAGTTTCAACCATCAGGCTATCACAGTTCTATGGTGATCTTACTTATGTCGATGTAATTCTAAAGGTATTAATAGGTATATACAAGAAAATCATGTTGAAACGCAATAGAACTTTTATAACAAATTACATCATTAACTACACAGACAAAGGTAAATTATTATGACTTATTAAAGCAACTAGATTATTAAATAAAATAAAATACCTAGAGCTTTTTGTGTGAACGTAGTCCAGCTGCAATAGTTCCTTCCCGATAGTTGCATAAATTATTAAAATTTATGGTCAGATTATGATTATATATTAACACCCATTTCATAGTCATAATGTTATAATGGCTATACACAATGCTTTAAAAAAATATAAAGTTACTAAATAATAAATTTATTTTCTGTAACGATAAGTAATATTATATAAACTATATTTGATTACAAATTCAGACCAAACTAGAATTCCGTAATATCGTAAATGTAGAGCATATAGTATCAATTATTTTTAGCTATGGTAACATTTGACTACTATCTAATAATTAACCTTACAATTTTATTAGTATATTTTATTTAAAAATAAGTAAAAAGTTATAAAATACAAAAATATAATAAAGTGAAATTGAAAATTAAAATCAAACTTAAGCGCCTATAACGTTTGCGTAATATGGATATTACATTATTTGTTTTTTTAACAAGTGAGATGTGGAACAGGTTGTACAGCCACCCTTCAAAGCGGGAATCTGCGGCGTCAGAAACTACCACCACGACGCTACTGGTACCCAGGGCATCCTTAGCTCCACATCATGATGGTCGTCACCTGCATGCTGTGAGTATAGTGCAATTTCACCATTTTTTGTAACTATCACCGCTTCAAGGATCAGTTACAGAGATGGGAGTAATGCATCTCTTACAAGGTCCTCTCCAGACACACATCGACTTGTAGTTTTGTTTGACGACCCGCGTGACGGAGCGGTCACCATGCCCGTCTGACATGCAGTGGGTTCTGGGTTCGATTCCCACACCATACCGATCTGACATCCAGTGGGTTCTCAAGGGTGGGATCGATAAACAGGTATCTGAATGATGAATTTAGATTTCTGTTCAGGGTCTGGGTGTTTGTGTATTCTTCTTTGTATGTCCATGGCAACCACAACACAGGAGAAAATCTTACTGTGGGGCGGTGAACGTAAAAAGTATGAAAATGTGTAGTAAAGAACTGCCTTCTTTTCAGTCATAAAATTGAATATTCATGGACACTAGCATCCTTACGTAAGAAATTGACAGCCGCCGTCCTCATTTGAATAATCTACACTAGATTCTACAGCAATGCATGCAATGCGGAATGTTTTGAATTTACAAATGTATTAGATATTCTGCTAGCGTCCGACAAATGTAATCAGATGCAGCTGCCTCAAAGCCTTGCCTTTGCGAGTCGATTTCTCTCTAGATATGTACAGACTAACCGCACTAATTAGAACTGGTACCTTCCAGTTTAATTTTTAATTAGTCGAGGCTTTCTACTTAGATATTATAGAAAATTACTTTACTACATTTACTTTTAAAAATAATAAATACTTTAGAAAAGCCTACTAAGTAAGAAAATGTACACACACAGTACAAACACTAGCATAATGAATTCTTATTTTGACACTAATCACAAAAAACTCTTGAGGAAATGAAACAAAGCTCAGAAAATGGAAAATCATTCTCTTACACCACAATATAACTTAGCAGCACTTTACTAAGTTGATACACAAGCTCTCCTTAATACATATTGAACTTAATAAGAGTATTATCAAAAATATTTAAAACCACTTAAAATACGTAAAGAGAGTAATGGCGACAGATTCTTATGAGATACTTCGCTTAAGCCTTTTTGTGTTGGAAGCAGATATCTTAAGAGAATGTACGGCCGATCAACCTAGCTCTAGTAAAACTTCTGTCTGCCCAGGAGTACATCACGAGCGGGAGTGCAAGCGGGGACCAGTCGCCAGTGTGAGGCGGGGGGCGGGGGAGGCTCTCACGCCTGCGCACATTGCCCGAGGAGGACGCCCCTCCCGAGCCCCCCGCCTTCCCCGCCTTCTCTATCACCAACCACTCTTGCCAGGCTACCCGCGAAATCACCATAGATGTTACCCAAACCACATTTGATGCGGCCGTTTCGAGCAACACACCCGTCTCTACCTCAAATACCAATGATCTCACGCCCCCTAGTGACCATAAACACGCTGATTTGAATGGACTTTTCATGTCCCCTGTTGAATAGATTTTAATTCCGCTTACGAAATTAAATTATTTCTATAGTAGTCCACATTATTAAGTTAATTTTATGTAAGGTTTTTTTCTGTACAAATTTAAATATTTACATCCAATTATGGTATAAAAATATGTTATCAATTTCATCTGTATAAAATATCATCGAATGAGTGTATATTATAATAAGATCATATGTATATTCATATCATGAGATTAAACTACTCATAACATTGCAAATAATTATTCATCTCACATCAATAATTAATTACTTAGTTAAATATGTATTATTGTTCTCCCAATACTAGCAACTGAAATAGAATGTCCATATTATATACCGTTGTCGTAAATTACGTAAATGTGTAGTTATCTGCATTGTCATATTTTTAATGCCTGTTATTACTGTTTTTATGTGTAAATTTAATATTAAATGTTTGTATTTCAACGTGATATATGAAATTAATTTTAAGAAATGCTCGCTAAAAAAAATATAGTTACCCGACGAGATTACCTAATTAATTCATAATATTTTAAAATAATGATGATGTAAAATATTGATATAACATAATGATGCAAAATATTTTAAAAAATATTTTTTAATTTACATTAACATCGAAGTCGCTAGAAATTTTAATTAGTGCTTTGTTTGAGTATTGTTAAATGGATGTAGATAATTAAATCATAAGTTATGATAAGTATTCTGTTTAGATTATAAGTTGTAACAACTTGTTAATAAATTATCAAGCGTACATAACACGCCATAGTAATGATTATGATTGAAGAAAAAAAATGTGCAATACCTATTGAGTGTAAAAACATCTTTGGAATTACGTCAGAATCCGAATGATAAAAAAAAAACATCAACTGACAGCTGACAGCGGGCGCGTTCCAGATGACACTCACAAAGTCCCAAACGCCCAAAACGTCGTTCCACAAGAAGACCGCGGTCGTTATAATCGCGGCGAAAACGTCACTCATGACGTTATGACTTACGCCCACGCGACGCTCACGACTACCTATCTAACAAGGTGGGTCGAAGTGATCGTTCCAGTAGAGAATACGTTAATAAAGCTCACAAGCTAATGGAATGGGAAAAACTGCGGCCGTGAGCGTGCGCTTTGTGAACGTCTAACGAAACGCACCCAGTATGTGCATTATTATTACTGTTGTTTCTATGGCTTTGGCTTCTGGCCTTTGAGCCCAACTTTATAATCTGTAATCAATAAATAAGCACTAAGTAGTAATGGACGCGACACGTGACATTTAGTTTTTTACAGCCCTTTTTTATCTGCAAAGCTGATCATTCTAATGCTAAATAATAAACATAATACATACATGTACATATTTCCTGGATTTTAAGTATTTAGGTCAGTTTTCTTATGTAATGTGTACTGACCTGTTCCGTTTTAAAACCTATTTCTGGTGATTCTGTCACGAATCCGCCTTCTAAATCACAGTTTACTAAATATATTTACTATTTTTAATTTAAATCTTGCTTGTAGCATATGAAAAGTGTTACTTCGACGATTTTGAATTACCTAAAGTTTTCTTTTTGATATAGCTCCGGTATTTTTTAAAAGTATGATAATATTTCCATGAATGTTGAATATACAAAATGTTGCCAAAGTTCTATATAATAAGCTATATTTTAGATGTTAGGAATAAATGAAATTGGGAAACAAAGCGCTAATTGTATTATAAAACATAGCATATCGTAAAACTATAATTATAAAATATTATAATATTAACTATATGTTTATGACTATGAGTGAGCTGAATTACATGCATATTTTAAAATCTGTAAATAACTGCTATTGATTACAATATATTATCTTTTATTACTAGGTATTGATTAAGGCATTATGAAAGTACCCACGGACTACCACGCATAATTATATATTACAATTTCCTACACAATTCTATATTCTCATTGACAGATGAATGTAAATGTTTGTATCTTTAATAAATATTATGTGTATAAAACTTATGTCTTTTATTACCTTCTTTTAAAATTGAACGCTATCCTACTATGATATTATAAATGCGAAAGTTTGTGAGGATGTATGTGTATTTGTTATTCTTTCACGCAAAAACTACTCAACGGATTAGGTTGAAACTTTACAGTAATATTGGTTGTACATCAGAATAATACATGGGCTATAATTTATAATGATTTTTTTTATAAGGTTATAATATAACGAGAAATATCAGGTTAGTCGGAAAAAAAGTTGTGCTCTGAGAGCTATCTTCGCGTACGCTGCCTAAACCGTTGGAGATATCCAAATATAATGTACGGTAGGATTGTTTGTATATTAGGCGATCATTTCAGTTTTCGGAAGTAGCAACGCATCTGTAATTGGCAGATACAACCCCTGTTCAAAAGTGGCCACTAACTTTCAGGTGGACTGAATGCTCATTTACTACTTAAATCGAATAAAGTTGAGCCACTTAATTTCTGTTATATTCGCAAGTTGCTACTTCAATTTTCCGTGGCTCAATACAGTCACGGAAAATAGCCAGTAACATTTCGGCGACAGCCTACGGTGCCAAACTTAGGTATGAGAATTACGCCTAACAGCTAACCAATAACGATTACGGTTATACTGACAGCCTACTATTACCATGGCCGCTTATAAGGACTGGGACCGTACCGTCATACAAGCACACACACGTACATACAGAAGGACATTACTTGTTTTTCGCCAAAAACATTGAGAGACGATTTATTCCGAACTATTCCTTTGGCATGGAAAAAAACAGGTACATGCCGACTTTTATTTTTGACATACACGATTACGCCATTTCTTTATTTTTATCTCATTGTAGCAGCAAACGAGCATGCAGTCCACCTGATGGTAAGTGGTCACTGCCGCCCATGGACATCTGTAACTTCATATAGAACATAGGTTATATCTGAAGTCAATAATAGATGCGTTACTACTCCCGAGGACTGTGATGGTCGCCTCATATAAAAGCGTGCCGCAACCACACCCTTCCAACGAAACGCAAGAACTGCTTCTCGCTGTGTCGAAATTAGTGGTGGTACTTCCCGGTCGAACTACACTGGTTCTACCACCTTCTAAGAATTATTTTTTAGATTTAAATTATAAGAATACCCATTAAACTATTAACTTTAATACCAATAATTAAACTTTATTACCAATGTTACCAACGTGAGTTAACGGGCGCATACTTAGTCCTCTGGAGTAGCAACGCACTTCTTATCAACCTCAGGCAAGACTTTAATCTTGTCTGATGTTGCTTAGTTTCCATGCTGAATTACCATTAGGTGAACGGCATGCTCGTTTACTAC
Source organism: Spicauda simplicius (assembly GCA_949699795.1). NCBI lineage: Eukaryota > Metazoa > Arthropoda > Insecta > Lepidoptera > Hesperiidae > Spicauda > Spicauda simplicius. The sequence goes on along the minus strand of OX453071.1, from coordinate 10,161,143 downwards.
TTTTATATATTAGCAACATTTATCACGAACATAAGTTGGAATGGCACATACTCGTATATTTCATAGTTTTCAAGCTACTATCAATATCCGACCAGGTAAATCAACAGAAATATCTATTACAAATAAAGGAAATTGGCAATCAATAACGACGTCCCAATATTTAGACAGTTATTGAATTCTTTGTCACAACACTCAATTTCAGTTTTATACAAAAAGTGAGCAAAAAACGTGTGGGTTATTTTTGGAAGTATTATTTCGTTTTAGTAATATTTTTAAACTAGGAAAACGTAGGAAGATACCTATTAGTAACAAAATAGACTCCAAGTACCTTTAAAATATTGATAAAAATTAAAATTATTTGTAATATGTATCCGTTTGTGTCTATAGTTTAGTTATTTTGTGAGTAATGTCCAAGATAATGTTTTACACGGAATATTTCCACGTGTTGAATATACAAAACATATCTTCACAAACAGATGTAACATATAGAAATGTTAAATAATTTGTCTTTTGAATACATAGACTAGTGTTAATATTCTCTAACCGTCTTAATTTCGCACAAACCCGATTAACAGCAAAACCAGTTAATGTCAATAATTACTTACTATATTAAAGCTGACGAAATACATTAAACAGCGAAAACTCAATTAAGTTTTCAATTAAATGTGTCAACAACATGCGTAACTCAAAATCTGTAAGTCACACTACTGCCGCTTAAGATCCGCGACAATAGCGCACCTTTATTCATAAAAAGAAATAACTCAGAATTTGTGTTTTGCGAGTTTATTCCATAAAGCGAACGAACTAGGTGATAAGCTCGCAAAACATACATTTTTAGTTATTTCTTTTTATGAATAAAGGTGTGATAGGGAAAAAACACCCTAGCGACAATGAGATAATACACAAGCCTGTCGCTTGTGTATTATCTCATTCATATTTTCATAACAACGAACGGTTATTGATTATCGTTACTTGTCATTAGTGACCAACGCTGACTATCATCGATTGTTGCCATTCGCCAGTTGTCACCGTCAACGGTCGATCGTGTGATAGCTCCCTTATTGTTAGACACTTTAGTAAGCGCTTAACGTATTGGTTTCTATTACCTACTCTTTAAATGTCCATCACATTATATTACTGCTGTGGTCATCGCGCGTTGCTATGTGTGTTGCAGACCGCAAATTACTACACGGCTGAACACAACAAAAATATCACACAACTAGAGTTTACCGTATGTTACCGCCACACGTATTTCTAGCATTTCTTTGCGTTTCGATGGAAGGGTGTGGTTGCCGGCACACTTTTATATGACCATCATAGTCCTAGGGAGTAGCCAACACATCTGTGATTGACTTCACATAGAACACATGTTCTACTTGAAATTGCTTACAAATATCCATGGGCGGCAGTGACCACTTACTATCAGGTGTCTTGCATACTCGTTTGAATAGAAATAATCCCGGATTGACGGCGGTTGTTTTAATTTTAGACACAAATATTCACAGTATAAATTCACGACTTCCTAATTACGTCAAGTTTATGAATAACGAAATCATTGACAAAATAAATTTACGGAGCCTCTCGAATTAGAACTAAATAAAGTTAGTTTTTTAAACTTGATTGCATCAGAATGAAAAAAAAGTTTCTCGAGTGTATGTATGGACATACGAGTAGGAATGTATATCAATTTACGACTTGCTCTACTGCCCAAACGCTTTGACGAAGTCAAGAAACATAAGAAAAAAAATAATAACATTTGACATACGAGTGACACTTTTATGAAACTATTTTGACACGCTGCTTAGAAGAAATAGCGTTTAATTATATAAATTATTATAAAAAAAAGAAACCCGACTGCTTAAACTGCAACTTACCTAAAAATATTAAACGTACAGCAGCTTATAATAAAGTATAAATTCTATTTGAATGTAATACATTTTATAATTGTAATACAAATCTTTCAGCCCGAGCAGTCTGGTTTTTCGTTTAAATAGTATTTTTATGCCGACTGTCCGTATCCAAGGTAATTTCAAAACAGCTGATTTTGACATGGATTTCACCTGGAAACAGACGAGTAATATAAACTTTCTGTTGATGTTTTAATTAAACTTTAAAATGAATACACTTTTACAGACGTAAGCAAAAGTTCCTACCATAATATCGTACGAACATTAATCAGAGTAACTAACGAGTGTCGGGAGAGGGTGAATGGCAGTTGTCGAGCGGGGGTGAAAGACAGATGTCGAGAGGGGGTGAATGACAGATGTCGAGCTTCGTCCAAAACGTGCTCTGCTGAAACTGCGGTAGATTAGTCGATGACACTTTTCTATTAACTTGACGTCTTTTTAGAGAAAAGGGGATAAAATGTATTATTTTTACAAGACTGACATAGCAAAAGAGCTACTTAATTGATAATTGGTCACTGCCGCCCACGGGCTGCCAACTGTAAGGTGTAAGGGACATATAGAACAGGGATTTATTTTTGATTTCAATCACAGATGCGTTGCTACTCTCGGAAAATAAGAGGATCGCTTCATGCGAACAGATGTCCATTATTCACTGGTGATGTCTTTATTAATGAACTAGCCTTTGCCCGCGGCTTCGCTCGCGTGGAATTTAGTCTGCCACATAAAGTTTGCATGGTGGTAGAGCAATGGTTCAACCAGGGATCACCGCCGCACCTATTTCTACCGTGAAGCAGTTCTTGTGTTTCATTTGAAGGGTGTGCCTGCCGGCTCACTTTTATATGAGGCGATCATCATAGTCCTCGGGATTAGCAGCGCATCTGTGATTTACTTCAGATTAAACCCTTGCCCTACTTCCTAAGGCTATTAACATACGGTACCGCTCACTGCCACGATAGGCGGTGAAGCGGATCTCCCCAATACAAATTGGGGTCTAATAAATCCGTTGATGCCTCACAAACGTACACCGACTGGCCGCGCGGTCCAGCGGTATCCTCATCACCACCGTGTCTCCGCGCGAACGACAGTGCGGGGGGTCGGCGCCTCACACACGGGCTGGCGCCTTACTGCGCGGATCATCGTTGAAGCAAAAATGCATTTCGATGTCGAAAAGTTTATTTTGATGATCGGTCCATCCGCGCGTACAGGTGCGTAAACCGCCTTACCGCGCGGGGCACCTCTATTCGCGGCGGTACGCGGTGCCGTGTGTTAATCGCCTAAATCAGTGTGTTCAAATTTCAAATCACAGGCACGTATATCAATTTGAATTAGTTTTGTCGGCAACAGATATTAATGCTTACTCTGAAATTAAAAGTTTTAAGAAAGGGTCTCAAAACCCGTGACGGTTACCAACGCGCAGTTGGCTAGCGTGGTCAACTACGACCTAAACTACTGCTAATCTGACATATGTGCCGAGTTTTGTTACATTAAAAGGTCGATGACGATTGAATTGAATTGAATAACATATTTAACCTTTCCGCTGTTTCATTCTCATTGATTTTTTTCTTTTTTGTCGAGGGAGAAACGTTCAAAAGGTACGCCGTGGGAGCCAGGGTTATCTGGGATTTTTATAGCGCCAGGACTCCGGGATCTTCAAAGGAACGCAACTGGAGTCCTCTGAGTGCATTGCCCCATCGGGCTCCTCCCAAGTGAGCGGCTGTGCCCACCACTCCATCTGGTCTTTACCACGATATGCGACCACACGTATGCCACCGTCCTTCCCGGGATCACCTGGCTGGACGGTTCAAGCTCCGTCCATCCTGGCTCTCACGATAGCATGCGACCACACATGCTGACATCTTTCCCGAAGTTGCTGACTGGGTGTTTATAGCTCTCCGTCTAGCTGCCCGCAACCCCGAAAGCTCCCTTTTAGTTGCCTCTTACCACAGACGGGGATACCGTAGCCTTATTCCCGGAACTACAGAGACGTCATTGACCTTTCACATATTGCTCCGTGTTTTATAACCATTCAAATATTGATATCATACAACTTCGTTGTAAATGGCGGCGGCGCACGGCGCGTACTGCCGGTCAATCAATTGACTACGCAATATGTTATACTCGTAATATCTTCTAAACTACTTATCCAATTTACATGGTGTAAAAGGCAGATTCAATCTTTATTAGATGCTTGATTTTTTGAAATCATTTATTTTGATAAGGATTAATATTTAGTTTGTATAAAACCCATGGAAACATCAACTTGATATTTTTAAAATTTTCAAAGTATAAAAAGAGTTATTGTGGGTTATACATAAAATATAGACATACGCTATCGCGGACTTTTATTTAGATCTATGTGAGCCAAACAATCCCACGGTACATTATATTTGGATATCTCCAACGGTTTAGGCAGCGTACGCGAAGATAGCTCTCAGACCACAACTTTTTTTCCGACTAACCTGATATTTCTCGTTATATTATAACCTTATAAAAAAAAATCATTACAAATTATAGCCCATGTGTTATTCTGATGTATAACCTATACTACTGTAAAGTTTCAACCTAATCCGTTGAGTAGTTTTTGCGTGAAAGAATAACAAATACACATACATCCTCACAAACTTTCGCATTTATAATATTAGTAGGATAGGATAGGATGTATTGTCGTCCACAATGATATTTTTTCATAGATCTGTTGCTGTCCCGAGAACATAGAATAGTTGGAACGCCTCTTGTCTAGTTTCTTTGCCAAATCCAAACCTGAAGACATTTGCGCTCGACACTTGTTATCAAGCAGAAATGAATGTAGCGCTTGAGCCGTCAGAGTTTAACCGGGAAGTATTCTACCACTTTTATTCGCCCCAAATATCGCGCTCGGAGAATGGATAAAAATAAAAATGAAAATATTTTAGAGAAGTGTGTATACTTACGTTACACTACGTAATCTCGTATAGGACTGACATAGATTTAGATGATAATTTCATTAATATGAATGTAAGATTCATATTTTTCAGATACAGGAACGCGCGTCGAACCTCGAAACTGCGGATAAGTGACCAGTGGCTTGCATCGGCAAAAATATCATCGAGCAATTAATGTTTTTTCTTTTTAGTAGCTTTGGGCTTTTAGTTTCGCCATTTATTTTCTCTGATTGGTAGTTAGTTTTTTTTTCAATACTTAAGGAAGCTTATATAATTTTGTATAAAAAATCACGATATGCTTGTTTATAAAGCGATCTTAGTCGTCAGGAGCGGCAACGCATCTATGACGGACTTCAGGTAGAACCCCTCTTTTATATGAAGCTGTTTGCAAATTTCCATAGATTATATTCAGTGGATAAACAGTTTGGCCGTGTGGTGTCGGCCTTTTAGAATAGCACCACTCCCTCTCTTCCCGTGGATGTCGTACGAGGCGACTAAGGGACATAAATCCAAGAGATGGGCAGCAGCATCTCCTTGTGTAACTTACACCTACTGCGGTCACCAACACGCTTGCCAGGCGCGGTGACTATCGGCAAAAACCCCCAATGGAAGGTGCAGAAGAACCCCGGCCCCCAGTCCCCGGCAGCCCCGCTATTCCAGGCTACGGTAGCGGCCTAGGTAACGGCGGGGCAGGGGGTGCTAAGAATCTCCGGCAGAGATCCGGCTACCGCAACCGACGACTTCTGCACCTGGCAACATACAACACCAGGACACTGAGGACCGACGAGAAGATACAGGAGCTGGAAGAAGAGATAGACAAGTTGAACTGGAGTGTTGTGGGATTGTCTGAAGTCCGAAGACAGGGTGAGGACACGATAATCCTCAAATCGGGCAACTTGTTCTATCACCGGGAGGGCGACCACCTGTCTCAGGGTGGTGTCGGGTTCCTCGTCCACAAATCCCTCGTCAACAACGTGGTAACAGTCGACAGTGTGTCGTCAAGGGTAGCGTACCTTATACTCAGAATATCTAAACGGTATTCGCTGAAGGTCATACAGGTATATGCGCCGACTTCGACACACCCAGACGATGAGGTCGAGGTTATGTATGAGGACGTAAGTAGAGCCATACATACCTCAAAGACCCACTTTACCGTTGTTATGGGGGATTTTAACGCAAGACTAGGCACGCGGAACGATGGCGAGCGGAAGGTGGGGCCCTTTGGAATTGGACAACGGAACCACCGAGGCCACTTGCTTGCCAACTTCTTGGAGAGGGAAGGCCTCTTTATGATGAACTCTTTCTTCAGGAAGAAGGCACAGCGAAAGTGGACTTGGATAAGTCCTGATGGTTCATCTAAAAACGAGATAGACTTCATTTTGGCAGACAAACGGCACATATTTAATGATGTCTCTGTGATCAACAGGGTGAAAACCGGAAGTGATCACCGGATGGTAAGAGGCACATTAAATATCAACGTAAAGCTGGAACGGTCACGCCTAATGAAGTCTACGCTCCGACCAACACCTGTCCAAATCCAGGGCTCCGAAGAGTTTCAACTTCAGCTACGAAATCGTTTCGCGTGTCTCGATTCTTGCGTTTCTGTGGACGAAATTAACACCAAGGTAGTAACAACTGTCCACGAGGTGGGGTCTAAGTACTTTAAGGCCCACTCCAGTGGTAGGTCTCGGATTTTCTCAGAACATACTCTCGGTCTCATGAGGGAGAGGCGAGAACTATGTGTGCAGTCTCCAGCCTCAATGTCGAAATACAGACTGCTCAATAAACAGATCTCTCAGAGTAGGCGACGCGATTGGCGTGCTCATAACACCCATCGCGTAAAAGACACTATTGAGCGAAACCAGGGCTCGAGAGTGTTCGCCAGGGATCTGTGCGTTGGGCAGAGCCTGCTGACGAGGTTGAAGACCGAATCGGGCACCATGGTTTCGTCTAACTCCGATGTTCTGAGGGAAATTGAGAAATACTACGGACAGTTGTATGCTTCCGCACGAGCTCCCGCCCGTAACAAGGCGGGCGACAAACGTGCCAAACTGACCCGACACTATACTGAGGACCTCCCGGACGTCAGCCTGTACGAGATTAGAGAGGCTCTCAAACAGCTGAAAAACAACAAGGCACCGGGCGATGACGGAATCACAACAGAGCTGCTAAAAGCTGGCGGTAAACCCGTACTAGTGGCGCTCCAAAAGTTGTTCGATTCCGTCATTACTAGCGGGACAACCCCGGAAGCGTGGAGCAGAAGCGTAGTGGTGCTGTTCTTCAAAAAGGGCGACAAAACTCTTTTGAAGAACTACAGGCCCATTGCGCTTCTGAGCCACGTGTATAAGCTGTTTTCGAGAGTCCTCTCTAACCGCATTGCACGCAGGCTAGACGACTTCCAGCCTCCCGAACAAGCCGGTTTCCGAAAAGGCTACAGCACCATAGACCACATTCACACGCTGCGGCAGATTATACAGAAGACCGAGGAGTATAATCTGCCGTTATGTGTTGCTTATGTGGACTATGAGAAAGCCTTCGATTCTATCGAGACCTGGGCGGTGCTGGAGTCCCTTCAGCGATGCCAGATCGACTATAGGTACATCGAGGTGCTGAAGTGTGTATACACTGCCGCCACCATGTCAGTCCGAGTACACGACAGAAGCACAAATCCAATCCAACTGCAGCGGGGAGTCAGACAAGGTGATGTTATATCGCCGAAACTGTTCACCGCTGCGTTGGAAGATTTGTTCAAGCTGATGGAGTGGAAAGGTCTTGGCATTAACATCAATGGCGAACACATCACGCACCTTCGATTTGCCGATGATATAGTCATCTTGGCAGATTCGCTGACGGACCTCAACACAATGCTAGGCGACCTCAACAGTGCCTCACAACGGGTGGGTCTTAAGATGAACATGGACAAGACGAAAATCATGTCTAACGTCCATGTCACACCCGTACCGGTAGTTGTTGACGGCACTCCTCTCGAAGTTGTCGACGAGTACATTTACCTGGGACAAACGATCCGGATGGGTAAGTCCAACTTTGAGAGGGAGGTCACTCGAAGAATCCAACTCGGCTGGGCTGCGTTCGGGAAATTTCGTAGTATCTTCTCGTCCACAATTCCTCAGTGCCTGAAGTCGAAACTATTCGAGCAATGTGTGTTGCCAGTGATGACCTACGGCGCCGAAACGTGGTCCTTCACTGTAGGCCTCATTCGGAGACTCAGGGTCGCTCAGCGTGCTATGGAGAGGGTTATGCTCGGAATTTCGCTACGAGACATGATTCGCAACGATGAAATCCGTAGACGAACGAAGCTTACCGACATAGCTCTCAAAATTAGTAGGCTGAAGTGGCAATGGGCCGGCCACATCGCTCGCAGGACCGATAACCGATGGGGAAGGAAGGTCCTCGAGTGGCGACCACGTTTAGGCAAAAGGAGTACAGGTCGCCCCCCTACCAGGTGGACCGATGACCTGAAGAAGACAGCGGGAAACCGTTGGATTCAGAGGGCACAGGACCGGTTAGAGTGGCGCCATTTAGGGGAGGCCTATGTTCAGCAGTGGACATCAAAAGGCTGATGGATGGATGGATGGATATTCAGTGACTGTATGTCCTTTGCTACCTCAATCTTAAAAAATAAAGTAGACACCAATAACAGTCAACTTCACTGAACAGTAAGTCCGAAGCACCTCGACGTCAGTATTACTCAGAATTACCATACATATGCGTACGGTAGACGCTTGAGGGCTTTTGGGACCTCGTAACAGTTATGACATGAACCGGACGAGAGCTTAGCTCGCTAAACATTTATTATTCTGTACCAAAAAATAAAAAGGGCAAAATAAATGATAAGCCGTGTTTTTAACGAGTTATTACAAATGTTTTATTAATTCATATTCAAATGATAAACTTAATGTACGAAACCATCTCTTTATGGTAGTTTGAGGTCATAACACGTGTTCATACATAGCACGTTTTATAACTGAAGTCATTTTCAGATGCGTTGCTATTCTCGAAGACAAAGATTGCATGAAAGTGAGCCGGCAACCACACCCTTAAACCGAAATAAGCTAAGTCGGTGATTTTAAAGGTATATGAATAAGTCGAAATTAAGAGAAATTTAAAACGTTGAATGGAGGTCTGTAAACTGCGCTCCTGTAATATTAATGGTGAATAAATAATAAACCCTACTTAGTTTCATCGGTAAATGTTTGCACGAATGTTAAATTGTGCAACTCCGAGGGACACAGAGACTCAATGGAATTAGAGCCTCGCTGCAATGAAATAAGATAGATCTTTAACAATTTTAGTAACAATTGTATAATTATCCCTAACAATTTTTTAATCGATGACATACACATCTACCGGTAACCTACAGATCTTTTAAATCCTTGAGGCTCGTGAACTTCATCGTATGTATTTAAAACGAACATTCTATTCACGACATAATATTTTCTTGGAGACCGTTTACTTTGTCGTCGTCTTTCTGAAACTACTTCTGAATTTAATCTTTCATTAACTGAAGAAGCTACTACTTCCACGGTATTAACGCTATAAGGTACTACTACTACGCTACTTATACGAGTAATTGAAACTTAATCCTAGTAACCATCAAGTGGCCTGCTTTAGTACTAAAAAAACATTTGTCACATAACAATATCAAACTGAAACCCAGCAAACAGCTTGTTCTACGTAGCGGAAGATATACGGTATCAATTACCAGACGACAGTGAACGACAGGTGTCCAACCGGCAATTTGCACCGCGCCTAGAATTACCCGAGTTTTGTTAGACGCTTTGATGTAACATACTAAACTAAATTTTTATACGGAATGTTACTAACTAGAATTTGTGTGTTTATCACTGAAATCCGTTTTACTGTAACCTGTTGGTAGAACCAGTAATTGCATCAAGCTGAGAGGTACCGCCGCATTACCTATTTCTATCGGGAAACTGTTCTTGTGTTTTTATGGAAGGTTTGTGGTTACCGGCTAACTTTAATAAGAGGGGACCATCTGAGTCTTCGAGAGTAGTAACACATCTATGGTTGACTACATATAGAACCTGTTCTATGTGTATGAAGTTGGTTACGGATACCCATGGCCGACAATGACAACTTAAGGTCAGGTGAATGGCATCCTCGTTTGTTTCTTCAGTCAGATAATAAAAATAATCTTGTGATATTAGTCCGGTCAAATTAGACTTAAAAATCAAAGTGAAATTACATTAATTGGCAAAAAGCTGATTATTGGTACAATTGTTCAAAAGACCATTATAAACAAACCCTGAAATTCCCCGTCATTCCCGTGTATGGAATAAAAATTCAAGGTGTTGACCTTGAATTTTCTTTTCATACAAAAAAATAGTTTTTCGCGATTTTCAGCTAAGCGGTAAGTTTTATCATAAACATACATCAGACTAAAATTGCAGATCATAAAATTATCTATAAAAATGTATTAATACTCTCTTGTTGCGAATTTATGTAGCAACAAATGTCTAACTTGACCCGACTATAATATGTGTTGTTCACAGATGCGTTACTATATATGACGTAGTGGAAATTACGGCGCTTCAGGATACAAAGCCTAATGGTTTAAAATTGCCCTCTCGATCGGGAGGTCCGAGGTTCAAACCCAGGCACGCACCACTGATTTTTCTAAAATTACGTATTAGAAAATAATTATCACTGCTTTTCGGTGAAGGAAAACATCGTGAGAAAACCTACACACCCGAGAGTTCTAAAAAAAGCAGTGGGCCAATAATGGGTTGATGAGAGACGATACAAAACTTTCATGGACCACATCCTTCACGCTAGGTAGATGTGTGTGTAACACTGCTAATTATATTTTAGATCTATCTGAAAGTGTAAGGCCTAAGAGACGACTGAGGGATAAAATATAGGAGATGGTCTTCAACATTAGCAATAACCCCCATTTGAAAAGGCCTATTTGCAGTAAAAGTATCAAAAGGCCAATATATAGATGGGAAGGATTTAATGCTGTTCTAATTTAGCAATTAACAGAACGATAGTTGTCCCGTCCGGGACTATTTGCATTTTGCGTCGCAACCGGCATAAGAGATTAAGCTGAGACACAGTTCGAGTTCCGTACGTGTACATAACTATAATAACCGGAATTCGTGAGGAATATTGCGAATTACCATTTGGTGCCGTACACTGTATAACTAGACAGACACGTTCTAGATGAAGAACTTATTAATTTACAAAGCAAATCTAACAATAGCTCAACGAGAAAATGATATCTAAGACGAGGTCAAACTTTAAAACTTTTGGATGAATAGGCTCTTGTACTTTAACCCTTTAATCTCTTCTCTATATATTAATAATACGTGAAGCACAAATTTGTGATTCGTTTTTAAGATACATACCGCAGGCGGAGAAGTGTTAAGCAGGGTTATAGTTAATGTAGAGAAGGATTGAGCAATGCTAATATTTTTTTCAAATAATGCACAAAACATACATAAAATTAAATAAAAACACATTACTACTACCTTGCATTTGACACAAACATACATAATAAACGAAATAGAACATTCAATGTCATAATATGAAAACACAAAACGTCAAAAATCTCAGATGGCTTTGTCAAAATACCCGCTATTGCTTTTTAATGCAGCTTAATTCATAAACCTCTTTTTACCTTCGCGTGCGTTCAAAATAACTTCAAAATTATTACAATTTATTTAGAGTTAAAATTACTTTGGATAATATGAAGTTTAGTTTTTTAATTTAAATTACTATCGAATTTCAACCGTTGCGACGGGTGACTAGAATAATGAATATTAATAAATAATTATTTATAAAAGTAAATAAAACTTATGCTATATTCCAGGATTTAATACAGTTTGTTATGTTTTGCATGTTTTAGTGTATATTTAGATTAGAAACAACTGATCGATTAGGTCTTACTTAGGTGCGAAGACTGTTTTAATGATAAAAATAGCACAAGATTGAACTCCATCGCGCTGATTATATCATCGTATTTTCTATTATGTAATTCATTACATAAAAAATACAATCTAATATTTAATCCAATAACTTTATAGAAAATTACGGTCAAGGAAACCCAAGAAATATTTAAAAGATTGTAAAATCAATAAGCAAACTCATTCAGAGGCTGCATAAACGGGACTGACGTTCAATAATCACCGTTGGCTTCGTAACTTATGTATCTCCTTCTGGAAAATTGTTGAACAGAACAGAACAGAACGATAGGACAGTGCTTTCTTACCTTTGACGTAAATGATACCTCAATACGCTGCAAAACAAATATTTCTATTCTTTAACGCCCAATAAAACTTTTTATAGCCTTAATGGGACGCCCAGTTGACTATCTCGATGGTTTCTTTTACATTTAGCCATTTCACATTTATGCACTCCAGTTATCTCCACTGTTATTAAATATAATGGATCCATTATGGACCCTTATATCAGAGGCATCTTATTTTATTACAGAGGTAAAGTAGTCAAGAATCATTCCAACTGTCCTTTAATATAAAAGAGATAGAAAGAAAATATTACTCCTTTACATATTTTCTTTTGATTTACGTTTCAGATTGTCAGCGATATTAGAATAATAAAAAGACGATTCAATAAGCAATTGGAAATTGAATAATGTTAACGATATGGAAATTTGTGTGCATATTCATAAAAACATTTTTCTTTTCAGAGCTAGCGAGAATAGCAATATAGTATTATTCAAAGCCAAAACGTTAAAAAACTGAACGCAGAGTTATTCCGCTGCTCACAATAAACGTTGTGGAAAACAATAACCGTCGCTCGGAAATGCTGTCATCACAATTCTGCTAAGTTTTATTGTGTCTGCAGTAAGAAGCTGGAAAGAAATCTTTTTGTGCGATTTTAAGCGCAAATTAAAAATGTCAACTTTAATAGGTAACAAGCGTTAATTGACCATTAATTTTATTTTAAAAGCTTTTATTTGGCTTGCAATGTTGCAAACTGCATTTAATCCCTGACTTTATTCTAAGTGTCCGATTAAGCTGACATCTGGAATACACTTATGGTTCTGATAAAACATACAGTGATATATATTGTTGTTATCTGGATTAACAATTTATTGATATAAATATTGTTCATTTTCAGAACGGGTTTGTTACCACACAGAGCAGGGTTTAGCTGTCAAATGGTTCATTTTGTTTATACTTCATAAAACCCGTCAGACGCGGACGTTCGTAAGCCAGAGTAACATGCCCGAAACAACGAACAAAAACATAGATTTCCTGCGAACTGAGTAGGCCAGAATAGGACTACGGTACCCTCTGCCTGTCGTAAGAGGCGACTAAAAGAGGCTTCCGGGGTTGCGGGCAGAAACAGTGAGAGCTCGAACCGTCCGGCCAAGCGCCCCCGGGAAGGATGGCGGCATGTGTGGTTGTATGCTGCCGTAAAAACCAGTAGATGCGGTGAGCAGTTCACGCCCTCCAGGGAAGAGCCCAATGGGGCACACGGTGAGGACACCGGCGGCGGTCAATCGGAGTTCCCGGAGTCCTCTTCGCAGCGTCGAGGTCGGCCACCGAGGGGGGTTCAGTGCGGTAAGAATCCCACATAACCCGCGTCGCTCCCACGACGTTGGGTACTTTTTGAAAGTTTCCCCCTCGAAAACAAAAAAAACAAGGCCTCTACTTGAATACACAGCAGCTATAAACCGGATATAACAACTACTACCATAAAAATAATTGTAATCTACTCTTAATGTGTCATTTTGGTCTTGAATAGCAATACTCCCTCTTTCCCCATGGTCCTTGGAGGAGACTAAGGGATAAAATCTAGGAATTATATGCGACTTCACGTGTACCATTAACCCCTACTGCGGTCACTAACACACATGCCAGGCGCGGTTACTATTAGCAAAAATCCCCATTATATTATGATGAATAGAAGGCAAACCGTTTAGTAATATTCCAATTTAGCAATTAACAGAACGTCAGTTGTCCCACTTGGAACTATTTGCATTTTGCGTCATAACCAGCACAAGAGATTAAGCCGAGACACGCTTTGAGTTGTGTACGTGTACATAACTGTAATAACGTGAATTCGTGAGGATATTGCGAATTACCATTTGGTACCGTACACTATATAACTAGACACGTCCTAGGACATAATTCGGGATTAATCTACAAAGCAAATTTAACAATAGCTCAATTATTATGATTATTTATGATTATATGTAGGTTAAAGTTTAAAACTTATAATTGCGGTCAGAAATACTTGAACTTTAATCGTATAAACTTAATAATAAAAGTATCATAATTTATTAATAAATAAAAAAATGGTTTTATTCTAGAATATAATACAGTTCTTTTGTTTTGTATGTATCAGTCTATATAACTCTTAGATGCAATTGATCCGATCAGATCTTACATATGTGCGAAGAAAACATTAATGCTACAAATATCAAAGATTGTACAAGATTGCGCTCAATCGCGATGACTATAGTATGACTATAGGATGATGTAGGGCAGGATACTGGAGCTTACTTTTGTTACCCATGTAAAAACAAGATGGCAAATAAAATAATAAAAAAAAAGATATACAAAGAAAAAAGACAAACCCACTGAGTTTCTTGCCGGATCTTCTAGGTTGAGGTCGTGTTCCGATCCGGTGGTAGTGTAAAAAAAAATATATGAATGTAACTGACAATTTGTAAGCGCCCCCGAAGGCCTATGCAAAATAAAGACATTTCATTTCATTTCATTTGACTATGAGTATGTTATCATATCTTATTTTTCGACTGCGTAATTCATTTAATATTTAAGTCACAAATTTTCTGAATGATTATCAAGGAAGGACAAGGAATGTTTAGAAACATTTAAAAGATTGTAAAATTAATAAGCAAACTTATTCTGAGACTGCATTAACGTTACTGACGTTTAATAATCACCGTTGGTTTCGTAACTTATGCGTCTCCTTCCGGAAAATTATTTGAATGAATTCACGTATCAAGAAAAAACATTTCCTTAAATAATACCAAATATTTCACTGTGGTCTTTACACTATTAATTGTTTCTTTTACATTTCACATTTATGCACTCGAGTTATCTCCACTGTTGTTAAATATAATGGATCCACTATGGATCGTTATTTCAGATTTTATTAGGGAGGTAAAAATACTTGAGAATCATCCCGACTGTCCTTTAATGTAAAAAAGATAGAAAGAAAATATTACATCAAATAACTTGGCTCCTTTATATATTTTATTTTGCTTTACGTTTCAGATTGTCAGCGTTTCATGTTAGAATAATAAAAAGACGACTTTATTGAGTCGTCTTTTGGCAGCCATTGGAAATTGAATAATGTTAACGATATGGAAATTTGTGTGCATATTTGAAAAAAAACCATTATCTTTCTCAGAGCGCGGGAAAAGCAGTATAGTATTATTCCAAGCCAAAACGTTGAAAAACTGAACGCAGAGTTATTCCGCTGCTCACAATAAACGTTGTGGAAAACAATAACCGTCGCTCGGAAATGCTGTCATCACAATTCTGCTAAGTTTTATTGCGTCTGCAGTAAGAAGCTGGAACAAAACTGTTTTGTGCGATTTTAAGCGCAAATTAAAAATGTCTGTAACTTTAATAACACGGGAACGTTAATTGACCATTATCTTTTATTTTTAAAGCTTTTATGTAACTCACGATTGCAACCTGAATTTAACCCACATCTAATTGTTATTAAATTTTAAATGCCAGCAACTTTTAAAAGTTAAGAGCGTTAATTGACCATTATTTTTTATATTATTTATTTATTTATTTATTCATTTATTGCACCTTTAAAATATCAAAGTTACAATAGGGCAAACTTAATGCCTTATGGCATTCTCTGCCAGTTAACCCTGGGTGGCTGGAAATTTTGCGGCAGGTGTTAAATTTAGAGGAAACTAGAATAAAGATACTTATTATACTTGCTTACAAATACATACAAAATATATACATATTTATATATACATACTATAAATAAAATAAATATTTCATCAAATATATAATATATATAAACGAAGTAATATGTGATTATGAAACAGAAGACATGTTAAGGAAATGCTCTCGGACAAGCTTTTTAAACGTGGTTTTACTGGGAGCTTTCCTGATATTGGTGGGCAAAGCGTTCCAGAGCAGTACCGCCTGAACGGTAAACGAGAAATGAAAAAAACTGCTAGAATGCAGTGGAATATTTGCTCTTAAATTATTAGACGACCGAAGCATTTTATCATGTGTTGAGAAACGATACTGGAAATGATCTTTTAAATAAGATGGAGAATTGGTATCATTTAAGATGGAATAAAGCAGAAAGAGAATCCTAGAATTACGCCTCTGGCGAATAGTAAGCCACTTAAGTTGGTTACGAAATTGAGAGATATGATCATATTTACGAAGGCCAAATATGAATCGGATAGAATTATTGAGAAGGCGATCTAGTTTATTAAGAAGTGCTTCGGTCAGATCTGGGTAACACACATCTGCATAATCGATAATGGGCAAAATAAGGGCATTGACAAGTAATATTTTTGTCTTGACTGGAAGAAAATGCTTAAGGCGATATAAAGATCTCAGAGTCGCGTTGACTTTACGAGAGAGTTCGTTAACGTGTGCATTCCAGCTTAAAGAGCTGTCAATATGTAGGCCTAGATTCTTTACCGACTCTGATATCGGGATATTTCTGTCGTTATACAGGATAGCCGGTAACGAATTCCGTTCTATCCTGGTCAACAATCTTTCGCTGCCCATGATAATAGCCTGGCATTTAGAAGGGTTGACCGTTATTCCATAACGCAATGACCAGTTATAAAGAGTTTTTAAATTAGCATTTAATTTGCCTATTGCGCTATGGAGGTCGTCTATATCGGCTTGAACGTATAATTGTAAGTCGTCAGCATACAGATGGTACGAACAGTTGAAAATAGGAGTAATTGAATCTATAAATAGAGAAAATAATAACGGAGAAAGAATACCGCCTTGTGGAACACCAGCTACCAAGTCAGCCCATTCCGAGGAAGTACTTCCCATACGGACAGACTGCTGGCGCCCGCGAAGATAAGAGGAGAACCAATCCAAGGCAGAGGGGGAAAAGTTTAAATGGGTAAGGATGGCAAGGAGAATATCGTGGTCGACTGTGTTAAAAGCATTTGAAAAGTCAACGAGCACCATCACCGTAAGCTTCCTTTCATCCATCCCCTGTCTTATGTCGTCACACACTTTGATTAAAGCAGTGGTGGTGCTGTGACCGGAGCGGAACCCAGACTGATAGACACTCAGGAGGTTATGTTTCGAAATATGAGTTGAGACTTGCTTGTGCACACAGGCTTCCAAAATCTTAGAGAGGAATGGAAGAATTGAAATTGGCCGATAGTGATTGGGATGCACAGGATGAGGTATTTTAGGAAGTGGACGTACGAAGGCTTTCTTCCAGATAGAAGGATATTGTCCGGAGGACAGTGAAAAATTTATGATATGAGTTATAGCAGGAAGAAAGCTGTCGATAACATTTATTATCATTGTCCTATTCACCTCATCACATCCTGCTGCCTTTGACTGAATCCTAAGAATAACATTTTTTATATCGCTTAGAGTGATGGACGAGAATTCAAAGGCAGGGGCATGAGAAGGTTGCATTGAATTGATGGAGGCTATAGTGTGGGAACGGGTGGAATTGGTCAGGGGAGACGGGGAAATAAAATGGCGATTTAAGTCATCTAAAGGGGGAGGAGAACAATTATCTAGGAAAGAGGGTTTGCCCACACCAATTGTCCTCAGGAATTTCCATATATCAGCGGAAGAGGAAAGAGAAATATTTGTATGGAAATATCGGCGTTTAGCTGTTCGCACCATCTGATTGCATCGATTACGCGCGACTTTAAAAGCAACCCAATTGACATCACTACGTTCTTTCTTAAACTTTCTAAAAGCACGATCGCGTCTGCTCATCGCTATGCGAATACCTACAGTGAACCAAGGAGCAGGAGGTCGCCTCAGTTTCACTTTGTGTATTGGAGCATGTTTATCGTAAAGAGAAAGAATGGTGTCGTTAAGAAAAACTATTTTTTGATCCACGGTAGACGCATCCATTAAAGGAGTAAAGTTGGTTACTGAGGCGTCCTCCCGAAGATTGTCAAAATCCATTCTTGCATAATTACGCAGTTGTATAAAAACAGGTTTTGGCTTAGGAGTCTTCATTTTGTAGGACGCATAGATAAGATCATGGCGAGAGAAGCCAGGTGCAGTGAGTTGCCCATAAGTATCAATACACTCCGAAGAGGCTGTAATAATAAGATCAATCCAAGAGTCTTCACAGGTAACATTGTGATGAGTGGCTGAAAGAGCAAGAAGTTTGAAGTTGACCGACTCAATCAAGGATTTAAGATTTAAGGAACGAGGAGTGCATTTTAACATATCGGTATTGAAGTCTCCCATTATCAAGCAGTGTGTGTACTCAGACCCCAGGGCCTCAAAAACTGACTCTAGAGTGTCAGAAAACTCGATGGAGGGAGGACAGTAAACAACCCCTAGAACAGCCTTAGTGCCCAAAAAATCAATTTCCAAAAACAAATACTCAGGGGAGGCAGAATAGCGTGACGGAGAACTTGCAATGACGTTGTATTTTAAAAAAATTCGTAAATAAATCGCTACACCACCACCCCCTTTCTCAGTTCGGTCATTACGAATCAGTATAAAACCAGGAAGTGGAAATAAAGTAGAGTGTAACGTAGGTTTTAACCAAGTTTCCGAGATCAAAATGGCGTGCAGACTTGGTATATTAAAGGCAGCCTCAATTTCAGAATAGTGACTCGGAATACTCTGAGCATTGATATGACAGATATTAAAATGGGCGATTGAAGAAGAGAAAACCCTGGTCAAGTTATGGTTTAAGCTAACATCTGGAGAGCTACAGCAAGATTCAAAAGAAGCTGAAGAATCTGCAGAGTCACTTAGTGAAAGATAAATGTCTTCATCTAACATATTATGATAAATAGTAAATAAAATATATTAATAAAACAATATACAAAAACTAATAAGCAATAAACTAAAATTATAACAACTAAAACTCAACATAAATATCCGGCACCAACCCATCAGTTGACTGTTAACAATGTTTAAAACATGAATATTAAAGAAAAACAAAAATATGATACAGTAAAAAATATTAAACAACATTAAAAACAGATAAACAAAAAAAAAGAAAAGGTTTGGAAAAAGAGTACATGAACCAACTAATAACAAGTAGGTAATAAAACTGACATATAACTGAAACCTAACATGCATGTAAACAAAATAAGAAAAAAAAAATAAGTAAGTTAGTAAGTAAATAGTAAAAAAAAGTAAAAGTAAGTAAGTATATTACCGTACTTGATAATGATGTGGTGCAGAAGACTTTGATTATAAATAACTAGCTCACAAATATATTTTACTTACAAGGTAAAACTCATTTATGTTTCAAAATTTTTAAAATCAATGTTAACTCGATGATACAAATTCTGACTGCCTGCATAGAAAGTTCGGTTAAGCCTATATGACCATGTTTAGGGGACCCATTGGCTTACACCCATCATCGAGTAAACTTTGATAGCGTGATTCAGAAAACTAGTAACGCCATCTCTATAAAAATGCTCAAGAAAAATAAGATATAATGAATTACATTTAAAAATCTTCTGAAAATAACAAATGATCTAATTCTATGTCCTATTAAAAATCTTGGAGGATTCCCTTTATCTTTCATATATAAAATGGATGTGGCTTAAGATTGGAAACTCCCGTGTCTATTGAACTAGGAACTGACGTCACTAATTACAGCGACGTTCATTTCCGCCCGAAGCGAAGTTGTAGCAGAAAACAATGAGTTTCGCAGGAAACTGAACATTTTTTAAATAGAGCTCCGTATTTTTATTGCTAAGATTTGTTTGGGTCTGCATCTTTTTAGGCTTTAATCCTGGTACAGAGTAATGGAACTTAATAGATTGAAGACTGATTATATGGTCCGGACTATCGTGTCTCTTGTTAGAATTAAAGGGGTTAGGTCAAAATCCCCCACGCTATAAGTTCACTTCTTTTGCTTATCTATATTTATTTAATTGAAAGGGGGAAATCTATACAGTTTGACTGTAGAGGTATCACCATCCCACTTATTTCTAACTTAAAGCAGTTTGTGCGGTTCGTTGGAAGAGTGTGGACACAGGCCGGCCTACGGTGCAACCATCTTGGTCTTCAGGAATGGCAAGGCTAATGTGATTGACTTCAAGTAGAACCTCTATTTTATGTGGAGTTCGTTACATATCCATGGGTGGTAGTGACCACCTAACATCAGATGGACTGCATCCTCGTTTAACTTATTAAACTCCATAAAAAATCTTATCCGTGAATTCTACTATTCTAGGGTTCGGACCTCAGTTCAGCATATACTGAAGTCAATTACCTACTTATGGAGGATAAATGATCTGGATATGTTTTTATAATACTACCAATTCTATTTTACATATTACCTACCATAACAGACATTGTACCTTAGAAGCGATTAATCAAATCGACCAAAAATAGATACATAACTGAATCTTGTAAGCGACGTTATTATTATACGTGTCGCGAAGATCACTGCCGCCAACACGTAATTATGATAAGATATTCTTACTCATTTTTATTTTGTTACAACATAGTAAAGGTCACTAAAGTTCAAAAACACGATAAATCAAATGGTTCAAAACAGAAAAGTGCTTAAGTTTTGTCAGCAACGTTATAAATATAACAATCTTATCGCAAATATCTTATCAATGAACCCGAAACGCGAAGAAAAGTCATCAGTCTATTTTCCTGTAAATTTTAGGCTATATTAAGTGTTTTTTTTTATCTTCTGGAACCTAAATGTACTTCGTTTCTTACCCGACTGCCTAAGGAGGGTAATGTTTTTCAAGCGTATGTATGTATGTTTGTATGTATGTCAATTTCTTTGGCACGCGCTACAGCCCAAACGACTTGACGGATTGTAACATGTGACATATCATTTGAAACGACTTAGTTGCCAGAGTGACATAGGCTATATATTTTTTCAATGTGGCGTCTATGGTCAGAAAATAAGGAGGGTAGCGAAGATTTTGTTCGTATAACCCATTACAATATGGGTAAATAAAAGCTAGTAAGTAGACAATTACAAATAGCCAACAGGCTTGGTGTCCTCCTGATATGGTAAGTGGTCACTACCGCCCATTGAAACCGTACCCAACTTCATATATAACAAGGATTCTATCGAATGTCAAATGTACGCGTTGCTATATTTGAACTGTGAGATGTTCGCATACATATGTGAGCTAACCGCATCCTTCCATGAAAAAACGATGATTATTACACGCTTGAAATAGGTGTGTCGGAAGTACCTATTTTTTTGAAGTGGGAAATCCTCATGGATACCCAGCCACCTGGGGTGGCAGCTGGGTTATGCCTGACTCTTATCGGCTAAACCCCCACTGTGTTTTCTCCTCGCACCGTATGGCGGGAACATGGGTAAGCTTTCGCAGTCATCCGCGAACCCGCCGGTGCCTGGCTGCTCCCGCAGTCCCTCCCCGCGTGGAGCATAAAGCTCCTCTCCAACAGGAAGGCGCGACAGAAAACACAAAGGCGCGCCTAAAAAAAAAAGTAAAAGTGTGTCGGAAGTACCTACCTTCCCAATCAAACCATATTATCTCTACTACCTGGCAAAGGAATCTATAAAATACACTAGCTAATCTAACATCAGACAGGGTTTATTGCTGAAAACTAATAAAGTCAGACAATCAAACAAATTTTATAACGCTCATTGAAGATGAAATCTTTCATGTTGGTTTAAATCTTCCGGTTGCGGCGTTTGATGTTATAGAAATTTCCGAAACTGTAAATTTCATTTATTGACTATAAGTATATCAGCACACCATTACCACCAATATACAGCACAACTACCGAAAAGCACTGAGAAATATTAATTATATTATTATAAATCGAGAATATTTGTCACGGTGATGAATGAGGTCTACCAACTAGTATCATTGGTATTGACACACAATTTCCTCTATTCCCGTGGATGTCGTAAGAGGCGTCTAAATCTTCCTGTATATCATCAACACCCACTGCGGTCACTATAGGAGAACGCCTATGTTCAACAATGAACCTCTAATGGCTGATGGATGGTTGGCTGAATGGACTAACTATCCTATAATTAGAGGTAATATCTTTATGTATCTCTATTATATAGACGCACCCATTAATTAGCTGTAAAGGACAAAATCTAATTATTCTACGGAATATGAATAGGACACTGAACGTAATTATAGACTGCATATCCCCCTTGAAACGAGTAATAGAATAATTCAATTAGATCTCCCGGCTCTTTCAAGCTCTTTCCAGTGACCGTGAGAGATTAGATTCTAGATTTTCTGTCACTCGTTATTGGAATACCTACTTGGATAATATGATTATTTTATTCCACAGTTAAATTCCGTTATATCGGGAACCATTTTTTTCACTTTTATGAGTAAGTCAAGGTGAACAAGTAATCCAGCTGATTGTAAATGATAACTAGAACTTATGGGCTTCTTAAACTTTAAATAGGTTTGTAGTTTTACCAACGATAGGTCACAAATGCAATACTACCCTTAAGAGAAGAAAGTCGATTTTTGTGTACACATACATCCATTTAATGCCAAATATGTAATGATTTAACTACGTAGGTCAATTGAATTATAACATTTAGTATTGTACGTGTAATATTTAACATGTCACATAATTTTAAGGACGACAAAACGGGCTTAGAACGTGTTCAAACAGCATGTTGACAATAAACGTCGTCTCCACGGTTGAGGCCTGTCACCTCTCACACACAAGAGCGCTTCATTCGAGGCGTTTGGCCTACATTCAGTCTCAGGTGGCTTTTGGGCTGTTTATACGAAGTACCTTGGCTTCATTTAAACATTTATTTGTAATTAGAATAAAACATTTTGATTTCTTGTATATTTTATATAATTGCGAGCGTGCAAATAAAGAGAAAAAATATTTATTCTCGATTTATTAGAGTAAAGGAAAATAAAAATATAAATTTAATAGTATACAACTATATAAGGCGCAGTTCTAATTATCGATAATAAGAAGAGGCTAATAATGAATATAATGAATAACAGCTTTATGGCTATGTCATCCGCTACACGATTTCTTAAGGGTTGATAAATTTTACTAGCTTCACAATTTTTTTTGTTTATTTGGCACAAAACTTGACGGCGAAGATAGAAGTGTATCTAATAAGTGCGACCAATTTATTAAACGTTATACTTGATATCTTAATGTTATACCTGCGCCACGATAACGGTTTAGCTGACGTTCTGCGTTGAGTCGGTTATATAGTTATATACGGTTTTATTTGATCATATCTCTCGCATCGTACATATATAACATTCAGCCGAGTGGCCGCGTCTAGCATCGCTCCTTGCGCGTTGTACGTCAAAGTCAACGTAAATATATCTCCAGTAAAACTCCAACAAATTTTGCGGAAGAGGATGAGGTTCGATCGTCGCGGAAGTTCCGCAAAGATGTGAAATGTGGTTGCCGGTTGACTTTCATATTAGGCGACCATGGTAGTCCACAATTAAGCCAACGCATCTGTGATGGACTCCAGATAGAATCACTGTTTCAAATGGAGATTATAGACTTCCTTACAAATTTCCAGGAGCAGTTTGACCACCAATCATCAGATGAGCTGCAAACTCTTACTCTACTTCAATACTACGTCTTAAAAAACGACCAGTCTTCAATAAAAACCTACTATTATTATTATTTATTTAATAAATTAAGATAACAATGATCCAAATTGTGTTAGTAGAGACTTAATTCTAGTGTTAGTACATAATATCATTAATTCATAAATAATTTCAATAAAATTGCAATTGTAATCTTAAGTGGGGCCACTCACAGACCTATCTTATGACCCTTCTAATAAAGTTCTGCCACATAGGCGAGGTGCAATTTTCGACCTCCTTCAATATGGTGTTGCGAGTAGTCCGTACAGCCCTCATCAATGCCGCGGTTTTTTTGCGCATTATAGCGTGAAAACCGTCTGTATAGTTCTGCGCGAACATTTCAGAGGCACTGCAGAACCGGGGCAGTCCCAACACCATTCTAAAAATATTGTTATATAGGATGCGCAGGGCCTCCATCGACTTCTTGGTGTAGTTGACCCATAGACTCCCGGTGTAAAAGCTCTGACAGAAAGCTTTAAAAAGCGTTACTTTTACTTGTTTAGAACATCGGGAAAATCTACGAGCCAACATGTTTCCCCTGACGGCAAGTGCCCTGCGCTCCCTCTCAATATCCATGTTGTCCTTCAGGTCATCGGTGAGAAAATGACCAAGGTACTTAAATTGATTCACCCTGCGCACTGTTATTCCGTTTAAGGAGATGTGGGGTTCATATTGATCATTCCTCCCACCGATGGCCCGAAAGACCACATGTTCGCATTTTTGGACATTATACACAAGCCCATGCCTTTTTGCAAATGCCTCACAGACTCCCAACATCTCTTGCACGGAAGCAGCAGTCGGCCCCAGTAGCACCATGTCATCAGCGTAACTTATGTTATTGACGCTGATTCCTCCGACACTACATCCTACACGCATGCTACTGAGCTCAACCAAAAGATCGTCTATATATAGATTAAAGAGTCTGGGAGACGTTTGACCACCCTGCCGAACTCCGCACTCTAGTCTGAAGGACTCAGAGAGTGTATTTTCCCACTTAACATAGTTGGTTTGCATTCGATACCAGTACTGCAAAACCTTCAAAATCTCTCCTGGCACACCTCTATCACGCACTTTCTGCCATAGTACATCATACGAGACGAGATCAAAGGCCCTAGAGAGGTCCAAAAAACAAGCATGTACCGATGTTTTACGGTTTGTGTAATATTGAACAGTGTGCTTGAGACTCACAATTGCACTTTCGGTTGAGAGTTTTGGTTGAAAACCAAATTGTGCGTCGCTTAAATTAATATATTTAGCTAGCTGTGAGTCAAGCAATCTATCCAATATCTTAGCCATAGTCGTAGCCAAAGAAATTGGGCGGTAGTTTCCCTTATCCGATATGTCACCGGTCCTGTTCTTCACTATAGGCACCACGATCGTCCTCATGAGATCTTCAGGTAGATATGAGTGCCTTATGCACATAGTAAACAACAGGGCGAGGACTCTTGGCAGATGAGGCCCAGCATATTTAAAATGCTCGTTGCTAAGACCATCATGACCGGGGGATTTACCTCTACTCATATTCTTAATAACGGTCTTAATTTGGTGGGCAGTGTAGTATGTCATTGAGTCCCTTCGGCAACATGAGGTCCCAGCATCAATCATACCGTGCGAGGGACCAAGAGGTGATTGGATTCGAAAATGATCTTTGAAAGAATTTGCAATTTCCCCTTGATCCGTTTTTCCATCCACGCATACGGGTAGACCAGGCTTAGGATCTAGCCTGTTTGTATACTTCCAAAAAGTACTAAAATCTTTATCCGCTCTAGCTTTAGCTATTTTATCCATTTCTATTTGTTCCTTATGTTTATGGCACCATTTCAGGCGGCTCTTGAAAATTTTACGAGCCGCACACATTTGCTCATATACCTCTCCATAGTCCGGCCTACCACACATGATCCAGTTACGTAACTTAAGTCTGGCCTTCCCATGCGCTTCCCGTACGTGTTCATTCGACCCACACACTACCTTGCGTCTCGCTAGCCTGGTCACCTCTTGTTCACTCGTTGACTTGGCTGCCTCAGACAGAACAAGTACAATATTTGTGTGCAATGTATCGATAATTGACCTGTGTGTGACTAGATTGCATGAGCCAGAACCGCATTCAGAAAAATCACGGGGAAAAGTGAGCTCACGCAACCCAGAATTACAAAGTTCATTATACCTATTTATTTGTATTTCGTTCCGCTCACCCCAAATAACTTTGCTACGAACGAATTCCCGCGCTGACAGCCTTGGCTTCAAAGCAAGCAAGTCACACTCTACATACAAAGGTATATGGTCCGACATGTATACATCTTCTATTACGCCCACCTTTATAATCGAATGTAATGCTGATAAGGACACAACACAATGATCCAGCCATCTGCGGGATCCGTGAGCGTCACTGACAAAAGTGTAACAATCTGATTCAATACCCAATATTTCTGTATCAGCACAAACCCAAGCTTGGTCTGTAGCAAAATTAATTAATTCTTTGAAAAATAGTTCTTGAGGATGAGCATTGAAATCACCTAAAATATATACACTTTCGACACCGGCGCTCACTGTGACAGCAGAGATTTCTCCTAAAACTTCCGTAAAAATAGATAAGTTTTCAGGTGAGTTCGTAGGCATATATACACAAAATACAATGATAAATCTTCCGCCTATTGACGCTTTAATAGCAGTTAGACGGGGACTAACACAATCTAAGACAGAGACTTTTTCAAAAACTCCTTTTCGCCATAGAATGGCCACACCACCGTATGGTCTTCCTATTAATACGCCTGCCGATGTGTCAACAGAAGATTTACCAGTGTATTCAAAGTCATTGCAAATACTTCCCAGAAACGGAATGTCATGAGGAAGCAGCCAAGTTTCCTGTAGGGCAACAATATCTGAAGATCTACATAATTCTCTTATCCCGTCAATAGATCTTTTTATCGACTTACAGTTAAAGCTAGTGAATTTAAAATATTTACTTGTACTATCCATACTGATACAAATAAGACTATAACTACGTATTCGTTCTATACATAAAACGCACGAAGCGTCTAAACATTATACCATCCGGCCAGAATTGATCGTCTAAAAATAAGTCTATTTTATTCTTCCTAACTAACAATTTGTAAGCACAATATTTTTTATCTCCTTTCATATTTATCTTTTTAAGTGTTACAGACTCATTTGTTCTCTCTTTTACATAGTTAATTATGTCTTGTTCACTAGTTTCCGTACTAACATTAGATATAAATAACGGAACTTTTACATCCGCGGCTTTAAATCTACCGTCTGGCGCAGTGGACGCCCGACCTTTCTGTCCTAGCAACTTATAACGATTTGCCGTTTTATTCCGCACAACGGTCCACTCATTATCTATATCCCGTACCATTTGTCCACATTTCACTTCATTCGACTTTGTTGCACTCGCGCACACTGTGTTAACATTGACACTTATCGTATCGTCACTATGCATAACCGTAGAAGCAACAGGTAGTCGATAACCGCTAGTAGGGGTTCTGGCCGCTCCCGGAGTTGTCGCGTTCGAAACCGCAGTACTTGATGGGGCCTCCACGTGTCTTCGTAGATTGGCTGTCTTTCTCACACCTCTTGCATTTTTATCTGCCGTTGCATTCGGGTGTTCCTTCGAAGGTCCGTTAGCATCTTCATTGTTCAAAGAAACGCATGGGCAGCCAATAGGAGACTTTAGCAAATGCGTCTTCTCGCTTGCAACTTGTACTTCGTTGCATCTTGCACTCTCGCTCACGCCATTCGAAACCGCAGTGATCATCTGGGCCTCAATGCAAGTTTGTATTGTTGTTTCATTTGTTTGCGTATTGGCACTGGAGACAACATTAGTGTCCTTGCTTGGTGTCGCTGTGCGTGACGTATCTTTTTTCTGTAACGGGTTGTTCTTACCGTTTGAATCAGCTGTTATCGGCGACGGGTTTGAATGCACATAATCCAATCCAATAGGTCCACTATCGAGGGGGTTGTTTTGCACATGGTTGCCCCTCTTTCTATTTATGTTTGTACTATTTGAGGAGAAAATATCTATTATCGGTGTTACTTTTTCTTCCAATGCACTAAACTGGTTCTGCAGTCTTAATATATCTTTCAAGACTCGTGTCACATCAATATGGTCAAAAGTTACAGGTGGGAGCTTGT
Organism: Spicauda simplicius; assembly: GCA_949699795.1. Lineage (NCBI taxonomy): Eukaryota > Metazoa > Arthropoda > Insecta > Lepidoptera > Hesperiidae > Spicauda > Spicauda simplicius. The sequence continues at coordinate 10,133,394 of OX453071.1, read as the reverse complement.
GCAGTTCTTTTGCCACAAAAATAGGAAATAGCTCGGGGTTTGTACCTTTCAATAAACTGATAATATCGTCTAGGTCCCGCGATATTTTCTTCTTGCCGTCCTTACGACGTATAGGCATCTTTTTGGTACTAGGTAGCGACTCGTAGAGTAGATTTTTGGCTTTCACCACCTCCTCTGCTGAGAAAGACGTGGTACACAGCTGCTGTATGCTCTCCTCGTCCATGAAGTCCAAAACATTACGCAAAAACGCTAAGAGCTCATTAATCACGATATTGCAATTCGCACATTTCACTGTATTAGAGGCCATTGCACTCTGCTGTGAGTCATCCGCACTGAGCGTAAATCGCGTCCGCTAGTCGTCATGCACAACGCGCGACTATGAGGTGGCTGGTCACTTAACTATATCTTCATCCACCAATCCAAATTTAAACAGGGCAGTGACCTATAACTATTCCAGACAAGATCTATGCTAAACATTTCTCATATTAAATCATGGTGCCTACTTTTCAATCTCGTTTCAAAAATCCCTGTGGTATTCAATTTCACTCTAGAATATTTTATATTTAATGTAGAAGATTTTTTTCTTAAACTTTGCCCCGCAAAGATGAACTACCCAAACATATACTATGATTTGCAGATTGTCTGGATTTTTAAGGCTCGCGATTCTCTTGAGATTTCTTTTTACTTTACGTTACATGTGCAATATTTTATTTCATTTATATAGCAAGGTTACCTTTTTATTTAAGACGTTTGTCCTCGAAGCTGTAACTCGAGCCTATTGCAAGATTAATATTTATACTGAAACTTTATGAGTAAATAATATATCTATATATATGCACCTATATACAAGCGAAATGATATTCATTTGTGATTAATCATTGGAGAGCCTAAACTGCTAAAGCTTTCAAATGGCTCTATGAAATTCGAACAACATGATATATGAAAAATCATTAAGATAGAAGTTTTATTTTCCACCTCTATGAGGGTTGAACAAAGGTTAAATCTATTATAGTCGGCGCATACAAAGTCGCGAACAAACAGCAAAGAAGTAAGTGTTTTACATTGCGGTACGATATTGAATTGTAAACAACCGAGATAGTGGGTGGAGAAACTGATAAACTCTACTCTTTGTAGGTAAAGTTTTTCTGCGCGCCCGTAAATCTTTGTAACATCAAATAATTGATATTACTTGTACGTGCTACGTAAAAAGAGATATTCCACTACGAATAAACGGGAAATACGTGAAAGAGTTAACTAAGTTAACTAACGAATTTCACATTCATAAAAAAATATAAAAATATTTTTTTTATCGCTGTTACATCTGTAAAATGTTCTTCGCGAACGAAATAAATCTGTTTAAAGAGTACATCTTCATAGTAAAAATTTTATATTTGACACATTACATTATACTCTTTCTACACTCATAGCAGGAATTTCTCCTGTGTCGTTGGTACCATGGACACACACAAGAAGAATACATAAACACCCAAACCCTCATCTTTCAGATACCTGTCTGGCCGGGAATCGAACCCGGGACCCTTTGCACGTCATACCGATATGGTAACCGCTCCGCCACGCAGGTCGTTGGATTATACATTCGATAGCTATATGCCAGAAGGTGATTTTATCAAACCTAATATTATGTCCCCTAGTGAAGGCTAGTGTAAGCCTGTTTTTTCGAGAATTGACTCTTTTATTATAAATCTATTGATATCAAGAATTAGTTATGACCTCTAAGGTTAAGGGGTAAAGGGATAACTAGTTAACAGTGTGTTAATTTACCTCACGCAATCCTTAGATATTTGGATTGGCCTGCTCTGAATAATTAAACGCATCAGATTTCAAGCTTAATGAAAGCCATTTCACAACATACAACTTTGAAACATAAATTATCCAGTGCCTATTAAGTGGTTAATACACAAATTGTTTTAGGATTTAGCCTATCCTTAGTCAAATCTTTACGTAAGGGAGCATCCTTAGAATATGAATAATTATTACTATTTAAGATACTTGATTAGGCATTTAAAATGGATTAAAATACAGTTGAATTGAGAACCTCGTCCTTTTTGGATTTTGATTATGCATTTTTTCTGTACTTTTATGCCAATCATTATTTTTTTTTATTTATTGTTTTTTCTGTTTCTTTGTGTAGATGTTTAATACACATTACATATCTAATACTTTTTAACCGACAACCCAAAAGAAAGAGGTTATCTATTCGTCACGTATATATATACTTTTTTTATCTATGTTCGGCCGTTTTGGCCAGATTCCGCCGACCTACCGACACGATTCATACGACATTGTATGCGGCTAGTATCGCAGGCGGTCCCATATTGAAAAAAATTAATACCTTCCAGCAGTTTTCCCACAAAATCAGTAAATGTCGGTTTCTTAAAATCTTGAATTACTTAGGTGTTTCTGAACCGATTTAAATTTTCTTTCTTTCATTTGATAGGAAATTTCATCACAAAACTTTTTCTTTTGTATGAGTATTCTGCGATGCTTAACTCTTCGAGTTATGCGGAGGAAACCACCACCACTCCTCAAGTTTTTTAGATAATTTTAGATAACTCAACTAGTGCAGATTCTATTCTTATGAAACTTGGAATTTGTATTATGTATTTACGCTTATATAGGTTCGCGAAAAATTTTACCTTCAACGCTTGGATCCTGATGATGCAGGGTTGATGCTAGCCCAAACTATAATGGTTAGCCATTTGGCGCTCACATTTATGTTATAAGATTACTAAGCAGAGACATTTGATAAAAAAATTGACCTTCAACTCCTCAGCCCTGATGTGGCAGGGTCACTAAAAAGATAAAATACAAAAGGTGGTCATTTAGTGCTTACATATTTATCAGAGAAATGGTAAGAGATGACTTATGGAATACTTATGAAGTCGGCGCTCATATAGGACACATGTACTTTCATCCTGGTCCAACGAAATATGGTAAGCGCTAAACCAACATGTTTTATTTAGATATTTTTTTTCTTTTTTGTGGCATGGAAGTCAGTTGTATTTTTTGTTTGTTAATTTAATGAGAGTGATAAAAAATCTTAAGAATCGATTTATCGTCGATTTTATACAATCGATATTCAAATAATAAAACAGTATAGAAAACACGAAAATAATGTAAAATGGAAAACACAGCAAAACGTAAACTTAGGTACCTGCCTATAAATAAATTTCAATGGCATGAAATCTCCCAAATTGTTATGCAAAGAACATTTTAGATGAATCTTAAGTATACTTTTAAAGATTTATGGCCGTTAATCGCGTATATCGAAAGAAAACAAAACAAAACAGTTTTTACGAGTAATAAAAGACAGCGTGAAATAAATACTGATAGGTAGTATTTTATTTATATTAATATGAAATTCGAAAAAAAGCCCTTTGTTTATGATTTTGGCTTTTTCACATTAGGCTATCATTAAGCTGAAGTATTTTAGTAAATACTTAGCTTAGCTATTACGTAAATGAAAATTTATGGCGAGAAAGTTAGTTAAAGTAAAGAAAAACTAGCTGACCAAGATAAGTAGGACAAATAAGCTCCCGGGTAAAATAATTGCATTACTTATCTTTTTCTTGGCAACATCGGAAACTTATTAGATAATAATGCCATTACAGCTTATTTATAAAAGAGAGAACGAAAAAATTAGTTACCTATTTTTCCTTTTAATTTAGTTTCAGTAAAAAATCATAGTATGAGCTTAGAAACTCTAATTTTTATTCTTTGATCCCAGGCGTAAGCTTATGAGGGGCTTATGAATTTTAATTACATCATTTAAATGACGAATAATCATAAGAAAAAGAGACATAGTTTTTAAGCGTACATTTGTTGTTTACAAAAGTTAAATATTTCGTATCGTAATTAATATCGAGTGTACAACATTTTTAATACTAGTGTCATAAGTAGGCAACTGTGCTCTGGATATATATATCCGATAAATATAGGTATTTCTAAAATATAAAATTCTCGTGTCACAGTTTTTGTTGCCAAACTCCTCCGAAACGGCTTGACCGATTTTTACCAAATTTAATATGCTTATTCAGTAGGTCTGAGAATCGGCCAACATCTATTTTTCATACCCCTTAAGGGTTGTCCACCCTTAACATTTTTTAAATTTTTTATATGGCAAAACAACGTTTGTCGATTATAAAAGTAATAACATATTCCTAAAGGATTCGAGTGTAACACAGAAAAAACGTAGATGCTGCTAACGCAAAGGAGACTTAGAGTAAAAATATCTGTAGATTCCTCAATAGAACCGATACCTTTTATTGAACATACTTAGGTTATTATTCAACATTGATACTGTAATTCAATTCTCTTTGTAGCTTTAAGCTCGTTTGTTAGCCGCCGCGCGCCGCCACGTGGGTGCGCATGTGCTCTAACAGAACTCCACGTGGGTAGAGGAATGTCCTCGCTATCCATTTTTCAAAAGAACATTGGTATTCATAAAGGGTTGTGTTGAGCCTAGGCGGTTTAAAGGTGAACATTATCACAGGATCGGATGCTGGATTTGGCTTATTTTACTTACCGTAGTAGTAGTAACTAAATGTCGTTCTTCTAAGCATGTCAAGAAAGCTCAGAGAAATTGCTGATACTTTAGCAAATATATCATTATTGTGTAGTTGATACTTTAATATCACGATGGAGTCCAACCGCAAGGTAAAGTCTATATTAATATAAAGTTTAAGCGTATTTAATTTGGAAATTATTTTGAAGACTATTGGAAGTAACGAAGGACTCTAAATACCTAAACGTATCGAAATTTCATTTTCATTTTCTAAGCTCAGTTATAATATTATCAATTATAATTTTAATACTAAAAGTAAACCACCGCGTATTACAATATGCTCGCTAGGTTAAATTTAAACTATGTGTATTCGCGTCTACCATTCTTTAAACAGACACACGCAATTAAACACGCCGCAAGTCTGCGAACTAAGCCTGAATAACTTGCAGCTTCATGTCGCGTCTTTAATCACGTTAAGTTGATGTCTTTTAAATGTTTTGCAGATAGGTTTAAATGTAGTTCTCTGAAATTCCTCGTCTCAAAAAGAATTCCCAGCGAAATTGTTAAATGTCTGTAGGGGCTTATGTAAACACAGCTTACGTTGTGATCCGGAAAACCACTCGTATGTACCATGTAACATGTATTGAGGTTTTAGTAGAAATTAAGCACTGACTTCAGAAGTGTGTAAATACACACTTCTGAAGTCAGGGCTTAATTTCTACCAATATTTATGCAAACACTGTATTTATAATCCATTAAGAAAAGGCTGATATTCTAACATATCCTTTTCGAAAAAATATTTTTATTTATTTTATTAAAAACTTGTTCACTAATTCGTGTGTATAATGTATCTTATTTATTTCACTTTATCTTACGTTTATAAGATGTTAAACTGTTATATGTATAGTCATAATATAGGCATAGTCATAATTCTTTTTTGCTTATATATGGTGTGACATAGGATGTTGTACAATTCATATTGTTCAATCATATTTGACCTGGTAAGGTATGCAATTTTAAATTCAAAATTTTACAGTCTATACATTATACCATAACTAGTTGAATCCCGCAGCTTCGCCTTCGTTAACAAAAATCGATAGTCCCATGGGAATAAGATATTTACCGTAAAAAGTGGCCTATATGTTAATCCAGAGTATCTGCTAACTCCCTACCAAATTTTACGAAAATCCCTCCAGCCGTGAAGAAGTAACAAACATACACACTCAATTTCGCCTTTATAATTTTAGTATGATACTATCTTAAATACCAAACAATAATTACGAGAGAATAAATCTACTCAAATGTAATTATAATGACTATTATTATTAAAGCTTTTCCCACGTCAAAAATATGTTAAAGAGTAGAAGCAATTCATTAGCAACCACTTTTTTTCTAACTTTACAAAACTAAAAAGGTAATAATAGCTAATTCTAGCAACGCTACCGGCTCTACTTCAGGACTATTGTGATTGTCTATTTCCTAGGGCGATTGGTATCTCAAATAGCTTTAACTGTCTACGAAGATTTACTGCTTGAATTATCAAACTTGTCTACATTTAAATTAAAAGAAAAAGGAAACATTATCTTCTTACAGACAAAAATAAACTGGCATATTGTCTATTATTTCAAGAATGACAATATCTTTTTTTTGGACTTTCATAAATAACTGACTGATTAGTTTTAATAAATAAGACTCAAAAATACTTAATACGATGTAATAATATTCGGCACACTTTCACATGAGGCGACCATCATAATTCTCGGGAGTAGCAACGCATCTGTGATTAACTTCAGATGGACCCCATGTTCTGTGTGTAATTGATTACAGATGTCCGCACTAAAACCCCCCCGATGGCCGTCCTCGGCGCTGAAAAGGAGGACTCCGGGATCTAGAAACGACTTCAACCGGAATCCTCCGAGCGCGTTGCCCCATCGGGCTCCTCCCAGATGGGCGGCTGGGCCCACCGCTCCGTCTAGTCTTTACGACGGTATGCGACCACACATACCGCCGTCCTTCCCGGGATTGCCTCACCGAACGGTTCGAGCTCCCACTCTACCCGTCTGCAACCCCGGAAGCCCCTTTTAGTCGCCCTTACGACAGGCATGATTACATATGTCCATGGGCGGCAGTGCTCACTTGCTATCAGGTAGACTGCATGCTCGTTTGTACTTCAGTCAGTAAAAAAATACAATATGTTTTACTCGGTAATATGAATTACTGATATAGTAACAGCAAAAAATGAAAATAAAAGCTTTTAAAAAACCAGTAGTAGGTAATACTAGTTTATGCAATTTAACAATAACAAAGATCTTCGACTTTTATTGCTTATTATTGAGTTGTTTCTTAAAATTTAATTAAATTCCGTCAAAGGCCTAATAAAAATTGTTTGCGACTGGTTATACTGTAAACATTGTTGTTTATCGCTTCGTCCGACTTGACAAACAAGCCTTCATAAATCTCAGGTTATTCAAATTTGTTCCTTCACAGCGAAATTCACTGAATATCTTTGAATAAGAAAGCTTATTTTGAGTTGTTAGCTTGCAGGACATTTATTCAAGTCGCGAAAATCAAATTCTTTTTCTCCTAAAGTTAATGGAAGGCTCTTATGGATTAAATTAATTACGCTTAATGTCTTCTAAATATTACTTTTGAAAAGGTGTTGGGCGGGCGGCCTAGGGAGCTAAGTACTGACAGATAAGTCCTGTAATTGGCGTTATTGTTCGTGAATTGAAATAGATAAAACAAATGAAAGACCTTTCCAATCTTGAGTTGTCATTAAAAAAAAAATGTCAATGGTTGTTGGTAAGTAAGTGTTGACGTCCCAGTAGTTCCGGGATCAGAATCGGGCTACGGCATCCCCTGCCTGTCGTAAGAGGCGACTAAAAGGGGCATCCGGGGTTGAAGGCGGCTAGAGTGGGAGCTCGAACCGTTCGGTCAGGCAATCCCCGGAAGGACGGTGGTATGTGTGGTCGCATACCGTCGTAAAGACTGGGAGGAGCCCGATGGGGCAACGTGCTCGGAGGATTCCGGTTGAACTCGTTTCGAGATCCCGAAGTCCTCTTTATAGCGCCGAGGACGGCCACTGGGGGGGTTTTAGTGCGGTAAAAATCCCACATACCCTGCGTCGCTCCCACGGCGTCGGGTACTTAATATTTTTACTCTAGCTGCATACATAGTCTGTGGTATTATGTGCCTTTACTCTCTCTCTTTATCTCTTTTCTATATGATGCGCGCTTTATCTCTTTTTTGTATAACAACACAAAATAATAAATAGAAGTTTTTCAGTATTTTCAGTTGTTTAATTCAACAGTAAGTATATATTATGTTTAGGTCAAATCTTGTAACCTGAATTTAATCCACTTCTCAGTGTCCGATTGAGCTGAAGTTGGGAAAACACCAAAGTTCTGATGACAATGCAAATATATTTAATCAACAAATACTGGCGTTAATCCAAAATTACCATCACAACAAAATGTCAGATTACATATTTTTGTACAACTTACCCTATATTGGTACCAAATAAAAGGACTTAATGTGTAAACTTTTAAATATAGTACACTAAGAAAAAAAAAAAATACAACATGGCCTCCATGAAACAATGGAAGATTACAATATATTTGTACAACACACCCAATATGGGTATCAAACAAAAAGTCTCATTTTGTAAAACACATACACTATGAAAAAAAATTCAAATTTAAGTTAGCCGATATAAAAATGCAAGATTGTAACATATTTTTATACAACCTCCCCAATATAGGCATCAAATGAAACGGATAGGTTTGTAAAAAATATATTGCACAACGAAAACAAAAACATCGCCATCACCATCGAAAAATGGAAGATTTTAGTACAACCCCACTATTTATAGGTTTAAAATGAAAGAGCAGTCGGTCCAGTCACAACTAAAAATAATATAAAAAAAATTAAAACGAACTTTCATTTCATTAAAAAAAAGAAGAAAAGAAAAACAATAACTTTGTAGTAGTCTAACCCATCGTTTTGTTGCATACAATTATTACTATCATACAAAAACTTGTCGTGTAGTGTGTACCTTCACGCTAGAAATAGGTGTGGTGGTGGTGCCTCTCAAGTCCTAGTTCACTAGTGTTTCTTGAATTAATTGGGGTCCAACCCATTATTGTCCCACTGCTGGGCACGGAGCTCCTCTCAGAATGAGAGAGTTTTAGGCCATAGTCCACCACGCTGGCCAAGTGCGAATTGGTGGACTTCACACACCTCCGAGAACTTTTTTTTAAAAGAACTCTTGGGTGTATAGGTTTCCTCACTATGTTTTCCTTCGCCTTGAATTAATTAGCGATGAGTAAATTGCCACTTACAATCAAGTGGACAGCATGCCCGTACCTTCAAAAGAAGAAAGAAACATTTTTCACATAATAATATAACTGTAACCCGGCAAACAGCTTGTTCTAGCATTAACTACCAAACGACAGTGAACGACAGGTGTCCAGCCGGCAATTTGCGCCGCGTCCAGAACTCCGGAGTTTTGTTAGACGCTTCCATATAACATACCAAACTATTTTTTGTATATGGAATGTTACTAACGAGCTTTTTATTTACAGGTTTAGTTATCACTTGAAACTCATTTTACTTCTGACCTAACCAAGCGGCTTTAGCAATTCGATTAACGACTGTAGTTTTTTTTTTTTTTATTTGACTGAAGTGGCAAACGAGCATGCAGTCCACCTGATGGTAAGTGGTCACTGCCGCCCATGAACATCTGTAATCAACTTCATACAGAACATGGGTTCCATCTGAAGTCAATCACAGATGCTTTGCTACTCCCGAGGACTATGATGGTCGCCTCATGTGAAAGTTTGTATTCTTAGATGCAACTGATCCGATTAGGTCTTACTTATAAGCGAAGACTACATTAATGCTATAAATATCAAAAATTGTACAAGGCTTCACTTCATCGCGCTGATTATATTATCCTTTTTTATTTTGTAACTAAGTATTTCATCTAGAAATCCACTAATTTTCTAGAGGATTACGACCAAGGAAAGCTTAGAGTTATTTAAAAGACAGTAAAATGAATAAGCAAATTAATTCGGAGGCTGCATTAACGTGACTGACGTTTAATAATCACCGTTGGCTTCGTAACTTATGCCTCTCCTTCCAGAAAATTAAATGAATTCACGTATCAAAAAAACTTTTTATTTAAATATATAAAAAAAAAAACATCAAAAACCACATGAAAATTAAAAAAGTAAATGTTTGTTTAAAATTCAATTTTTTTTCTTTACATTAGTTACCATCATCATCACTAGTGAACAGATGGACTGTTGAATAAATTACCACTTTCCTTTGGAAAGTCGCATAATATGAAAGTATCTACAGACGTAGGACACTGTCCTTTTACCTTTGCTATAAATAAAACCTCAGTACGCTACAAAACAAATATTTTCTTTCTTTAACACTCTATAAAACATTTTATAGCCCTAATGGATGTCCAGTAATACCTCGATGGTTTATTTTACATTTAGCCATTTCACATTTATGCACTCCAGTTATCTTCACTGTTATTAAATATAATGGATCCATTATGGACCCTTATATCAGAGGCATCTTATTTTATTACAGAGGTAAAATAGTCGAGAATCATTCCAACTGTCCTTTAATGTAAAACAGATAGAAAGAAAATATTACATCAAATAACTCGACTCCTTTACATATTTTCTTTTGATTTACGTTTCAGATTGTCAGCGATATTAGAATAATAAAAAGACGATTCAATAAGCCATTGGAAATTGAATAATGTTAATGATATGGAAATTTGTGTGCATATTCGAAAAAGACACAATTTTCTTTCTCAGAGCTAGCGAGAAGAGCAGTATAGTATTATTCCAAGCCACAACGATGAAAAACTGAACGCAGAGTTATTCCGCTGCTCACAATAAACGTTGTGGAAAACAATAACCGTCGCTCGGAAATGCTGTCATCACAATTCTGCTAAGTTTTATTGCGGCTGCAGTAAGAAGCTGGAACAAAACCGTTTTGTGCGATTTTAAGCGCAAATTAAAAATGTCAGCAACAACAGTAACGAGCGTTATTTGACCATTATTTTGTTATATTATCGTACTCGAGGGGCGGTAGGGGCGGTAAAGTTTGATCATAGAAAACTTGGTTACATATAAATTATACTGACAAGGTAAAACTTAGTCATGTTTCAAGTTGTTTTTAAATCGATGTTAAATCGGTGATACAAATTGACGACCCGCGTGGCGCAGGTTACCATACCGGTCTGACACGCAGTGGGCCCCGGGTTCGATTCCCGGCCAGACAGGAATCTGAATGATGAGTTTAGATTCTTGTTCTGGGTCTGGGTGTTTGTGTATTCGTCTTTGTGTGTGTCCATGGCACCCACGACACAGGAGAAAATCCTACTGTGGGGCTATGAGTGTAGAAAGCGTTTAAATTCTGTCTGCCTGTATTGACAGTTCGGAAAAAGAAGATCTCCCGCCTGACATCTGACCATGTTTAGAATACCCATTGGTTTACTCACGCCATCGAGTAAGCTTCGATTGCAGGATTCAAATACTAGTAACGCCATATCTACATAGCATTTCTTGCGTTTCGATAGAAGGGTGTGGTTGCTGCACACTTTTACATGAGGCGACCATCATAGTCCTCGGGAGTAGTAATGCATCTGTGATTGACTTTAGATGGAACCCATATATGTAGTTGATTACAGATGTCCATGGGCGGTAGTGACCACTTACCATCAGGTGGACTGCATGCTCGTTTGCTACTTCAGTTAGTAAAAAAAGCTACAAAAATGAAGTAAGAAAAATATAACATAATGAACTGCATTTAAAAATTGTCTTCTGAAAATAACAAATGGAAAACTCTATGTCCTATTATCCCTATAATTCCGTTTATCTTTCATCTATAGAATATTCTGGTACAATATTGGAGACTCCCGTGTCTATTAAACTAAGAACTGACGTCACTAATTACAACGACGTTCATTTCCGCCCGAAGCAAACTATGTAGCAGAAAACAAAAAGTTTCACGGGAAACTCTACATTTTCTAATTAGTACTAGGTAGGTATTTTTATGGCAAGGATTTGCTGAAGGTCTGCGTCATTCTAGGCTTTAATCCTTCCCAGGAACTTTCAGAGGAAACTGGTACACAGTAATGAAACTTTAATAGATTAGTAGTAGAAGTAGTAGTTCGACCGGAGGTACCGCCGTCAAACTTATTTCTTACGTGAAGCATTCCTTGCGTTTCCACTGAATGGTTGCCAGCACACGTTTATATAAGTCAGTCATCAATATTTTTTCATAAAATTGAAATCGAAACGAGCAAACGAGCAACGTGTAAGCATCTGTAAGCAACTTCATACAGAACATGGGGTTGTATGTGAAGTCAATCACAGATGCGTCGCTATTCCCGAGGACTAAAATGGTCGCCTTATATAAAAGTATGCCGGCAACCACATCCTTCTATCGAAACGCAAAAACTGCTTCACGCTAGAAATAGGTGTGGCGGTTGTACTTCCCCGGTACTTTGCGTACATTTATAGTCATGAGGATACAGTAAAAAACGAGCTTGAAGTGCTCCAGACATGATAAGTGGTCACTACCGTCCATTGACATCTGTACACAAACATAATATATAACAAGGTTTGTATCGAAAGTCAAATGGACGCGTTGCTATATTTGGTTATTAATTGTGAGATGTTCGCAAACGTATGAGCTAACCACATCCTTCCATGGAAACGCGATAATTATTACACGCTTGAAATAGGTGTGATTGAAGTGCCTCCCCAGTCGAATCATATTATTCCTACCACCTGGCAATGCAATCAGTCTAAAATATACAGTAGCTTACCGAAAATCAGACAGGATTTATTACACATAAAATCAATCAAACAAATTTTATAACGCTATGAGGGAAATTCAATAAAGATGATATCTTTCATGTTGGTTTAAATCTTCCGGTTGCAGCGTTTGATCTTGTTGTAATTTCCGAAACTATAAATTTCATTTGTGGACTGTAAGTACATCAGCACACCATTACCATCAATATACAGCACAACTATCAAAAAGCGCTAAGAAATATTAAAGCGCTTAATTGTAGTGTTATAAGGCATGAATAATTTTCACGGTGAAGGAGGAATTCTACCACCTTGTGCCATTAGTCTTGAAACACCACTTCCTCTGTTCCCGTAGTAGTCGTAAGAGGCGACTAAATCTTCCTGTATATCATCAACAACCACTGTAGTGTACATGAAATCCAAGGGCGGTGGCACAAGGCGGCAATAACTCCTTTGTCCCTGTAGTTCCGGGATCAGAATAGGGCTACGGTATCCTCTGCCTGTCATAAGAGGCGAATAAAAGGGGCTTCCGGGGTTGCGGACCGCAACAGTGGGAGCTCCAACCGTCCAGCCGAGCGACCGCGGGACGGACGGCGTTATATGTGGTCGCATATCTCTGACTGGGCCCAGCCGCTCATCTGGGAGGAGCCCGATGGGGCAACGCGCTCAGAAGATTCCTGTCGAGTTCCTTTGAAGATCCCGTCCTCTATTTAGCGCCGAGATGGCCACGGGGGGGGGGGGTATGTGCGGTAAAAAACCCACATAACCCTACGTCGCTCCCACGGCGTCGGGTGCCTTTTAAAAGTTTCCCCCTCGAAAACAAAAAAAAAGGCAATAACTCCTTAGGGGAGGCCTATGATCAACAATGAACCTCTAATAGCTGATGGGTGGCTGGCTGAATGGACTACCTACCCTATAATTAGAAGTAATAGCTTTATCTATATCTATTATATAGACGTATCCATTAATTAGCTACATATAAAGGACAAATCTAATTATTCAATGGAATATGAATAGGACACTAAACATAATTACAGGCTGCATATCCCCTTAGAAACGAGTAATAGAATAATTCAGTTAGATCTCCCGGTTCTTTCAAGCTCTTTCCAGTGACCGTGAGAGATTAGATTCTAGATTTTATGTCACTAGTTATTGGAATACCTATTTAGCTAGAATTAATTTATTCTTCAGTTAAATGTCGTCACATCGTTTTTTTTTTCACTTTTATGAGTAAGTGAAGGTGAACTTGTAATCCAGTTTGTAAATGATAACAACAACTCATGGGCTTCTGAAACTTTAAATAGAACTGTAGTTGTACCAAAGATAGGTCACAGATGCAATTGGGAGCTAAATTGATTATTGACAATAACTTTTTGGCCGGTTTTTGTGTTAACATCGAATTAAGACCTGACTTTATGTAAATGATTTCGTTTCATAGGTTAGTTGAATTATAACATATAGTATTTTACATGTTACATGTAATATTTACCATGTCACATAATTTTAAGGACGACAAAACGGGCTTAGAACGTGTTCAAGCAGCATGTTGACAATAAACGTCGTCTCCACGGTTGAGGCCTGTCACCTCTCACACACAAGAGCGCTTCATTCGAGGCGTTTGGCCTACATTCAGTCTCAGGTGGCTTTTGGGCTGTTTATACGAAGTACCTTGGCTTCATTTAAACATGTATATTAATTTAACTAAAAAGAGCTTTTGATTTCTTATACATTTCTTACATCACTACCGTTTTGTGATAACTGTCACAACAATCACCAACTACTTAATACTTGTACAAGCATCAACTTAAAAGAATGGAATTATATGTTTGTAACTGAGTCGTTATTAGCCCTGATGACAATAATATTTAACCCAGACAGCAAGTTTAAATACTTTTGCTTTTAAACTATGGTTACGAATCATATAAAGAGTAACAAAATTAACTTAAATGTAATTAAAGTAAACAAGCATGTTCATGATAAAGCGGTCCCCACAGTTTTGAGGCACGTCACCTCTCAAATATAAGGGCACTCAAATACGAGGTGTTTAACCTATATTCAGGCAAATATATTTATTGTTTATTTGCCGTACACTCGTTTTTTTTAATTTTATCTTTTCCCTTTTCACAGAAGCTGGAATTGAGAAGCAATGTGGTTGCCGGTTGATTTACATATAAGGCTACTATGTTAGTCCTCAGTAGTGCCAACGCATGTGCGATAGACTCCAGATGGAATCAATGTTTTAAATGGAGATTATAGACTTCGGTACAAAAGGGCAGTTTGAGCACCAATCATTAGATGAGCTGTAAGCTCTTACGCTACTTCAATGTTTTGACTTCTAAAAAACCAACCAACACTACATAGTATAAAACAAAGTTGCTTCTGTCTTAGATCTTTAAAACTACTCTGCATAATTTAATACTGTTTTAATAGATAGAGTGAATCAAGAGGAAGATTGTTTATGTATACTTCATGTATAATATACACGCACACACGCACGCTTTCCACATTCATAGCCCCACACTAGGATTTTCTCCTGTGTCGTGGGTACCATGGACACACTCAAGACAAATACACGAACACCTAGACCCAGAACATGAATCTAAACTCGTCATTCGGATACCTGTCTAGCCGGAAATCGAACCCGGGACCCATTGCGCGTCGGACCGGCATGGTAACCGCTCCGCCACGCGGGTCTAATATAATATAGTAGTGAAACACTGATAATTTTCGATTTTGACCTTTAGACGGAACGAAGTTCGCCGAGCCAAATAGTTCTTCAATAAAAAACAAACACAAGTGGCCCCTTAACGATATCTGGTATGGTACCTCCTTTTTAATCTCGTTTCGAAAATCCCTGCGGTATTCCCTTCGTGTACTTACTTCAACTACACTCAAGAATATTTTATATTTAATGTAGCCTATTTATCCTATATAACGTCTTAGAAATGGAAGTTGAATATTTTCTTAAAAGATTTTTTTATTACAATAAACTTTTACTAAACTAAACATATGCTAAGATTTTCAGATTATCTGGCTTTTTAAGACCTTCGATTCTCCTGACATTCCACTTTACTCACGTTTTGGTGAAATGCAAATTAATCTGTCATATTTTATCATTTATATACTAGCGAGGTTACCTTTTTACTTAAGACGTTTGTTTTCAAAGCTGTAATTCGAGCCTATTAAGTGTAAAGAATATATCTATACATATGTACCTATATAGCGAAATATTAATTTGTGACTAATCATTGGAGAGCCTTAACTACTAAAGCTTTTAAACTTTATGGTTTTATGAAATTATTACGACATATTATGTGGAAACCCATTAAGATGGGGGTTGAACAGAGGTTAAATGTATTATAGTCGGCGCGTACAAAGTTGCAAACAAACAGCAAAAAAATAAGTGTTGTACGTTGCCGTACGATATTGAATTGTAAACAAACCGGGGCAGTGGGTGGAGTAACTGATAAACCCTACTCTGTGTCGGAAAAGTTTTTCTAAGCGCCCGTAAATTCCTTGTAACATCAAAGAATTGATATTACTTGTACGTGCTACGTAAGATTGTACTTAGGATATTCCTCTAACATTACATTGGAAATACGTATATTATAGATATTAAGTTAACTGATATTAGTACATTTCATTTCATAAAAAATATGAAAAAAAAATGTTTGTCCCAGCGATCGCGAAGAAAATATATTTGTTAAAAATTATAGTTTTCATAGTAGAAACGTATGTAAGTTATTTAGTCGATGTCGTCAACCTATTATTGACCCACTGCTGGGCACGGGTCTTCTCTCAGAATGAGAGAGTTTTAGGCCATAGTGCACCGCGCTGGCCAAGTGCGAATTGGTGGACTTCACACACCTCCCAAAACTTTTTTTTAAAGAACTCTCGGGTGTGTAGGTTTCGTCACGATGTTTTCCTTCGCCGAAAAGTAGTGATAATTAATTTTTAATACGCACATAATTTTAGAAAAATCAATGGTGCGTGCCTGGGTTGAACCTCGGACCTTCCGATCGAGAGAGCAAATTTCAACTATTAGACTATCACTGCTCCAAGAACTACTAATAGATCACCGTTTTTTACGTTATTAAGTTCAAATTTAATATAGGTAGATACGATAAAATGGAACTCATTTTTCATTAGTCACTTTGCAGAAGAAAACCGTTAGCCTTCTTAAGAACCACTTTTCTTTTTCTTTCAACCGACTAATTTATCAGTGCCAAGCCGATGCACTAAAGTTTTAATCATAAAACTTAAAGTCTAGTTCATTTTCTTCTGTTTCTTCCGTACTAATATTACAAGTGTGAATGTAAGTTTGTTTGTTGTGCATTCGCTCAAGAACTACCGGTCGCTTTCCACTGTGCGCTAGTGCGCTAACAATTCCATATTCCTGCGTCACTCCGACGGTTTTGAAGGTTTTCCCCTTGACAACAAAAAAAAATGATACTCGATATCGCGGTAGACATGACCGAAGCGGGCGAAGCCGCGGGATTAAGCTAGTATGAAATAAACTTACGATTACTCAGAAGGCGATTTCGCTATATGATTGCCACTCTCTGTTTAACCTTATTTTGAGCATAACTTTGTTTCGAGGGCCGTTTGGAAATATATACGAACTTTATTTGTAATTGATAGTGAATATACTCGAATGTGCCTGTTAATTTGGAATTACAAACTGTCTGTTGATAATCATATCAGTTTACAGTCAGTAAAGTAGGTACCTATTAAAAACAGTTTTAGTAACAGATAGATATACTCATCTTGAAAACCAGCATAACCCCTCAACTTTTTAGATCTCAACCATTTTCAAAAACATGCAAAAATTGTCAGTGAAAAACAGAACGACTATTTTTCAGCCGTTATCTTGGCCAATTATAATACTTATCCGGATTATTTCGTCACAAGCTATGAGAAACTTGTCTAAAACTTGAGTGATTCTTAGACAAGCGGGGACTTTGCGAAGTTCCACCTTGAGCCGGCAAATGAGTCCTAAACTAACGCAGAGTTGAGGTTTTATCATTAAGAACTTAATATAACTCCCACAAACTTCAACGATAAGACACGTCGTCAGAATGAACCTGGAGTCTAAGATTAGCCAAATGTGTTGAACATTACGTTTGTTTAATACACTTAGCTAATCTACTATGGTATGATAAATTGTCGTACATACTCAAAACTAAAATTTCAATTATGTCCACAAACATAAGCATATTTTATTCAAAAACACTTAAGTATTTAAGAAATATAAAGCACCTACAGATGATTGTATAATAGATATTTATATGTTGTTCTGATTTATAAATCATACTAACATTATAAAAGCGAAAGTTTGTGAGTGTGTATGTTTGTTACTATTGCGATTTTCATAAAATTTGGTAGGAAGTTAGCTGATAGAGGATTAACGTACGTATAGGCTACTTTTTACTTTGGGAAAATATCTTATCCTCGTGGGGCAATCGATTTTTGTTAATGCGGGCGAAGCTGCGGGATTCAACTAGTTAATTAGTAGCAAACGAAGGAGCCACCCATAGACATTTGTAAGCAACTTCATATACGTGAAGGCAATTACAGTAAAATAAACATCTCGTATGAAAAAATCATACTCTGCAATTATATCTTCCACCAAGACTACTTCACGCTAGATATAAGTGTAGCGATGATACCTCCTCAGTCGAACCATTTCATTTAATCACCTTGTATTTTTTTCTGACTTAAGTAGCAAACGAGCATGCTGTCCACCTGATGGTAAGTGGCCACTGTCGCCCATGGACATCTGTAATCAACTTCATACAAAACTTGGGTTCCTGAAGTCAATCACAGATGCGTTGCTACTTCCGAGGACTATGATGGTCGCCTTAAGTGAAAGTAAGCCGGCAACCACACCATTTTATCGAAAATCACGTTAGAAATATGTAGGTGTGGCGTTGGTACTTCCCCGGTCGAACTACACTGATTCTACCACCTTGAATAATTGCTATTAGCATACAAGTAAAATCAGTAGAAATGTAATTGATATCAGGAATAAGTTATGACCTCAAAGATTGAGGGGTAAAGGGATAACTAGTTAACAGTGTGTTAATTCAAGGCACGCGATACTTTGATTTGACCTTTAAATTTGACCTGGTATGAATAATTAAACGCATTATTACATTTCAAGCTTAACGAAAGCCATTTCACAACATACAACTTTGCAACATAAATAATCCAGTGCCCATTAAGTGGTAAATACTCAAATTGTTTTAGGATTTGGCCTATCCGTAGTCACATCTCTACGTAAAGAAGCATCTTTATAATATAAATAAATATTTGAGATATTTGATTGTTATATAGGTCTGTGCTACACCGCTTACATAATAGCCCCAACAGCATTCTAAAGACGATTGCTGTTAGACCGGACTGGATACAGAGGCACTGGGTGGAGACAGCCGTTGGTCTAAAATAATTACTAAAAATTAGTATTTTTATGTTAGTACATAGAATTTAAGCACTGTTGTTACTAATGTACTAATAATATATGGATGTAACAACGTCTGAAATAAACGTTATTATTATATTATTAAAATGAATCAAAATTGAGGTACCCATATACATGTTATTGCAATTTTTCTGTACTTTTATGTCGGTCAATGTTTTTTTTTATAATTTATTGTTCTTCTTGCATATATTTAACTTTTTATTTTAACGAGAGTAAATTGCAAAAGTTTAAGAATCGATTTATTGTTAATTTTATACACGAGCGAAACGATATTTAAATAATAAAACAGTAAATAATTATACAATGTGCAAATAAGAAAAACATGCAAATAATATAATATGGAAAACACTGCGAAACGTAAACTTAGGTACCTACCTGCCTATAAATAAATTTCAATGGCATGAAATCCCCCAAATTGTTATGCAAAGAACATTTCAGATGTATCTTAAGTATACTTTTAAAGATTTATGGCCGTTAATCGCGTATATTGAATGAAAACAAATTTACAAAACAGATTTTACGGGTAATAAAAGACAAACGCCAAATAAATATTAATAAGTACTTAGTATTTTTATATATATGAATAGAAAATTCGAAAAAAAGCTTTTTACTTTGTTTACAATTTTGTCCTTTTCACATTACTCAATAATTAAGCAGGAGCAAGATTATCTTTATTAAGTCAATGAGAATTTATGGCGAGCAAAGTTAGTTAAACTGAAGAAAAACTAGCTGACCAAGATAAGTAGGACAAATAAGCTCCCGGGTAAAATAATTGCATTACTTATCTTTTTCTTCGCAACATCGGAAAGTTATTAGATAATAATGCCATTACAGCTTATTTATAATAGAAAGAGCGAAGAAATTGGTTACCTACTTTTCCTTTTAATTTAGTTTGAGTAAAAATCCTTGCGCGTGTTTACTAGATACACTCGTATATGATTGCTTACAGCGAAACTTCCAAATCAAATGAATATCGAGCACCTACATTTTCTGGGTGATCGCTTCATTATCTAATCTTCTGAGCCCACAGGATCATGTCATAGGTAGACACTTCTACTACGGATTTTTACAAAATTATTACAAAAGTGCCTAATCACATATCTAAGGGACTCGAGTGTAAAAAAACCATGTAAAGAAGTCATCTATCCATCCATCAGCCCTTTGATATCCACTGCTGGACGTAAACCTCCCCGCCGTAAATGGCGCCACACCAACCGGTCCTGTGCCCTCTGAATCCAACGGTTTCCCGCTATCTTCTTTAGGTCATCGGTCTACCTAGTGCGGGGCAACCTGTACTCCTTTTGCCTAATGGTCGCCACTCGAGGACCTTTCTTCCCCATCAGTTATCGGTCCTTCGACCGGCCCACTGCCACTTCAGCACGCTAATTTTGGGAGCAATATCGGTAACCTTCGTTCGTCTACGGATTTCATCGTTGCGAATCATGTCTCGTAGCGTAAAGAAGTATATTTCTAGATTCCGTTGAAGAACCGATACCTTATTAAACATACTTAGGTTATTATTCAATATGATACTGTTATTCAATTCCCTTTGTAGCTTTAATCTCGTTTGTTAGCCGCCGCCACGTGGGCGCGCATGTGCTCTAACAGAACTCCACGTGGGCGGAGGAATGCCCACGCTTTACATTTTTCAAAAGAACATTGGTATTCATGTAATAAAGGCTTGTGTTGATCCTAGGCAATGTAAAGGTGAGCATGATCGCGGGGTTGGAAGGTTAAGGTTAGGTAAGTAAGTACCTTGCCGTTCTTCTGAGTTCATGTCAAGAAAGCTCGGCGAAATTGCTGATACTTTAGCAGATAAAACATGATAGTGTAGTTGATACTCATTTACCATACAGTTCATATAAATTATTTAACTCCATTTATTATAATTAAAAAAAAATAAGCTTAATAATTTATTTTTTAATAATTTTCAAACCAGTCTATTTTTCTTTGGCAAAACTAAGTTCGCCAGGTCAGCTAGTTAAATATAAAGTTTAAAGTTTAAGCATATGTAATAAGCAATGTAAGCATACCTATTCAGATAACACAGAAAATATAAACGATTTTTCTTATTTTGAAAGTTATTTTGAAGACTAGTGGAAGTAACATTGGACCCTAAATACGTATCGAAATAGCGTGTACATTTTCTAAACTCTGTTAATAATATCAATTTTTATTTTAATGCTAAAAATAAAATAAAAACATCAATGTGCTCTTTAGGTTAAATTTAAACTATGTATATTCGCGTCTACCATACCATTACCATTCTTTAAACAGACACACGCAATTAAACACACCGCAAGTCTGCGAACTAAGCCTGAATAACTTGCAGCTTCACGTCGCGTCTTTAATCACGTTAAGGTGTTGTCTAGAAATTGTGTAAGTGTTTTGCAGAAAGGTTTAAATGTTACTGAAAACTTTTCTCGTCTCTAAAAGAATTCCCAGCGAAAATGTAAATTGTTTCGGGGGTTTGTGAAACACAGCTTACGTTGTGATCCGGCAAATTACTCGTATGTACCATGTAACATGTATTGTGGTTTTAGTAGAAATCAAGCGCTGACCTCAGAACTATTCTAACATATCTTTATTTAGAAAATTATTTTTATTTGTACTAACATTGCTAAAGCAATATAAAAAACACGCTTTCTACACTCATAGCCACACACATGGCAAATACACAAACACCCAGACGCAGAACAAGAATCTAAACTCATCATTCAGATACCAGTCTAGCCGGGAATCGAACTCGGAACCCATTGCGCGTCGGGCCGGTTTGGGAACCGCTCGGCCACGCGGGTCGTCCTATATAATAAAACTTGTTCACTCATTCATATGTATAATCTTATTTATTTTCCCTCATATATCTACTACATACATAGAAACTACATAGAAAGGTAAAACCTAATTTTAGCAACGCTACCAAGTCTACTTCAGGTCTATCGTAATTGTCTATTTCCTGAGGTCGATTGGTATCTCAAATAGGGTCAGCTTTAACTGGCTACGAAGATTTATTGTTTGAATCATCAAGGAATGCCTTCGTTTTGAATTAATAAAAAAAGAGGAAGATACTTCTTTCAGACAAAATTAAATTGACCATTTTTTTTATCTGACTGAAGTACCAGACGAGCATGCAGCCCACCTGATGGTAAGTGGTCACTGCCACCCCTGACATCTGTGATCAACTTCATACAGAACATGGGTTCCATCTGAAGTCAATCACAGATGCGTTGCTTCTCCTGAGCACTATGATGGTCGCCTCATCTGAAAGTGTGCCGGCAACCACACTCTTTTATCGAAACACAAGAAATGCTTCACGCTAGAAATAGGTGTGGCGGTGGTACTTCCTCGGTCGAACTACACTGGTTCTACCTTGAAAATTGTCTATTATTTCAAGAGTGGCAATATCTTTATTTTTGTACCTTAATAAATACCTGACTGGTTTAAATTAGATTCAAAAATTACTTAATAAATATCTTATTAACGTAGAAATTTTTTAACGGTTATATTAGTAGTCCACGGTAAAAGTTACAAAAAAATCGAATAACTAAAACTAGCTAACTAACTCATCCAATATAATAATTACAAAGAACGTCGGATGCTTTTTATTAAAAGTTCTTAAAATTTAATTAAGTTTCCTCTGATCACGACATCAAAATGGCTACATAAAAAGTGTTTGCGACTGGTTATACTGTAAACATTGTTGTTTATCACTTCGTTCGGCTTGACAAACAAGCCTCCATAAATCTCAGGTTATTCAAATTTGTTCCTTCACAGCGAATTCACTGAATATTGAATAAGAAGGCTTATTTTGAGATGTTAGCTTGCAGGACATTTATTCAAGCCTCGCAAATCAAATTCTTTTTTTCTTTAACTTAATGGAAGGCTCTTATGGATTAAATTAATTAGGTACTCTTAGTGTCTAAAAAGTATTACTTTTGAAAAGGTGTTGGGCGGGCGGCCTAGGGACCTCAGTACCGACAGATAAATCTTGTTCTAATTGGTGTTAATTTTCATGAGTAGAAAAAGATAAAATAAGTGAAGAAACGATTCATATCCTGATTTGTGTAATAGTATAGGGCATATTGTAATAGTATAGGTCGAAGTGGCGCAGATTAGGGGAGGCCTATGTCCAGCAATGGACTTTCAAAGGCTGATGGAAGGATGGATGGATGGATAGGGCATATTTTGCATAAAACTGTTCTTTAATTAGTTTTTATGCACATAGTACCTATTAGGCTACGTGCTCACGGAGCGCTTTTCACCCGCGGCCGCCGCGGTTGCGGGCCCGCAGCCACTGTAGGATGCAGATATAAATGTAAAAAATTAAAGCATTAACTCACGACGCGTTTTTCGCCCGCGATGCGCGCGGTTGTTTGCGGCTCCCGCTGTACTGGCGGGCAACCTGTAGAACCGCGCGGGCCGCGGTCAGCCGCAGCCGCGGCGGTTTGCGCCCGCGCGATCGGCGGTCAGTTTGCGGGCGAGTGCAGTAGTCAGGACCTCGACTGATGGTAAATCGCCCGTCTTGCGGTTTTCGCCCGCCATGTTTGCGGTCGATAATCGCAACCGCGACGGCAGCGGAACCGCAAAAATAGGCGGTCTCGTGAGTTTCGCACAAAAGCTGCGGGCCCGCAACCGCGGCGGCCGCGGGTGAAAACCGCTCCGTGAGTACGTAGCCTTAGGGATTTATATTTCAAGTAATGTGTGCAACGTCATGGCTGTACATAGTGTAAAGTAATTATATCCTAACTAAGATATAAAATATTTTTTATTGCTCGTTAACAGTTTTAAAAATTATAGAATAAATGAAAGCTTATAATATAGCTTTTAATAAATTTAATTAATCCCTACAAAACTTTTTAACATCATTTAAAACTAATTTGTAGAATTTGAATTCTGAAACTTCACGATAAAGTCAAGTTTATTTATTCAGTTATCGAAAACATGGAATAATTTAACCGTTCAGAAAATTGTCCAACAATTTGCCAACGATATTCACATGATTACAGACAAGTTTAATGAAATAATAAGCCGTTGAAAGTAACTGAAAGTCCTTTGGTATTTTGAAATGTACATTATTTTTCCTTACGGAAACACCTGTAAGCACTACAGCTCGAAAAATTATAGTTGAGTTCAATAACCTGGCAAAGATTTTAACATACCTACTACAAATGAAATTCTTTGGTGCTTATGTTATTAAGAAAAAAGGATGTGAGGATGAGGGTATATTGTTACTCTACCACGTAAACACAACTACTCCCATTTGGATGAAATCTAAAGGTGGTAGAACCAGTGTAGCTCAACCGTGGAAGGACCACCGCCACACCTATTTCTAGCGTGAAGCATTTCTGCGTTTCGATGGAAGGGTGTGGTTGCCGGCACACTGACTATCCTAGTCCGCGGGAATAGCAACGCATCTGTGATTGACTTCTGATAGAACCTATGTTCTATGTGAAGTTGTTAACAGATGTCGATGAGCCGCAGTGACCACTTACCATCAGGTGGACTGCGCGCTCGTTTGCTACTTTTTTATAAAAAAAAATGGTATACGGGTAGTTTATGAGCTGGGTTAACACATAGGACCTACCTACTCTTAAATGTAGTAACTTGCGAATAAACTAATACCAGCAAACACAACCATGAGACTAGTTACATAAATGTAGATATGTTCTTGTGTTCAAGATATTTTTAAAATCTACTAGACAGATTTTCACGATTTTCACACTAACGTAATATGAGTACCTACCAAGATATTTTTTTCAAGAGAGATTAGGATTAATACAGAACAATTATTAATACTTAAATAAATAAAAAAAGAAAACAAAGAGAAACTAATTATTACAAATAAAATAAAACATCTAAATGCGCTGGGGCTATAGCCGACTATGCCCAGATTTTGAAGCGCCGCAAATGCAGTAATTTATTAGATAATTATTTGTTTGCGGCGCTTGCAATAGATACGATTAGTCCATAGTCATCTAACATGAAAAAACTCATAACAGATGTGTCGACCAGATTTGTTGGAGCTTCCGGAAACCAAAGAGCTGGCGGCTACTGTGCCCAACGTTTAAGCCTCGCCGTACAGCAAGGTAATGCCGCCAGTGTTTTGGAAACCATGACTCACTAATATTCTACCTGATAAATTACTCTTGGGTTAAGAGTAAAGACCAACTAACGAATATTCTGTTATGAACCATACATCAACCATAATTTCAACCACTTTACTTGTTTCTGTCATAAAAAAAATGCACGATCATTTTGTGCAATGGCAAATTACTTCCCGCAGAGTTGTTTGATTTATAACGAAGCTTACAAGGTTATTTTACGTAGTGAAATAGTCATCTACACACTCGTTTATCCTAGCGGTTAGATGCAGTGGCGTAGCGTGGCTTCATAGCTCGGGCGAAAGTAGAATTTACCGCCCATCAAGTTAAATTTTTTGACGATGAAAAAAAATGGTTGCGAACCTCACTTATTCTTTTCACCTATCTGTCCGCAAATTGACAACAAAAAAGGAAAAAAAGGTCAACAAAACTTTGCCGCCCTCCAAAAAGTGCCGCTCCGAGGCGGAAACGCAACGCCACTGGGTAGATGTATCTAGAAATTAAGTCTAGTGGAGCTGAGACAACATTCTAAATGCATAAACTCATTTTACACATTGAAACAATATAGCTATAATTTTTTAGCTATCCCTTATTTCTAATAGGTATATAGGAATACAATGGGTTATAAACAACTAGCAAATCCCCTGTGCTTCGCATGGTTTTGTTGAGTCATTTTGAATAAATTCCAATTACTATGAATTATATATAAAGCTTTCGTTGTTTCTCAATCATTCTGTTACTACAAACCGTATAAAGATCCTTTGTGTAGTACAGACGACGGCGGAACATTCCATCGGACACCAGTAAGTACCCTCGATACCCGTACCGTACGATGTTATTTCGTTTCGATAAAGCAATCATTATTTAAGCTTTGGGCCAACATTGCTATATACGCATTGTACGCTTATGTTGTCGGCCATAACAACTAATGTAATTTGAAATGATGAGCGAGAGCGAAAACAATTTTGGGAAATATAATACACTCGTACTAAGGACACAGAGCAGTGATAGATCGGGAGGTCCGAGGTTCAAACCACACACCACTGATTTATGTGCATATTAGACATTAATTATCACTGCTTTTCGGTGAAGGAAAACATCGGGAGGAAACCTACACACCCGAGAGTTCTTTAAAAAAAATCTCGGAGGTGTGTGAAGTCCGCCAATTCGCACATGGCCAGCGCGGTGGACTATGGGCTATAACTCTCTAGGACAAGGATACAGAGAGCTACTATATTTTATACCTACTATGTAAAGAATATAATGTTAAGGTAGCTCCCTGGTCAAATTATATTCGTTTTACCACATACCATCGTATATCTAGTATGAGTAGATTATATACTTGGGTCAGCAGACGTATTAAGCAAGTCTATAATCATACTAATAACCATAAAATTCCGTTACTGGGAATAGGTAGCCTCTCACAATGAAGGTTTATTGGTAATTCCACCACGCTAGCCGAATGTGATTTACCTAGTACACTTCAGGATACAACTAAAAATCTTTAATCACTACATAATATATAAAACAAAGTTGCTTCTCGCTGTCTGTCCCTATGTATGCTTAGATCTTTAAAATTACACTATGGATTTTAATGCAGTTTTTTTACTTGATACAGTGATTCAAGAGAAAAGTTTTTACGTATAATACATGTAAAATATAGTAAAAAACACTGATAATTTTGATTTTTGACTTTTAGACGGAACGAAGTTCGCCGGGTCAGCTAGTATCATTATAAAATAAAAACAAATATGATTTATTTGAATAGATGCGTAGGTACATAAACCAAAAAGTTCCCTGTAACTTGACCACTGAATCTCATACTTGAAAGGTTAATTATTTAATTATTGAATATTTAATTAGTCTTCTTGCTATTCCAAAATTGATTATTCACAGATAATAATAAGTGTTATTTCTTTATAATATTTTGCGCTGAGATTGAAATTGAAAAAAGAACAATAAGTGTGTGAATAATCCCTACATAGTAAGTAGAAAACATAGTCGCTTCTCGCTGTCTGTCCCTATGTAGGTATGCTTAGATCTTTTAAACTATGCTACGGATTTTACGGCAGTTTTTTTAATAGATAGAGGGATTCAAGAGGGCGGGAATAATACATACCTACTACATGGAATAATACATTAAATGCTGGAGGAACACTGATAATTTTAGATTTTCGACTTTAGGCGGAAGAAGTTCGCCAGGTCAGTTAGTTTATTATAATTTTCGGCAAGAAAACCTTATCACACGGTTGTTAATGCTTTAATATACTTAGTGTCACATAAAACAAACTATATACAACAAACATTTGTTCCTCAAAAGTCCGAAATCATACACACATACATGAAAGGATCCAAATGATATAGAAATTGAGTTAGACTTTGGAACTTCGATGAATAGCACCCAATATCGCCACCCGTCCCTATTAGAGATACAATCTACTGCTTTGAATATAAATATTGAATTGACGATCTCTCCCTACACGTCATACGATGAAAGGCATGATTTATGTGCTTGTCATACTAAAAACTAATGAACGATTTACGAAATATACGCTTTCACAAAAACGAACATGGTGTTTTAGAGAAGTAGCAATAGGCAATGCGAAAAATTAAGTGTCAATTACTGTTAACAGTATATACATATTACGAGTTTAAGAATGGCTATTTATTAACATAAGTTGAAAATAATAATTATATTTATTTAAAAATCCTTAAATAAAAATGCATTTTTTTAAACGTTTGTCACGTGACACAAAATGCTCCTGATTTGGCGGGTTTATGATGACATCACTTGCTTGTAAACTTTCGTTTTTTGTTTACAACAAATGTATGTGGATGACATGAGCCACAGATGACAATACAGGCAAGTGACGTCACCAACCCGCCATATTGTCAAAGTAGCGTTTTTGCGCGCTATTTAAATATTGAATTTTTAATTTGATATTTTTCAGCAAATATGTACCAAAATTAAAAAAAAAACAACTTTTACTGAGGTCCTAACCTCTGCTAGATAATATAAAATGGATTTTAAAAACCTGTCAAATAGCCTATTCTACCATATTGTTTATAAAAATGAATATTTGTCTGTATGTTCTCTATAGCATTGTAAACTATTCATTTGATCATGTGATGATCTTTAGCAAAGTTGTTATTCATGAGCTCGCGAAGGTTTCTGGTGTTTTTATTGTGATGGCGTAGCAACGCGCGCAGGGTGCAGCTAGTAGTTGATAGAAGTATACTAAAAACATAGTTGAATTTTATATTTGCAACCGAGATAGGTAAAACCAGTATGGTTCGACCACAGGTGCCTTACTTACAACCATTTCTAGTAAAGCCTTTCATATGTTTCCTTGGAAGGATGCGAATGCCGTGACGATCTTAGTGCTCAGGAGTGACGACGGATATAACTTTAGTAAGAACTCCTGTACTATATGAAATTGATTACAAATGCATATTAGCAGATGTGACCATTACAATCACGTAACCGCATGCTTAAATTTATGATAAAAAATAGATAGGTACTACGTATAGGTAATGTAAAATTCTAAAAACACAGAACGTGATAAAAAATATTGTCAATTATGTAGGTACTTCCGGTCATTTAATAAGTAACTGGGCTTTTGAAAATTGGAAACTTTTTAAGAGAGGCATACATTTTTACTTTTACAATAGCTCTTGTACCGCATACTATAGGTGTCTATGTATCTATATTAGGTAGGTAGGTAATAAGTAAATATCTACACTTAATTTAAATCGTTTGTAAAAAGTAGGTACTAGGAGTATTAAGAATACCTACAACTTTAAGCATAGATACAATATTTTGTTCTAAATGGCATCGTCTTTGTCATTAAAATTCGTTACTTCGATAACTGACATCAACATTTTCATGAAATAAAGCTTTATCGCTTACTCATCGGTTACTCGCGTGTGGTTAAACATGTTATATAAATTTGCACAATTTAAACTAACAGTGTTAATTGGGAAATTAATTTTGGAATTGAGAAATTAAATTCGGAAGGTAACTGAGTTTGAAGAGCAAAGGTTACAGTCTGTTCATTTTATACGTTGAATATCATTACGTGACTTTGATGTTCACAACCAATATGTTATTAGTTCATTGCTAGTTAACCTACTAGGTAGTTAATTTTACGGTGGTAGAACTCTTAGTGGTTCGACTCCGGAAGCACCACCGCTATAGGTACCTATTACACTGTCCCTGTAGTTCCGGGAACAGAATAGCCTCCCCAGTAGGTAGGTAATCCTCTGCCTGTCGTAAGAGGCGACTAAGAGAGGCTTCTGAGGTTGCCGGCGGTAACACCGAGAGTCACGGTGAGCATCAATCGGTCACCAGGGAAGGGCCGAAAAGGGGCATTGCGGTAGGAGGACTCCAGCTGTGTTCCGTTGGAGATCCCGGAGTCCTTCACGTGGCGCTAACGATGGCCACCGGGGAGCTTTTAGTGCGGTAAAAATCGGGTGGCGGGTACCTTTTGAACATTTTCCCCTCGATAACAAAAATAAAAGTTCTTATTGCACATACATTCTACACAATAACTTCAGTGTTACACACTTCTGTATTCTGATTTGAAGGGTAAAGGAGGCATACTTATCTAAGGTTTTTTGAATGTGGTAGAACTAGTGTAGTTCGGGGAATTACCACCGCCACACCTTTTTCTAGCGTGAAGCATTTCTTGAGTTTCGGTGGAAGGGTGTGGTTGCCGGCACATTTTCACGTGAGGCGACCATCATAGTTCTCTTTTCTGTGATTCTGTGATTAACTTCAGATAGAACCCATGTTCTGTATGAAGTTGATTACAGATGTCCATGGGCGGCAATGACCACTTACTATCTAGGTGGACTGCATGCTCAATGCTCATGCTACTTCAATCAGATAAAAATAAATTTAAAAAAACTCTACGTAGAACAAAGATACCTGAACCTGAATGACAATTAAGATGTCGCCTCAGACGTAAATCTTTCGGTAACAAGAGAAGTGATAGCCTGATCGAGAGGCAAGTTTCAACCATTAGGTTGAAACTTGCCTCTCGATCAAACCCAGGCACGCACCACTGATTTATGTGCGTATTATAAATTAATTATCACTGCTTTTCGGTGAAGGAAAACATCGTGAGGAAACCTACACACCCGAGAGTTCTTAAAAAAAAAAGTTCTTAAAGGTGTGTGAAGTCCACCAATTCGTCCTTGGCCAGCGCGGTGGACTATGGCCTAAACTCTCTCATTCTGAGAGAAGACCCGTGCCCAGCAGTGGGACAATAATGGGTTGACGTGAACAAGAGAAGTGAAGATCACCAGATGAAACAAACAATGTAGATCGGCTGGTAAGGTGCCACCATCACACCAATTTCTAACGTGAAGCAGTTCTTGAAGGGTGCATCACGGTAGAAATTGCTTGGTTGGTGATTCCCAGCTCACAATCATACAGGGCGATCATAGTCCTCGGGAGTAGCAACGCATCTGTGATTGACCGTAGATAGAACTCTTAATCTATATATTTTTAATTCTACCCTAAACACGTACATGTTATGGCAAATAAATGATTAAGGTGCACAGTTTTATAACAAAATACCGTCATCTATTAAAAAAAATAACACACTGAGTGTATTTAAAACAAAATTAGCCGAATATGTTAAAACGTACGCTTAACATTGGACCCATCCACGTGCAAACGAACGAATGTTATAATTATTATAAATGTAAGCATTGTTCTCATATAAGTGATTTTGTAATAAGTCTTTTTGAGAATAAATTCTTTAAACCCATATGATGTGGCTTATAAGTAACCATGGGTGACAGTAACCACTAATTATATGAGATCCACTGATACTTGTTTGCTACTTTAATCGGATAAAAAAATATGTGCGTGTACTAGCGTACACTCGTAAGAAGTGAAACTTCTTTATGACGTTATTTTTCAAAAAATAATTTACTATATGCAACTTTACAGAAATTGGTTAAATAAAGTTAAATTAGATAAAGTTTAATAAAAGGCTTTTATTAAACTTTATCTAATAATCTAATCTATAATAATCTATCTAATATCACGCGTGGTAGGGATAAGAAAAAGATGGCGCGTAACGAAAAAATGTTACACAATTTTTTTTCCAACCCCGATAAAGAAGTTTCACTTCAAAAACATCACTCCTCAAAACAGTGTTCGATCACCCCTCCCCATCTTCCACGCCTTGTATAGGACAATGGTAGGTACCAACTTTCTTCATCTCTTCATTCTAAAGCCGATTGTTTACATTTCTGAACAAACTGAGAATTCAATAAAACTTGTAGACGTAGCGGCACGGCGTCCACATAATCATTATTCTGCGAAGTTGTTACAAGTATTCAAAACTTTTCAAACCACCTACAGACAATGAAGTTGGAATATTCTCAACAAACAGCTTTGTAGCTCATTCGGAATAACCTGGTTTAGCCACAATTCCAGTTTCTTGTTGTATTCTCCTCTAATTCTTATTCAAATGTATTCATTTGCCGACATTTAAGATCGAAAACATGGGTATTCAAATAGATAGATTGACCTAGATAGTAGTCCTAGGTACAAACATTTTATTAGGTACAAACAAGATCTAAAATAACAACGTATTTTAATAAATAAGATTAAGTTGTCCGAGATAGGTCAGCACTTATAAGAGTGATACATGGCGAATGTGCATGTAACAGGTTGTTGAGATGTTAGAAGTAGGTACTTAATATCCCCCTCGCAAGGATCTCCACCTTGTCGTGGTGAGGGGGCTCAGTAACCGTGGCTTGGGGCGCCGCGGTGAAGCCCCCAGGAAGACTGCGAAAGCTTACCCGTGTTCCCGCCGTACGGTGCGAGGAGAAAACACAGTGGGGGTTTAGCTGGTAAGAGTCCGGCATAACCCAGCTGCCGCCCCGGGTGACTGGGTATCCATGAGGATTACCCACTTTAAAAAAAAAGTATCTTAATACGATTTGGAGTGCAAGTTTAATTTTTGTCATCAAACTTCATATTCCTTTACTGTAACTTTTAGCATGAAACATGTAACATGAAAGCCTTGATCTTAATGATAAAATTATAAAAAGAAATTAACTAGCAAACACCTACAGAAAGTATATAGTGAGTGCGTTGTTAAAACTCATTTTGATAGAAGGGTAACCTTTTATTAAGGCACATCATTATCATTTTAACTGGTTTATATTCGACAAGTAGGTACATCGTTAACACACACAAAAGTAAATTACAACCTAATTACCTACTTATTATATTTTTTCACATTCAATTACAAAATATTAGGTACCTATAGGTATTGTCAAAAAGCTGGAAATTTGATGTATTCCACTTTGATCACCTGGGTGATCAAAGTGGAATACATCACACACAGTATTCCACACCATTTATAAGGGTACTTTTACTTTCTACATAAACAACGGATACAATAATATGAAGCTATAAAATGTTTTACATCCCATATTCGGTAATGGAGTGAATCGCGCGAGTTAATTAGGTATCACTAAAAGATGTTAACCGTTCTGTTCGTTTCACGCTTCTAAATTTTACTGGCAATAAGGAAGTGAAACGAACCACATCCGTACGTCAATGTTATTCTACGGTGAAAACGTTATTCGTGTAGGAATCGTGAAATTATATTGTATAAGTAATAATTCTGTAGTTCTTGTTCTTAGTTGAAACTTTTAGCTAAGAGGTTGAAATTACACCTACCTAGGTATAGTTTAACTGGGGAAGTATCACCGCCACCCCTATTTCTATCGTGAAGCAATTGCATCTCTGGGCTGGAACGCAACAGTACCAACTTAACCCACTTGACTCCGTGCAGAAGCGCGCGGTCCGTATCGACAATGACCCAAGGATCACCGATCGGTTAGAACCCTTAAGCCTGCGAAGGGACATAGGTTCCCTCTACTGTGTTCTACCAGTTTTATAACGGTGAGTGTTCTGAAGAACTATTCGATCTGGTTCTCGCATCACCTTTCCTCCACCGCACCACTCGCCAAAGCATGAAGGTCCATTCACATCAACTGGACCCGTGGCGGTCGTCCACGGCTCGGTTTGCGCGCTCCTTCCTGCCGCGTACGTGCAAGATTTGGAATGAGCTTCCTCTGAAGAGGTATTCCCGGGGCGCTATGACATCGCTCTTCAAGAAAGGTGTAAATCTAGCTCTCTTCAAAGCCGGCGATGCATTGGCGACTCCTCTGGTGTTGCAAATGTCCAACTATAAAGAAATTGCAGGCTCACTTTTATATGAACCGACCATGGCATTTGTAGTTGCCTATAGATAGAATCTTTGTTCTGTGTAAAGTTGTCCAGATGCCCATGGACGGCAGTTGCCACTGATTATCACGTAGATTGCATAGTCGTTTGCCTGCTTCAATCCTAGATAGAAAAAATAAACTTTTGATAACAATTTTATTTTGTAAAAAGGACATTTAAAAAAACACCTTAGGTACCTACAACATTTTGTACTGCGCCCACTTTTAGTAGCAGGATAAAAGGGTTTTCGCCATATAAGGCCAAACTAATTCTACATGCCAAAAATTCAAGTTCCGCCCTCGGCTTACCTAAACCCACGCTAGGGTACCGATATCTAATGTTTTACAGAGATCTAACAATGAATGGTTAATGATGTATAAATGCAAATAACAGCCCATTGAAATAAATTTTGAACTCCCACTGTGTATTTGTCCGGGATTCAAACTCTGGGCAGGTTTTTAATTAGCTACTTAGGTATCATATTTTTTACTTTATTGTTCGTATAGTAAGCACTAATAGGTACTTTAAGTAGTAAATAATAATAGCTAATATAGCAAACAAATAATCTAATGTTATTGATAACAATATTTGGCAACAATTTACCAATTTCTATTAACTGAAAATGAACTTTGAAAAAATGTAACAAGTTTAATTCGTAATAACGTTCTGTAGAATACTTTTCACTACAGTATAGCAATTTAAGACTACATTGTCACTGTATAGGTAGGAAATATTTCTACCTACATGTAATCACCTATTTCGTTTGGTGTTTCCATAAATAAAGAAATAGCTGAAAATAATGGTAAGTGCTCAGGTTTTGCAAATATATCATAAATATAAGTTACTCTGAAATAAAATAAAATAAAAAAAATACAGAAGAAAATATCAAATAAATTCGTCCTACCTCCCGAAGTAGGGTAATGTTTTTCACCATTCAGGGTTGCCAACTCTCAAAAATGTATCCCCCTAAAGCCTCCATAAAAACCCTTAAAATCCCCATAATGAATTATGAATTGGAATTCTCCCTGACAACCACCCATAATTGAATAAAAAATATAAAAAAAATATAATTAATAAATAAATAATATTTTTTTTTCCGTCGTGAAGCATGATCGTGTAGCCTGGCGAGAGATTTCACATGAAAAACACCTATATGTTGAGGTTATAAAAACCCCTAAAAGTACTCCTAAAAAACCCATCCAATTTTTTTATTCCCTAAATTTAGGGGGAAAACCTGTAACTTGGCAACCCTGTCACCATTTTCAACTTATGAACTAGACTATCACAGATTTGCGATATTACCTACCTGTTCTAAAACTTAGGGGTAACCAAACGTTTCTCTTTACTAATTAAAGGGTCCCAAAACTTGTTAATCAAATTAATGGAGAATTCCTCTCGTGTATAGCGGAATTTAGGTTAGGATCCATCTAATTGAACGTCAGGAAGTAAATAACTTATTATTACTAAAGGAATAACTTATTACTTAATAGTTATTTTCAGCGTCAGAAACACGCTGAAAATAACTATCTTTTGTGAACTCCGTTTGAAAAATCATGAAAGAGGCATTGTACCTAATGTTTCTACTGTTGGTTTCGATAGACGTATATTGTATTGGACACGTTTATTGTAATAGAGCCCTCCCCATTAAATACCCATTTTATTCTGTTTTTGGCGGCAATAGAGATACATTATCTGTGAACATTTCCACAGTTTAGCTATCACGGTTCATTCTCATGAATTCTGCCCAGTTACAGACAGACAAACAACGGAGTCTTAGTAGTGCTTTATACCCTTTGTTTACGAACCCAAAAAAATGTTTTTGGTAAGATATCTGCTAATACTTACATTTTAATGATTTTATCTTGTATTACACGAGGACAAAAACAAGTTGTATATAGGTTACAATAATGTATGTCAAGTCGCAGACAAAAAAATATTTGTTTTTCCTTAATTGGGAAGAAATTAAAAACATGATAGTTTTAAATTGTTTAATTTTCATAACAAGATCACATTTACAACTGCATCAACCAACAATCGTCTCCCACACCTTTACTCAATTGATATTCGATTTTTAAAGTAGGACAATTTATGTTGACAATAATTTGAAGGTTGTAGGAACCTTTAGAGACCTATTTTTGCAATTTGAGACAAACATTCCCGAAGGTTTTTGACTCACTTAATAGGGGTGGGATAGCCCCCTAAGCAAACCTTAGGTAAGATTCTGGTTTTATCTGGAATTACCTATATCAATGGTCATCAGTGGCCACTTACCATCAGATGGATTTCACACTGCACTGCATTTACCAGACTATCTGACATTAAGTCGCTGCTGCACATGGACAAAGTAATCGTTTTCCAAAACGAATAATCGATTTTAAAGATGCCTTTAAAATATCATCACTAGCTTATTCCTGTGGCTACGTCCGTTTAGCATGATAATGAGTATCCCATGTGTAAATCTAGGTCACAGAGTCGCAAGTCATGGACAATCAAAACACGCTTTCTACATTCATAGCCCCACACTAGAATTTTCTCCTGTGTCGTGGGTACCATGGATACACACAAGACGAATACACAAAAACCCAGACCCAGAACATGAATCTAAACTCATCATTCAGATACCTGTCTGGCCAGGAATCGAACCCGGGACCCATTGCGCGTCAGACCGGCATGGTTACAATCCAAACGGTAACCGTCAAAACCAATAATTGATTTTAAAGATACACAACACTTTAAAATATCGCAAACTAGTTAATTCCTGCGGCTACGCCCTTTTAATAATGGTAATGAGGTAATGAGTATCCCATGTCATAGACTATTTGCGTAACAAATTTGTAGTTTTTGTGTGACAGAACAAACACACAATATACTCACTTATGGGTACAATATTAATAATAAAACGATAATGACTGGCTGAAAATTAATATTAAATAAGCACATGAGAAATATTGCAAATACTTTTCCCATTCATACATCCATACAATTAATCATACAGTATGTACAAACTGCTACATCTACTGGGTATTAAGTAAATTCTTGTACAAAATGCTACATGTTCCTCTTCTGTCTTAGACCATACGGTAGCCTCTGCATGGGTTGTTGGGGTGTTCTCTTTTTTATAGATATTTCAGCATTTAGTAGTGTGTCCAAGCTCTGTAAATGAGTAAAAAGTTTAATATATGACTTGCCTATTACATATTTGTATTATTGTTAGATATTGGTGTAACTAAAGAGCAATACCTACTATTGCTCTAGACTTGAGGAGGATCGAGAAATAAAAAGGTCAGCTAGTCTTATTTTTTCAAGTTATTATAATTTTTTAATAGGACAATCATTGTTAAAATTGGAAATAATATCATTTTTGACTAATATTATCATCTTATATTAATGCATTTTAATGCTTAATGGGTACTAGCGATACCGAGATTGGGCACGGGTCTTCTCACAGCATGAGAGAGTTACCGCTATTATTATTAAGTATTAGGTTTTAAAATTTGTTATGCCGGTTCTTCGACCCAGTTACATGAATCGTGGTCAGAGTTTCGTTGTGGCAAAGAGAATTTAAAAACCGCTTATAGTTACGCATTATAATGTTAAATACTAATATGCATAACTTGTTCAAATAATTCCATTTACCTGGCTATCGATGAGGCCACGATCTTTCAGAGCCTTTTCTATATCTTCAAATTCCTTCGTTATGTCTTTGTTGTTTGCTTTCTCCACTGCTTGACGGATTTTTGCAACCTGAAAAGATTATATATTCACTTTTCCATAACCACATGCTTTAATTACAAGACGATTAGTTTCTGTATGATAATCTATATATTAATACGTGAAGCAAAAAAAATTGATTCGTTTTTAAGATACTTGCCGCAGACGGACGAGTCGAATTAAGCACGGTTATAGTTGATGTAGAGAATGATTGCGCAATGCAAATATTTTTTCCAATAATACATAAAACATACATAAAATCAACTAAAACACATTGGACACACTACCTTGCAAATGACACAAACACATGCCTAATAAACGAAATAGAACATTCAAAATTTTGCTATGAAAACAGATAACGTCAAAAATGTCAGATGTCTTTGTCAAAATACCCGCTATTATTTTTAAATGCAGCTAATTAAACCTCTTTTTACCTTTAAATATTCGAGAAAAAATATTTAAAGGTAAAAAGAGAAATATTCGTGCAACTTTGGACAATATGAAGTCTAGTTTTTTAATATAAATTACGGTCTACTAGTATTCTTAATTTTGTCAGTTTGTCTCCACAGGACAATTTTGGAAATAGCTTAATCCCACGTTGTTGAGACTAACTCGTCAAAACTGAGACATTTACAAAGAAAGAAATAATAATTTCTGAAGCCTGATACATGTATATTTTAAGGCTTTTACTTACAGTTTCCGCAAAGAATGTGTGTTTGTCCTTTTGTTCGGGAGCATCTATTTCTAACACCGCCCTTAAGACAGGTAATGCATCTTCCACTCTACCCATTTCTGCCAATGCAACTGCCTGGGAAAAGGATTCTATTAAAATGGTGTTATAATTTGAAAAGTCGCTATATCATAATTGTCCATAATCTATTTTTTATACTACTAGTTGATCCTGCGAAATTCCGTTCTGCTTAAAGTCAAAAATCTTAAATTAACAGTGTTTTCTACTATATTATACATGTATTATTGATTAAAAATAAATTAATGAATATTTATTATTTAATAAAGGTTTGATAATAAGAGCAGTGATAGCCTAATGGTTGTAACTTGCCCTCTCGATCGGGAGGTCCGAGGTTCAAACCCAAGCACGCACCACTGATTCATGTGCGTATTAGAAATTAATTATCACTGCTTTTCGGTGAAGGAAAACATCGTGAGGAAACCTACACACTCGAGAGTTCTTTAAAAAAAAATGGTTCTCGGAGGTGTGTGAAGTCCACCAATTCGCACTTGGCCAGCGCGGTGGACTATGGCCTAAACTCTCTCATTCTGAGAGAAGACCCGTGCCCAGCAGTGGGACAATAATGGGTTGACGAGAATAAGGGATTAAGGTTGCTCTTTATAATTCTTCATTTGTCTGTGTGTTTTAAAGGGTCCCAAACCAAAACTACTGTTTTAGTGTAAAGTTTTAATAATATTCTTATAGCCCATATCTTGAAATATTTAGTCTCTATTTCATTAAAATCTATCTACTCTGTTAAAAGTTATTACAAAATGAAAAATGCAAGACAAAGGTAATAAAAATGTAGAAAAACTGTCTAAGAGAATTAATAAATAGTTTTATACATTACACAAAATTTGGTATGTAAATAGATATACATAGAAATATAGAGTATTAGTACCTTTATATTCCTTATCGTGACATAGTGTTGTTTTTGTAGTGAAATACTTTCAAGTGCAATACCCGGAGCTCCTTGTTTCAATGCTAAACCTGAAATATTCATCATACATTATGTAGGTATCTTTTTATTTTATAGTTGAATAAGGCAGATGGGCCACCTCATTGAATGCTGTCACCGTCGCCTATGGACATTTGCAACACCAGAGGAGTCACCAATGAATCGCCGACTTTGAAAAAGAGCTCTTTTTACACCTGTCTTGAATTCATCATTCCACATCTTGCACGTCCGCGGCAGGAAGGAGCCGGTAGAACTAGCTTTTATTTAAGAAGGAAATATGCTGTCCACCTATTAATTGGACACTGCTATGTACAAGTACATATAGAACAGGAGCTTTATCTGAATTTAATAATCCTTAGAAGTGGGAGATATAGGTAATGGCAGGTTAGCTAAAACCCCTTTTATATCGACGTCAGAAACTAATCTTGTTCTACTTTAAAAAATGCAGCTTTACTTTATAGCCAAAAAAAAATTAATGGTTAACAAAAATAAATTGAAAATTATTTTTATTAAATTTGGTTATTGGCCTCTTATTACATAAATATAGAATTTAAACTAATAACGAATATATTAAATCGATTAAGCCATTCTTAAATTAAGTTATTTTATGTTTATGTATATAACATAAATTAATACCTATTTGTATACAACAAATTCTCTTTCCGACCTAGATATATAGTAATTGGTTCCCTATGTCTATTCCATGTCTTTGTTAATAACAGCATGTTTGAGTGCCACTTCTTTCATATTAAAAAACAAAAAAAATCCAACCATATTAAATACTTTATACAAACCGGCAAAATATGTACAAGCTCTTCTCAATGGGACGGTCCCTGTATTTGTCATGTCCATCCATAGTTTTTTTGCATATTCTAGACTCTGTGGTGTATTCTGCAATAATAAAATGACAATAAGCACAAAAAAAACAACTACTTATAAATGTATCGTCATCAACCCATTATTGCCCGACTGTAGTCCCGGGACCAGAATACGGCTATGGTATCCTCTGCCTGTCGTAAGAGGCGATTAAAAAGGGCTTCCAAGGTTGCGGGCGGCTAGAGTGGGAGGAGATTGGGTAGGTTCAGCCGAGCGACCGCGGGAAGGACGATGGATTGTGTGGTCG
Source organism: Spicauda simplicius (assembly GCA_949699795.1). Taxonomy (NCBI): domain Eukaryota; kingdom Metazoa; phylum Arthropoda; class Insecta; order Lepidoptera; family Hesperiidae; genus Spicauda; species Spicauda simplicius. The sequence continues at coordinate 10,093,661 of OX453071.1, read as the reverse complement.
CATGCCGTCGTAAACACCAAGTCGTCTTAGGCACCTCAAATGCTCACTGGGGAAAATCCCAAAAGGGGCATCGCGCATGGGGGACTCTGGTGGTGACTGTTTCTTTCCATAATTTTAAATTAGCAAAAGTGTATGCAGGAAACCTACACACCCGGAAGTTCTTTAAAAAACAACAAACTCGGAAGTGTGTAAAGTCCACCAATACGCACTTGGCCAGCACGGTGGACTATAGCCTAAAAACTCTCTCATTCTGAAACATTACCAATGCCCAGCTGTGGGACAATAATGGGTTGATGAGAGTATGCAGTTCACCTGATGGTACCTAAGTGTTCACTGTAACGAGTATTCGCATTCGCATTCGCGAATATTCGCACGATTTTAGGCATTCGCATTCACATTCGCAAGGATTGTGCGAATGTTTTTGCGACTATTAAATTACAGTGCTTTGCAAAAAAAGGAAGCCAAAGATCCTTAAACTTCTTTTTTGGTTCTCGAAGGAGAAACCTTTAAAAGGTACTCGACGCCGCCGTCCTTCTCGCGATCGCCTGACCGAACAGTTCGAGTTCCCACTCTAGCCGCCTGCAACCCCGGAAGCCCCTTTTAGTCGCGTCTTACGACAGGCAGAGGATGCCGTAGCCCTATTCTGATCGCGGAACTACAGGGACGCCTTATAGAGGGGCTATATCAAAAAGTGAAAAAAAACAACATTCGCATTCGCTAATGTCAGTACGAGATATTCTTGTATGTTCAAATAATAACTTTCGTTACATCACTGTCTAAAGTCAATCACAGATGCGTTGCTTCCGAGGACTAAGATGGTTGCCTCTTATAAAAGTGTGCCGGTAACCACACCCTTCTACCGAAACGCAAGAATTGCTTCACGGTAGAAATAGGTGTGGCGGTGGTACTTCCTTGGTCGAACCACTCTTCTACCACCTGAAATCCTCAATAATACTATGAATATCTACTTACTTGTTTATAGCATGCTGCTAGAATCAAAACAACAGGATATTTGGGGTACTTTGTCATATTCAACTGTTTCTCCTGTACCCTTTCGAACACCTTATACATTTCTTCATACATTTCATGATTGTACAAGAGATCCAACATAATTTGATATGAAATCAACTGATCGAAGAATCCACTATTGCTTGGGTCTTCAAAGCACTGAAAAAGTAAAAATTTACCTTATGTTTCAGGCATAAAATTCCAGTCACCAAAGATCTGAGATTTAGAACTGCTGTCCTATATAAAGTTACTAACAAATGTTTATTTATGAGCAGCAACCACTTGCCATCATGTGAAATGCATGCTTGTTTACTTCTTCAAACTTATTTACAGTGGCATAGCGTGGACAGAGAAGATGTGGGCAAACTCCTATAAGCAAGGCCTCTTTGCATGATTCCATTAGATAGTGAATTCCATTAGTTGAAAATGCCTCTGCCTTGTTCTCCAAAGAGGCCTTGCAAAGCCCCTATAAGTGTGAAGCCATGAGGGATGGCCTACTACACCTATGCCTAGCTACGCCACTGCTTATTTATCTACATATTGATTTAACAATTGGCAATCTTTGACAATATTGTATTATTAAACAAAAATAATATAATGGTGCATTGTTCAAAAATTAAATTGTTATTTATAAGGAAGCACAACTTTCATAATGAAATTAATAAAAACATAATAGACATAAGATAGATATTATAAAGAACTCACCTGTAAAGCTTCATTAGGTGCATCGAGGAAATGGAACATTCTCATCACAACCGGACCAAATACAAAGGAACCAAACCTAAATTCGTTTTTCTGGTTGTTAAATCTGAAATGTTATTATGTATGAGTATCAAAGCAAATAAAAACCTGATACAACGAATATTACACTAACTTTAAGCTCATTATTCCATTACTGTGCATGAATCTCCTTACTGTAATTTTGAAGTCTATCACGGTAACCAAGTGTGAATCATGGATGGACTTCACATAACATACTGATACTACTTTCGCTTATATTAATGATTGAATTACAAATTATATTTCTAGCGTCAAGCACACGTATGTTTTATTAAACCGCTATCAACTTGTACAAAAATCTAATTCTAACATTTGACTTCAAGTGACTTACTTTTTTATCATATTTAGCACTAATTCCAAGTCCGTTGGCTCAGCTATATGTACTATGTTTTTCAAATCCTCTGTGAAAATCATATTCTTAGGATCAGATACGAATTCAACCATTTTCGCCCGAAACTTGTCCGAAAAATTCGTAAATTGTTCTTTGGTAGTCTTTCTTGTCTGTAGGTAGCCATCGATACCCAATGCAGCCGGTGAATAAAGGTTTCGAACTAAAAACAAACCAACCCATAAATATGTAATTGTTCAATGTAATAAAAATATAATCAAATACAAAAATATATACCTTGGCTCACATATATATTTCTCACTGATGCGGTGAATCGAACATTGTAACTAGATGCTACTTTTAATAAAGAATTCATTATAAAAGACATTTTTGTCAATATTACATAAATTTTTATCACAAACTTTTATTGAAATTGAATCTGACTTTCGACACTTAAAGCAATTTACTTTTTGAGAATTTGAGGTTATGTCAGTCGCCGGTCAATCAGATCAGTATTCAAAACTCAATGATCAATCAGTACTTAATATCAATTTAAATGGAATAAATGTCAATAAAATAATGATTATTATTCTGATGACTATGATTAGTAAAATCATATCCATCAAATTAATTATTAAATACTATAGGTAGTACATAAATAATAATAAATAAAGCACCTAATTCTTTTGATTATGGTTCATTCGGCGCATTTTTAAAAAAACATAATTTTGTAATACTACTTTACTACAATTCTGTACTATATATGCTAACTCAAAAGTACTTAAATATTTTTGGAATAATTAAAACAATGTCTACCGTGAAAACAATAATTTACGTCTACTCAAATACCAAGTATCCACGCCTGTATTGAGCGATCTATGTCTATTTCTATTTTTTTTTGTCAACTTGCGTTCAACGTCATACGTCATTCCATACAAAGTAATACAAACAAGTCAAATTAAACTGAGGTTATAAAAGTGAATAAAATCGCAGAAACAAAAGTAACCAATTATTACTGTATTATTCGGTTTACTTCAACGTATTTTCTAATAGAAGTGTATCATTTAGAAACATGATTTGGTTAATTCGCAGATTTTAACATTTGTGGATGACCTACAAAAAATACCATATAATTTTCCCGTTTGGTGGAATGTAATCTCCCTAGTAACGTAACGTTAACATAGGTGTAAAGTTCACGCTTAATAATGAAAATTACATTAATCTTACATAAAGGATTAGTAACTGCAAATTCGTTAATGTGATGTGTTATTTACATTACTGTGGTTTTAATTGTTAAATAATTATGATTCATATGTATTACTCTGTATTGTGGAAGAGATAATGAGATTTCTTGATATAAAAATGTAAAGGAGAGTACATAGTATGTTTAAATTTGAGAGTAAGACATAAAGTGTAGTATTGATAAAAAAAAAGTCACTGACAGAAGCTTAAATACATGTAATTGAAGTGACTTATGAGTTGATAATAATCCCTTGTAGATATCTTGGTCTCCTATAGTTTATGACTCCCTTTTTTAACTTACTGCTTACTTCCACTCCTCTAATATTCAATTAGCTTAAACTGCAAAGAAACCACAGTGTATGGTGTTATTAAAAATCAGAGAAAGTATATTTCAAACAATCCTTTAATTTAACGCATAAATACCATGAGATTTTTGTCTTATAACTGTGTTACTTATATATTGTACAAATCGACATATTTGTATTCATCCAAATCATTGTCTAAAAGATTGATATTGTGTTCAAGACACCTGTGTTTTTATTATGTTGTTAATTTGTGATTAGCTAACAGACAATTTTTTAAGGGAAATAATGTCCAATTGAGAATATCCTCCACATTTGAAATTGGTTTATAATAAAAGTGCTCATGTCATGAATAGCCAATTTTATTATAAACAATATCCTCTATTTATTGATAATTTCAAAATTTCACTTGATTGATACACTTACATATTTTATTTTTATGTAATATGAAGGGTGTTGTATGTAATAAAAATTCATGTATTGTGTACTATTGTTACAATATGCAAGTTTGTATCATATATTTAATTCATTATCTTTCAAGATAATGTATGAAATATATAACTTTTTTCAGCGTATAAATTAATTTTGTATCCAATTGAAAGTTTTTCTACAGATCAAATTGTTATAATGATTAGATTGCTTTAAAAATCTATATGAGCATGGTGATTTGCATGTTAAAGAAATGTGTCTTAACAATGAATTATCAAAACTTGCAAATAATACTTTATGACACATATTTCATGATATATTTTAAGTAATTGTATATTAATGACCTTTTAATTTTCGATAGATAACCATGGATGGAAAAGTAAAGTGACAATCTTTGTCGGAATGACTGCACTTATGAGTGGACAACAGTCAACAATGGGGAAAAGGAGTTATTTTGTTAAAAAACAACAGATGACATTTCCCAGGGTTGAAATGTAAACAATGACATAGTTAGCAAATACATCTATATGCCAAAATATAATGTCAAATTCATGCTAGTTGGTGTTTTATACCTAGACAATAATTAAAAATAAAGTAACAACTACCATGAAAATGATGAAAAACTAGATATTCAACCCTAATTTAGTACCACAATATCAAGTTTTTCAAACAATTGGCTTTACCAATTATTAACATTTGATTTGATTACTAAATGTGCATGTTGTTGTTGGTTACAGGTTGCAGGATCTTTATCAATGAAACAAAACAGTGATACATAAATTTAAAAGTTGTGAAGTTACCAGGAATGGCAGGAAATTATGAAAAGCATTCGAAATATCGTTCCGCAAGAAGTTCCAAAAGTGATAAAAGTATGAAAGCAAAGGCAAGGAAAAGTAAACATCATGATCATGATTCTAAACATCACCTGGATGATTCTAGGACACCTCCACTCCCTGCCAAAAAATGTTACAGCATTGAGGTATTGATGAAAAAAAGACAGAGCTTACGAAAGGAGCTTAAAAATCTTGAGAAATATACTCCTTCTCATTCGGATAATAAGAAATATAAATCAAGGGATGAGAAATATGACAGGAAACAACAAGAAACCCCAAATAGTAAAGTAGATACTCATAAATCAGAAAATCACAACAAAGTTCCTTTAAAGCGGTGCAAATCTGATTCATCGCCAGAATACAATCACAACGACACACAATTGGATTCAGAGGATGAAGAATTGATTATAGAACAAAGAAGAAAACGGAGAAAACAACTTTTAGAACAATTGAATCTTAGTAATGAGAGTAAGCCATGTGATACAAAAATACAAGAAAACAATGATCTCATAATACATGATAGTCCTATCACAGAAAGTGCAGCTGTACCAACGAAACCTGTTGTTACAGAAGTTACTGATATGTTTTCAGAAAAAGACAATTTTGTGTCAAACACTGTTTCAAAGCATGTTATAGAAGATTCCAACAATTTGTCTGAAAATTATGATGATTCTGAAGGATATTTCGTTGTGAGAGAGGGTGACAATATTGATAATACTAGGTACACAATTACTGCGTCATTAGGTCAAGGTGTATTTGCAAATGTTATCCAAGCTCAAGATAATGATAATAGAAATATGAATGTAGCAATTAAAATCATTAGAAATAATCATCTTATGTACAAAACTGGACTAAAGGAAATTGCCACATTGAGAGAAATAAATGATGCTGACCCTGAAAATAAATATCATTGTGTTAAATTATTGAGAAACTTCATGCACAGAGGACATTTATGTCTGGTACTGGAATCATTACACATGAATTTAAGAACTGTTTTAAAGAGATATGGCAGAAATGGTTTACATATTAGAGCTTTAATGAGTTACAGCAGACAACTATTGCTTGCTCTGAGATTGTTAAAAAAATTGGGTATTGTTCATGCCGATATAAAACCTGACAACATAATAGTAAATGAGAAAAAGAATATTTTGAAATTATGCGACTTTGGTTCCGCAACTAAAGTGGATGACAATGAACCTACACCTTACTTAGTTTCAAGATTTTATAGGGCTCCAGAAATAATTTTAGGCATGACATCCAAGAGTGGCATCGATATGTGGTCAGCCGCTTGTACTATTTACGAAATGGCAACAGGAAAAATACTCTTCACTGGTAATTCTAACAATAAGATGTTGAAATGTTTTATGGACCTCAAAGGCAAAATCCCAGGACGGTTAATAAGAAAAGGCAAATTTAAAGATCAACATTTTAACTACAACAATCACTTTCTATTGCACAAAAAAGACGAGTTTACTGGAAGGGAAAAAGTTGTTGAAATTACCAACATTACTGTAACACGGGATATGCTCAAGGAATTGAAGAAACATAGTAAAGATGAAACTCCAACCGGTGAAAGGAAAATATTACAACTTAAAGACCTTTTGGACAAAATGCTAGTATTGGATCCCAACCAAAGACCATCAGTTACAGATTGTTTAAAACATCAATTTATTCAAGAGACCCTGCAAAAATAAAAATCTCGTAATTTAATAAAATTTATCAAAATTTTTATCTAGTTATTTTATTTATTTAACATTGCAAAGCCAATCATGGGCGTTATTAAATATTACTCGAAGATGTTATGGCGTGGGAGGCATGTAGGTTTTTCCTGTAGCATAAAGAAATACTACTATGATATTTAATGTGTAAAACAAAATTCAAAAAACTAACTTTCATTAGAACCTTAAAATATCTTAACCACTTTTATTAATTGCAAAATTTGCACACCAATCCAAAAGCTGTTAAAATGTTGTAGAATATGTCATTTTAACTCGTTTCTATTAGAGAAAGCAAATAAGATTAAGAGCATTTAAGACTCAAAAATAATTCCGCTCCATTATTCTCACCTATTTATAGCGTGAAGCAGTTGCGTTTGGATGGAAGGGGTGGGTACTTGAAAGCAGTAACGCATCTGTGATTGACTTCAGAATGAACCCTTGTTCTATATACGGTTGCTTAGAGGTGACCATGACTGACAGTGACCACTTACCATTACTGCGTGCTCGTTTGCTACTTAACTCTTATAAAATAAAAAATATCTTTAAAACCTTTTATTTTAATGTACTAAAAAGAAAAAAATAAACTTTATAGTAGCCATCCATTATTTTGTTGCACTGTATTTTACACAAGACCTTTCATTTGATATTCATTTGATTGATATTGGGTGGGTTGGACACAAATAGGTAATCCGCCATTTTGTTGCGACCGCCATTTTGGATTAACGACAATATTTATGACATATAATATGATATAATTACATTGTCATCACACCTAAACATGTGTTCCAAATTTCAGCTCAATCGGACACTGAGAAGTGGGTTAAATTAATGTTGCAAGATTTGACCTAAACGCACATACCCACAGACATTGTAAGTTAAATAAAAGCTTTTAAACATATGTATTAATTAAGGTCAATTCTAGGATAACGCGGTCAGAGCACTCCGGTTGCTATACAGATCCCGAAGCCCTCTCTGTAGCGCCTAGGACCGCCACCAGGGGTTCTAGTGCGGTAAGAATCCCACATAACCTAATGCGTTGCTCCCACAGCGTCAAAAGGTACCCCTTTTGAAGGTCCACCTCGGGAACAAAAAAATATTACTATTAAAACTATAAATAATATCGAAACTATAATTTTGATATGTTTACTTCTTTCGGTATTGAAAATGCTTATAAAGCTTTCGTAGTTAGTTATTGCGAAGTAACTAATAACTACGTATATTTAAAACTAGCTGCCCCGGCGAACTTCGTTCCACATAAAAGTCAAAAATTATCAATGATCCTTTACTATATTATGCATGTAATAAACATAAAAACCTTCCTCTTTAAACACTATTAAAAAAAACTGCATCAAAATCTGTAGTGTAGTTATAAAGATCTAAGCATACATAGGAACAGACAACGCGAAGCGACTTAATTTTATACTCTGTAATGATAAAGATTCTTTTGACATGTTTTTTGGAAAACAGGAGGATCAATCGAAACAAGTTTTTCAATAAAATTATTACTTTAATAGTTTCCTAGTACAGAAAATAACAAAAATATATGCCATCAACCAAAATATCACTTAAAATAAATTTCACATGGGTACTACATACATACATCATGTGATCTATCACAATTGCAAGGGAAAATACCATATTCATTAAATTATAGGCTGAAAAATTGAATTGACATGATTAGTGATCTAGATTAAGACATTTGAGCAAGAGCTGCAAAATTAAAATGATCAAAATACTCAATAAATGATCCATATTATGCTTCATTATTTTTAAAACTTCTATACATAAGAAGATTTTGCTCAAGACGACATTAGAGCTATGTGTTAATATAATATCAGTTTGAACATTACCAAACAATTAAATTTCAAACATTTCTGGATACACACATAACAAAATAAGATCAATAACACACCAAAATCAGAGTTGTATTACAATTTTCCAAAGCTTACTTTAATATCTTTCATATCTGTAATAATTGCTTCCTTTATCTAGAAATTGAATCATTACAACTAAATTCCTGCTTTTATATACATATGCGAATTAACATTCTGCACCTACGATTTAACAGTACTTTCAATTCAAATACAAACCTAAGACTAGCTACAGTAAGTGTTGACTACTGACACAGCATTAATTCTGCATAGAGTTAAATGGATAGCTATACCCCATATTAGTGTAATTGATTCATTCAAAATATGGCAATAAAGTGCTTTGTGAACTCAATTGTGTTTGATAGTGATAAAAAACAATATTGAATTTACTAAATAACACATACTGCCAACATTTATAATCAACTTAATAGACATATTATTGATTTGAAAATACTATTTGGATAATAATCCTATTGGGTCTTTAAATCCATTATCGTCCATTATAGTATTTAATCCATTATAGTCTTTAGACTCTATAACATAGACATTATAGTCTACATTCAATATGATACATTTTATAGAATGACCCATACATTATGTGGTCCAATATGAATAAAAAAATGTAATAATTACTCGAGGGCACATCCAACCATTTAAATCTATGTTACTTCAATGGTTTGAAAAAATATATTTATACAAAACTGCATATTTTATATACCTTACATAATAAACTACAAACTGAAGCAAATTATCCATTAATTGAGAAGATAGGTAAGAGGTCAACTTGTTTAAATTTTTATGTAGATTATTAAATTATAGAAAGTTTCAGTATTTTTATTTCCAGCCATTTTTCTGAATGGTTATTTTACATCTTTAAGGATGTGGTTTACAGACTACAACTTAAAATTCAGATCATTTTATTTTATATACGAGTCCATTTAATATTCGATAAATTTGTTAGATTAGTGTCTGCTAAATAAAGTCTTTATAAATAGGTCATTTAAGATAACCCAGACGCACAATCAAGTTTATTTTTAAACGGAGAATCTCTTAAACAACAAAACTATAAATTATCAACAAAACACAATAAGTAGGTAAACCATCACAGTTTGAAAATAAAGACAAAATCCGAAAATTGTCATGAAGATTTACAGTACATTGGACAGGGGGTTGAAAGATAATCTTTTAAATCAATATTATTATTACTTACCATACATACATGCACAATCACTCCGTGTGTATTAAAGTATGATTTTAAATAATACTTTGTAAGCTAAAATACTGCTTATTTATTCTTGGTATACATTATTCGAATAAAATAACTACTAGAAATGATACGATGATCTCACAAGCCGTCCTTAACACTCAATAATTAACGATATTGATCAAGATATGATAAACTACAAACTACAACTTATAGAAAAGCAACTAATGTATGTTTATTCTATCAAATTAATATTGCAATATTGTTCTTACGGACCGAAAACGCTCAACATTCTTACACGCATTTGAATGCAATGGTTAACTTATTAAATTCTATTTTAAACTCATGAAGCGCGAAAAGTGATAGCGTTGCAGTTGAAGCTCAGCCTTTCAACCGTTAGTCGTAGGTTCAAATCCCAGGTACGCACAACTTTTTAATAGAATTGCGTATTAGAAATTAATTATCACTGCTTTACGCACGCAATTTTCACATCTTATGCTGTAAAAAAAAGGTCTCAAAGGTGTGTAAAGTCTACCTTCTTCGCTATGGACCTAATATCTATCGTTCTGATTCTATCTCGAGTCTAGCAGTGTACATGTCTAACCAATTATAACGCGTAACATTACTTTCAACAATTTTCGACATGGTAACGGAAAATTGTTGTTGTAGCATGTTGATATTTATTGGAATATCGACGAAAACTATACTAATCATAACATTATATTGACAAATAAAAACGTCCGGTGTTTGACATAATGAGCGCTTTCGATCTTTAAATCTACACTGCCTTAATTCCACACAATTACACTTACAATTATTGCTAATATTTTCCTTTTACAAGCTTCTAAGACTTGTTAATACGGTCAATACTATAGGTAGTAGAAAATAACCATACAAATTTTAAGTCTAATCTTGACCAAATCAATCCAAAAAAGTGTCATTTACTACCCTCTAAGCTAAAGTCACAAAAAATAAAGTATATCAAATTATTTCACGTAGGTAAATAAACTTCTGCAGTCTGAAAGGAACATCAAAATAACACACGATTAAATAAACTCATATCATGCAACGAAAAATAACTATAGATAATGTGACATATCAATATATATTATATTATATACAATTCTGATATCCTTACAGGAGTTTTTAATTACATGGCAATTTTGAAAAAGAAGTATTCATTAACAATTCGGCTTTTAATTGTTACATAAACAAAAAATACAGTTGTTTATTTAAGTTCATCGACACAAACAGGCATTGCCCTTCCAAAGAAATGTTATATGTATTTTCATACGAATAAAACAAGTAAATTGAGAGATGTTGACTGTGGATTTAATATATTTAGACGCCATATTCTCAAAATATAGGGGGGCTTAACAGCAATACAATTGCTTATCAGCGAGCGAATATAAACATAGGGAGTATTTTAATCGATTCTTGACGTTAGTTCATAACCGGTTTTTTGCCTAAGGATGCTTCTCGATTATTTCGTAACATAAGAGTTATCCATCTAAATAAAAACTCCAAAGTAGCTTCATTAGCGTATTCTTATGAATGTTATGTGGATGGAACCAAGTATAGATTCTGGCACGAAACTCGAGTTTTCAGTAGTATTTAAATCATTCGGAATTAACTAGTGCCACTAAACGGCAAAACGACGAAAAATAATTTAGTACAAAATATATGGAAACCGAAGTCTAAAGAACCCAATCTTTAGTTTTCTTGCTGTTGATTCAAATTTGGCATTCAGAATTGTTTTCAATACAAAATTCAAATTTAAAATAATGTAACTTATATATGGCATACTTGGCACAAATTTTACTCAGATCGCAATAATTCTTCAACAAAATATTCGATCAATATTCGATAATTACTTGTTAATCTACAAAATACCAATTCTATACTATAGTTTGCTCTCGTCAAATAATGTTCGCTGTAATAATTAAATTGTTCTTATTTTTATTATTTATTGCAAGTCTCGTGCCAGAAACCATATAACTTACATTTAAAGCAGAACGGGATTAAAATATTCACTTCGGCTGATCACTGGCTCTTGCTATCACGAAAGGAATTAGTTAAAATAAATTGAAAACTAATGTCCTGAGAACAAAGATCAAATGAGATTCTAATTCAGATCTCGCATAGTGGACAGTTTTAAAGCTGTTATTGTTTTCAATATTGTTTGAAAAATATTTTCAGCATACAAGTTACCTCGGCCTTTATGATCGTGTATCGAAAGGTTTCTAAAATTAGTATTATCTATTTTTTAAAGATAATGAATAACAAATTAGAAGAAAAAAATAGCATATTTTTCTATATGTAAAATATAATAAAATAAAAGTACCACTTTTTTACCAAACATGTAAATATATTTTTCGGCATTTAAAGAAAAAATATTTTAGAAAATTGGCAACGCTGAACAATAAGACCAAGGCGACTTTTCTGCCTGAAAAAAGATTAATTTCAAATTAAAAAGAAAACACTGTTTTCGAACGAAAATTTAAAAATGCGAGATCGTTAAAACGGCCACTCTGTAAGCACTAGCTTAACCTATTCGATATTGCTATCTTACGACGAATATTATCTTTGGATCATTTAGTATAATGGACATCATGTTTGGAAGGCGTTGGGAACGATGTCTATGGATTGGCCGGAGGCTATCGAGTCGGGGCTTTGGAGAGAGGCACTGTATACCGGGTTCATGGGGGTCGTGCCGCCCGCCTCGAACAACGTGCTGTCGTATACGCTGTTGCTCTGCTGGAAACAAGTTTCGTGCTTATCGGTTTGAAAATAACAGACACACATACCAACTGAATTGATAACCTGATTCGAAGGTGCTAGAACCAGTGTAGTTCGACCGGGGTACCACCGCCACACCTATTTCTAGCGTGAACCATTTCTTGCGTTTCGATAGAAGGGTGTGGTTGCCGGCACACTTTCACATGAGGCGACCATCATAGTCCTCAGGAGTAGCAACGCATGTTTGCTACTTGATACAAGATACAAGATCTTGCGTTTTGGTGAAACGGTGTGTCTGGTTCACTTTTACAGTAGGCGATTATCCTCGGAAGTAGCAACGCATCTGTGATTGACTATTTGAGGTCAGTGTACCTGTTTTGTATGTAGTTGCTTATACATGTCCATAGGACGTTGTGGCCACTTAAAGATTCTTGTGTTTTGGCAAAGACATAAAATTCTCTTGGAATGAGAGAGTTTTAGGCCACAGTCCACCGCGTTGGCTAAGTGCGAATTGGTGGACGAAAGTAAATAAGTAAACATACCGTATCGAAAATCTAATCGCGGATCTAATCTACATTCAAGTGGCTCTTAAAATACATAAACACATGTATGAAATGTAAATATAATTCATGATATATATCACATTAATAATATTTTTACAACAATTTGGTTTCACGCCAGAAATATGTGTTGGGGTGGTACTTCCCTGGTCCCTACATTGGCTCTACCACCTTCAAAGCTTCTTTACGCTAGACATAACTGTGGCGATGGAACCATAATTCTATCGCCTTGCACAACACTTTTTATCACATACCTGATAAATGTAGTCTGAGTCTGTCTTGAGAGAGCTGAAACTCTGCTGATGCGGCAAAGAGACTTGATCGTCGTCCATGGGCTCATCCATTTGAGCCTTGTACGAGAACATTATGCTTGGTTGCGATACACTGGAAATAAATGAAAAATACTGTTATTGATTTTTGGTTACAGGGACATTTGACGAGAGGTGTCGATTTGGTACATAGGTGTAGTAAGGCATTTGCGTCCAATCACAAATAAGATTTTAATAATCTCATCTTACGTCGATTGCATGTATCTATGCAGTGGTCACTGCAAGCTCCCTTATTAATTTTATCGTATAAAAACACAATCTTCTATACTGATACTTCCCCTTTTTTACAAATCTTGGAATAGGTATTATAACGACACTCACTTTATTTTTTGTAACTTTTAACGTTAGCCATGATTATTGGAAATTGGATGATAGCATTATAAAATTGTTATTAAGTATGTTATAACCAACAAGGCAATGTAATTTAACACGCAACATGTTTTGTTTTGTTTATTATGTAATACTATAAAAGTAAAATCAAATTAAATTTTAACTGTAACAAATAAATAATACCTTAACATAAAAAAGCCCGCGTTTTATTTTTTGTATTTTTAATGTATGCATATGTTTACTGTCGTGATTATTTTAAAAATGATCCTACCTACATCAGAGCCTCTGCCAAAAAGACAAACGTCAAAATGACAGTGGAAAAAATTATTTCATTTGGAAGGGATGATCTTTTCTATTATAATAGATTGTTATAAATCCTTTAGTACTGCCTATACTAAACGCGTACACGGACAAAATGATATTGATCCAGCATACGGATTATGCTTGCAAGGACATAATGATCTTGATCATTCATACTGGTAACGAGTACATGTCAAATAGAAAGTTGGAATTTTTAATGCCAATTTAGCTATATAACATTCCGTATTAATAGGTAATTAGTTATTGAGTACAGGCCCAAATAACTAATTACATCTTTCTTACCAGGTTTTTTACCAATTTAAACGCCTGTTTTTCCCTGATCGGGCACTAAGATTCCTTCGACATTCAATTCCGGTAAATTTATGTCATAGATATAATCTAATCAACACAGTAAGAAAATTGTAGGTATATGAAATATCAAAACTAGTACATTATACGGTTAGTCCATGCGTTACTGTGACCGCTCATTCATCCTATTGTGCTTAAAGGATAGGACATATGAATGCAAATTACTTGTCAACTTGTCTATTTTGGTGCTTGTCACTTTTAAACCAGCTCTCAACCGCGGGCCACGATACTTTCGCGCTGCAAATGTCAGGATTGAACTTTAAAAACAATGTGTATCCAATTCAAATATTCGTTTTAAAATTATACCTAACGAAATTTGACGAAATCGGCTCAACGACGACGCTTAAAACGCCAGGAAAATTTTTCGTGGCGTCATCAAAGTCAGAGTACTTATTTATCAATTTAATAATTTGGGCGATTATTATCTTTTCTATTATTTCTTTGAAATTCCTTACTACTAATAATAATAGGTATGTCATTTAAGATCCATTAGTCGATTTTTTAATGAATTGATATCTGTGTTGAAACTACGACCTACAAGAACTTATCGCACCTTCATTTATAAAAAGAATTAACTCAAAATTTACGTTTTATGAGTTTATTACCTAGTTTGTTCGCTTTATGGTATAAACTAGCAAAGCGAAAATTTTGAGTTATTCTTTTTATAAATAAAGGTGCGATAAAATCTGGATGAACAAAAACGTTCAATGTCCATTGCAATGTACCTAAACCTCCGGGTATTAGCGACGTCATTTTGTCATTACATCTAACCCTTGCATGAAAATCGTAAAGCCGCACGAGGGACCCCACGTGGACGGACGAACATCCGACTACGCGCGTGGCGTTACCAACACGTGTCGTGAAACAAGTCTGTTATAAACTTGTTCAAATTTAAATCTCTAGGGCACAGATTTTTCGTGCATCTATGACGTCATTCTGTCATTACATCTCTGTAACCCTGCTAAGAAAATCGTAAAGCTGTGCGAGAGATTGTACGCGCACGGAAGAACATCCGACTTCGCACGTGGCGTGGCTATATCCACACGTGTCGTAAAATAAGTCTGTTACACTTGTTCAAATTTAAATCTCAAGGGCACAGAATTTCCGTGCATTTATCACGTCATTTTTTCATTAGATCTAACCCTAACATGAAATTTTATGCCGTACGAAGGAGCGCACGCGGACGGACGAACATCCGAACTCGCAGACTCGCACGTGGCTATGTTAACACGTGTCGTGAAACAAGTCTGTGATTTACTTGTTCAAATTTAAATCTCGTTTTCATGTGTTGGTGCTCGAAGCCTTCAATATATTTTTTTATGAAAAGTCAATCTTGATATGATAATGAAATTTAAAACAAATAAAAGTTCATGTTCTTACAGAAAAGGATTGATTTAAAACTATTAGTGTCCCGCGGTTTTTCTCGCCTTAAAAAATCTATTTACATAATACATCAATTTAAATTGTACTACTTTACTAACTAGTAGTTGTACTACTACATTTGATGGAGTAGATGGACTGTAATTTTCCAATACTTTATATTAAATTCAGTAATTTCGGTGTGATACGATTTGAAACACACAGATAAACACACGGGCAAAAGTTCTTAAGAAATAGAAAAAATCTATTATAAAATTTTCTCAGACCTCTTCATATTTCTTAAGGAAATGTGAAAATGCCTTTCCCATTTTCGCATTTCTTTAATTTATAATATTAATAAGACATGTATCAATTAGCGAGATATTTTTTCACTGCTAATTAACTACTACAGCTTCGGAGAGTTTCACTATGCAGAAGCGAAACAAGAAAGTCCATATGTCCGCGCATTACATAATTCGCATGTTTTAACAACAAATAAAATATAACTCTACTAGCTGTACCCGCGGCTTCGCCCGCGTAAAAATGAGTGTATCGCAAAGTTTTTCCCGCAAAAATCTCGGCCCCGTTGAAATTATATGATAAAAAGTAGTCTATAATTATGTTATTCCACAACCTTTTCTATAGTGCAAGTCCTATCCAAATGAGTTTAGCCGCTCAGGCGATTACCCGGACATACAAAGAGTAAAGAAACGAATTTAAAGTATGTATTTGTGGTTAGGATCATAATTGTTATGTTAAAATATTTTAAAAATTAGACAAATTACAATTAGAATTTTAAAATTAGACGATTGTGAACCGCCTTTCTTTGAATTAATTAACAATCTTAGTGGTCACACAATACCAAGAAGCACCTTGTAAACCAAATCCTGCTCCACATTTAAACCAAAACGCATCGATTACAAAGATTGATTTTAACTTTTCCGCAGTATGTTTAAAAATTTTCAGGGTTATGCTGCAGGGTGAAGTGCAATGTTTGTACTGGTCTAGTACAAAAAAACGCTAT
Source organism: Spicauda simplicius (assembly GCA_949699795.1). Taxonomy (NCBI): domain Eukaryota; kingdom Metazoa; phylum Arthropoda; class Insecta; order Lepidoptera; family Hesperiidae; genus Spicauda; species Spicauda simplicius. Next base: position 10,076,936 of record OX453071.1, on the reverse strand, counting down.
TCTTACAAACTTATTTAACATTCGTGTCCTACTCAACACTGGACACTATCAAGTGGTCAGATTACTCTAATAATGCACACGCATCGGCGGCCGGCATGTATTAGCATGCGCGAGCGAGACGGTTACCTACCCCTGCCGAGAGACACATCTTTATTATTTTAAATCTCTAATATCTTTAAAAGTATTTATTTGATGCATATAGTGTAAAAGCTAACGAATGCATTTATTTATATAAGGATTAATACCGAACTGAAGAAAACACACTCGAAATTATTAACGTAATATTTTTAGTTGAAATATGGAACATAAAAAAAATATTGTGACTTAACCATAAGATAAAGAGATATACTATCGCGGATTGATTTTATATTTAAGGTAGCAATCCAGTGTTTCGTAGCCCTTGACGCAATTATTAGTATTCAACATCAACATTTAATTTATCGATAGACTTCGTAGTTGTTTTGTAAATAACGCCACCTATCGCATTCAATGTAATTCAACATAGTAGTTCAACATAGATCAGGATAGATGGCGCAAGTATACCTAATATTTAACTCATCGGTAATTCCTCGTAATTTTATATTGTGGGTAAATTAAATCAAATTTATATCACATTTATTTGTATGATAATTAATTGTTATCGATTTATAGGTATCTATTATTTCATAATGAACTAAGGATCAGGATGACATCAGGGCAAAATGGCTAATATGGCGATAAACAAAAGTCGCGATATACCGAGTTTTACAGATATATGTTGTCGACTCAAAATCAATATTTTTTAATGTTTTATTATTGAGATAAGTTTTCAATCAAGTCTATCTTGCCCCTTGACGGAATTTTATTATCGTACCATTTGAAGAAAGTTATATAATTTGATATCTCTAATGACTTTAAACGTATTTATTTGATGCATACAGTGTAAAAAACAATTTTGATCTTTATTAAAATTACGAAACTAACGAATGCATTTATTTACATAAGGATTCCACAAGAAGTCCACCAATTCGCAAATAGCCAGCGTGGTGGACTATGACCTAAAACTCTCTCATTCTGAGAAAAGACCCGTGCCCAGCAGTGGGACAATAATGGGTTGACGACGACATAAGGATTAATACTGAACAAAAGACAACAGACTCGAAAATAACGTATTATTTTTAGTTAAAATATGGAACATAAAAATAATTATTGTGAGTTAACCTTAAGAGATATAAATATGCTATCGTGGATTTATTTTATAATCAAGTGTGCAAACCAGTGTTTCTTAGCCCTTGACGGAATTATTAGTAATTCAACATCAACATTTAATTTATCGATATTACTTCGAAGTAGTATTGTAGATAACGCCATCTATCAAATGTTCATTCAACATAATTCAACAGAACAGTGATAGCGCAAGTATACCTAATATTTAACTCATCGGGAATTCCTCGTAATTATAATCGTATCTTTCGCATTATAAATACATTTTCATATTATAAACCCATATTATGGGTACATTAAATCAAATTTATCACATCTATTTGAATGATAATTAATTGTTACCAATTTATATGTATTATTTCTGAACGAACTCACGATGACGTCCAGGCGAAAGGGCCAATATGGCGATTGTCATTTGCATTGGAATTTAACAAAATTCGCGACATACCGAGTTTTACGGATATATGTTGTCGATTCAAAATCAATATTTTTTAATGTTTAATTGTTCACATAAGTTTTTAATCAAATCTATCATACCCCTTGAAGGAATTATTAGTACACCTCTATGTCAAAAGCCAATATGGAGATTGTCATTTGCATTGGAATATAACAAAATTCACGACATACCGAGTTTTACGAATATATGTTGTCGACTCAAAATCAATATTTTTTAATGTTTTATTATTCACATAAGTTTTTAATCAAATCTATGATACCCCTTGACGTAAATAATAGTACAGCTCTTAGTCAAAAACGAACTACCATACAAACATTTATGCTCGATTTTAACATTTTCAACCCATTTTTTGAAATAAAAAGTAGCCTATAATGGATCCCAAGATCACCACTATCTGTGTACACAATTTTATAAAAATCGGTTCAGTAGTTTTGCCGTGAAAGAGTAACAGACAGACAGACAGACAGAGTTACTTTCGCATTTATAATATTAGTAGGGAAGTAGGGAAGTAGGGATATTAAGGTAATTAAATAAATTAATTACTGTGTAGCTGGAGTTACATCATACCATGCTTTCATTTATGTAATAATGAAGCGTAATAATATTTATTTAACATTTACCTAGTTTATTTTTTTCTGGTTTAATCGGTTTTGGTAAAGCAAAGATAAACAGTTCCCGGCTTTGATATCTACAAATTAGTTCTCATATGATTTACTGTAAAACTCGAAAAGTGATCGATAGAATTAATAGATTTTTTACAGAACATTACATGTATATTTTATTTGTATTGTTCTATGAGTTAGATCCATACATTATGTTACAATATTTTATATGGGACATGCCCTCCATTCATATACCTACCTACTAAGACGTGTCAGAAGTACAGGGGTGTGGATAAGACCTTAGGGTCTAGAGGGCTTCCTCTTTTTCCTAAACTTTGAAGAGGGGAAACAACCCCCAGCAAATAATTTCCTTACAATACTTCGGGTCTCGAAGGCTTCCTCTTTCTCCTAGATTTTCAAAAGGGGAAACAACCCCCAGCAAATCATTTCTAAACAATACCATAACATTTAAAAAAGACCATTAAAGATCGCTAATCAAAATCACTCACCTAAAGAACTCGCTGAGGAAAGTGTGATACACGAGCGGCGTGTACAACGAGAAGTATATCCATGTGGTGACGTCCACCACGCACAGGCCAGATTGCATCGAGCCCCACGTGAGGAGCGCCGCGCCCACCGCTTGTGTGGTGTCGAGCAACGCCAGCAACAGCACGTATAGGTAGAAGGAGAGCTTCGCTGGAAACAAATGTATGATTATGTCAGATTGATTGGTGTAAGGGTCCGTCACATAGAACGTGCGTTTAAACCAATGTTTCCAACTAAGGGGTTTTTCCCCTAAATGTAGGGGATAAATAAGTAGGATGGGGATTTTTTTAGGGGTACTTTTAGGCGTTTTTATAACTTCAACATATAGGTGTTTTTAAAGGGAAATCTCCCGCCAGGCTATACGATCATGCCTCACGACAAAAAAAAGTCATGCACTACACCCGAAGACTTTTTTTTTCGTCGTCAGGTTGCCACGAAGAATTCCAATTCATAATTCATTATGGGGTATTTTAGGGGTTTTTAAAGAAGGTTTTAGGGGAATACATTCTTTAGACTTGGTAACCCTGGTTTAAACATGGACGACCCGCGTGGCGCAGCGGTTGCCATACCGGTCTGACACACGGTGGGTCCCGGCCAGACAGGTATCTGAATGATGAGTTTAGATTACAGTTCTGGGTCTGGGTGTGTGTATTCGTCTTTTATGTCAATGGTACCCACGACACAGGAGAAAATCCTACTGTGGGGCTGTGTGTAGAAATCGTGAAAAAAAAATTGCACTTTAATCTTTAAAAAGATTAAAGCCATTACGCATCCTTCCATACTACATTTGAAGAGATTGAAGTAGGCGATCATTATTGTAGTGCTTCCACTCTGTCGTTTCCTCCACATACGGATATGTTTTTAAATTCTATAAATCAATTATTTTCTAGTGACCCCATTCTTTTACTTTGACGACATTGCAATTTTGGGACATATACAATTTCCCAAATTTAGACAATGTATAACATAATTTAATGAATGTATAATGTTTTGATTTTAAGATATAACAAAATCCCCACTAACCGCAACGCTTTCAAATTTTGCTAGACCGTTTTTGTCCCTTTGCAGCCTTTCAACGCCCACGATAAAGCGTAATCGTCTGCTTTGAGGAAAACTGGCTTTTATCATTATAGAAACGATGACGCATTTATATATCTATCTTTATAAACTATAGATAGTATAACGCAATATAATTTTAATAGTGTTTATGTCCTCTTATGATAAACAGCAATATCTTTAACGCCACAAAGGATTTACAAAAGAAAAAAGGAAAAAATGGTAATGTGACTGGACGTTTACAACACAATGAATAGAATAATGCAATTACAATAAACATTAAAGATATAAATATAAAAAAATAATGAAACAGATTTTCAATGACCTTACTGATTTTAAGCAAATAATATTAAAACAATAAACTTAGATGAATATTTAAATTTAACTCTTACAAAAACAAATTACACCCTAATTTCACGATAAGTTAAAATTGCAAAAAATGTTAAATATAGATTACCAAGGCTACATGACATGCAGTCCACATGATGTCAAGTGGCCACTGTTGCTGCACTTTTAACCAAATAGGACAAGAGACCATTCATAAATCGATTGTAGGATGCTCCTAATCTCGAAAACTCGAGATCGATTCATGTAAACTTATAATATAAATACGACAGACATAGATTTAAAAATGTCGTCAACCCAGTATTGTTTTATTGCTGGGCACGGTTCTTCTCTTAGAATGAGAGTTTCAGGTTGTAGTCTTCCGCATTTGCCTAGAGGTACCACCGCCACACCTATTTCTGTAAGGTGTCCTATCAAATCGGTGGACTTTAGACACTGGTGTAGCTAGGCGTGGGCGCAGTGCGCCATCGCCCACAGCCTCGCAATTAAGGAGGCCTCGCGAGACCTCTTAGGACGAGGCAGAGGCATTTTCTAGGGCACCATCCAATGAAATCATGCAAAGGGGCCTCGATGATAGGAGTTCGAATATAAAATATAAATTTTATAACATTTCCATGTTACTATTTTGATGAAAACACTTAAAAAGCGATAAATTATTATATTTTGAAAACAAAAACCGTAGGGTATTTTTTGTTATAGTAATGCGCAACGATTCACTGTAAAGGGAAGAGCAACACGCACTACGTGTTACAATTGGTGACGAACAAAAAATTACAGGAATGGCTTTCAAAACTATGTTTATCAACGCCTGAAGATGTATGTCCATTTCTTTCGCACCCGCTACAGCCCAAACGGCTTGACGGATTGTAAGATATGATTTATTTTTATTTTTATTTTTTCACGCCGCTTTCTGTGTTGCGACCGGTGCACCACCCATTTTGGCCGTACGACATTAAAAAAATATTTCAATCACAGTCGTTAAATGGTGCAATAAGGTCGATAATTTCACAAAAAGCGAAAACAATAACTGCCATTAGTTTTGTATATAAAAAAAACTATTGTTCATTAAATCGTTCTGACAGAACTAATTTCGAAAGGCAATGAAACGATTCCGAAGGGCAGACTATATTCTTTAATATAAAATTTTTCGAGAATCGAGTTTAAAGCCTGTAAAAGCATAAATTATGATTTTATGACTAAAATTTAGATTCTCTTAAAAACGTGGGGTGCTGGGCTATGTGTGGACAGCTCAAGATTTTCCAAAAACGAAAGTAGCATACAAACTATAATTATCATTCCAGCATGGTTTTGTAAGTAGAAAAATTATGTACCTACTAGAGTTATTGCCGGACATGTTAAATTATAGGCATGAGTATACGGCGTTTATTCCATCGCGTAGTACCACCGAGCCTTAATCATTAGGCCCCTAGCACATGGCCTATTTTAATCAAAATACCCGTCATAGCTTTTAAATGCAGCTTAGTCAATAAAATCTATTTTTACCTCTAACGGGTGTATTCAAAATACCTCGAAAATTTTCGTAATTCTATTGAATTTAAGAACTATTCGTGCAACTTTGGACCATAACAAGTTTAGTTTTGAGTTGAATTACAGTCGAATTTAGACCGTTGCGATGTGTAACTATTGCTACAAAAGATGAAAAACTATTTTACCCTTCTCGCGTACGCGGTCAGCTTTTGGCATTAACATTATTTTTTATAGAAATCGAATGACAATAAAACCCGTTCTAAAATGAGGTTAAGTACCATAAGCTTACGTAACACGCTAATCGTGTGCTCTTTCATCATTTAACTTATTTAAGAACGGTAACTTAATTTCGTGTGTCTCAGTACGACGTTTAAAGATCACAAAGCCTGAAATAGTAGTCTCTAAAATTAGAACAGAATTATATTCATTCCACCCACCCGCGTCGACAGCGCGTTTTAGTGGATAAAAATGTAAATGTATGCTAGGGGTAAATTCTCGTCCCTGTAGCCTCGGGGTCAGAATAGGGCTACGGTATCCCCTGCCTGTCGTAAGAGGCGACTAAAAGAGGCTTCCGGGGTTGCAGACGGCTAGAGTGGGAGCTCGAACCGTTCGGTCAGGCAATCCCGGGAAGGACGGCGGTATGTGTGGTCGCATACCGTCGTAAAGACTAGACGGAGCGGTGGGCCCAGCTGCCGATCTGGGAGGAGCCCGATGGGGCAGCGCGCTCGGAGGATTCCGGTTGAAATCGTTTCGAGATCCCGGAGTCCTCCTTTTCAGCGCCGAGGACGGCCACCGGGGGGGTTTTAGTGCGGTAAAAATCCCACATAACCCTGCGTCGGTCCCACGACGTCGGGTACCTTTGAAAGGTTTCCCCCTCGAAAACAAAAAAAAAAGGGGTAGATTTTATTTTTCTTCATTATGAGGACATTACAAGTCTATTTAAACAACTCACTGTGTTCATTACCAACAAGTTTCTACGGCTACGTTTATCCCCCCTTTTTTGTTTAGAGGGGGAAACTTTCAAACTTAGTCGCCCGCAATCCCGGAAGCCCCTTTTAGTCGCCTCTTACGACAGGCAGGGGATACCGTAGCCCTATTCTGATCCCAGAACTACAGGGACGACGTTTATCCCCGTTTAGGCCACGTTTACCACGGTAATCAGTATCCTATGTATCCAGGCCGGGACGGCTCGAGCACGTAGATCGCCCATGTGCAATAAAACCCTGCCCCCCCTCCCCTCCCCCCTCTCGGTAAATATCTCTGCCGCCTATGGACATCTGTAAGTAACTTCAAATAGAACATGGGTTCTATCTGAAGTCAATCACAGATGCGTTGCTACTACCGAGGATTATGATAGTCGCCTCATGTACAAGAATGCCGGAAATGTTTCACGCTAGAAATAGGTGTGGCGGTGGTTCATAACCGGACGAACTAGACTGGTCCTATCACCTACGAATATACCTATATGTCCGACTTATAAAACGAAAGCACTCCTTGTCAAACGCTTACATGTACTTTCTCTCGTCAACCCATTATTGTCCCACTGCAGGGCGCAGGTCTTCTCCCAGAATGAGAGTTTTAGGCCAAAGTCCACCGCGCTGGCCTCGTGCGAATTGGTGGACATAAATGTACTTTATAGAACAGTAACTAAATAAACAGATGAAGATAACTAAAGTTATCTTTACACTTCCAGTTGTCAAGATATCAAACCGCAATCGTATATCGAAGGCTACTGCGCATAATATATGGTTACGTTGAGAAATTGATATGGTAAGCAGTTGCAAACACAATTCTTGTAAGTCCCTACGTATGTTTCTGTATTCAAGGTCGATTATAATATCATATACTAGTAGACACGGGGAACTTCGTTCCGCCTAAAAGTGAAATCATCATATAAAATTATCAGTGGTTCTCTACTATATTATACATGTATTATATATAAATCCGACCTCTTGAATCACTCTATCTATTTAAAAAACTACGTAGTGTAGTTTTAAAGATCTAAGCGTACATACGACAGACAGCGTGAAGCGACTTTGTTTTATACTATGTAGTGATGACTGATTTCATTAAATCATTCATGTAGTGCTTCTCCAATCCATTAAAATATATACCCAACCTACCATTTATTTACTTAGTAAAAATACCTTATCAAAATTTGTTATCAGCGTACAAAAACTGCATACATTATCTTTTTATATTTTCATAAGATATCGCTTCATTATCAGTATTCAATGTTTGTATAAATAATGATATACTATCGTTATATTTTTTATGCTATTGTCAGCGTATTATTTGACCACAACAATTAGGCGCAAAAAACAAAAGTGGTTCAATACCCCACATCTCGCTTCTTACCCCGCGCATCCCCTAGTGACGTGCAGTCGTGTATCGTCTAGGTGTTTACGTTAGCCAGCACGTGTTTAATGTTATTTCGTTATAATGTTAGTTTAATGAGTGATTGTTGAATTTTTAAAGTTATTATTAAATTAGTTGATTATTGTCGTGCGCCTAATTGTTTTGGTCGAGTAGTAAACAGTCATTGATGGCCACACATGTTGCAATTTGTCAAAAAAATATTTGTAAACTTAAAAAAATATGACATCGGCAATATAAACCTAACATAAGCATCCAAAGAAGTTTTCTATGTTCAAATCTAAATTAATGTGTGTTCCAAGTTTACTAACGTTAATAGAAATTAATGTTACAGAGTCATATAAGGCAACCAACTTATCTTTCTACGAAAGTGGCAACGTAACTGTGATTGACTTCAGATAGAACCACACCACACCATATATGAAGTGGATTACAGATGTCCATGGCTAGAGGAGACTATTTACCACGTGGACTGAATGTTCGTTTGCTACTTCATCGTATAAATACAAATCGGCCAAGTGCTAGTCGGTCTCACGCAGGAAGGGTTCCGTACCAAATCTATAAAAAATTGCCAACTTCTCATTTTGATCAAGCAAAAAAATATGGTTGTTTGGGAGCCCTCCTTAAATATTTATTTTATTCTGATTTTAGTATTTGTTGTTATGGCCGTAATAGAAATACATCGTCTGTGCAAATTTAACCTTCTACCTATCACGGTTCATGACACACGGCCTGGTGACAGACAGATGGCCAGACAGACAGCGAAGTCGTAGCAAAAAGGTTCCGTTTTTACCTTTACGTACGGATTCCTAAAAAGACAGTCCTTGAACAATTCCTTGAACAAAAACCAACGGCTGGGCAAAAAAGGACCGTCCCTGTAGCCTCGGGGTCAGAATAGGGCTACGGTATCCCCTGCCTGTCGTAAGAGGCGACTAAAAGGGGCTTCCGGGGTTGCAGACGGCTAGAGTGGGAGCTCGAACCGTTCGGTCAGGCAATCCCGGGAAGGACGGCGGTATGTGTGGTCGCATACCGTCGTAAAGACTAGACGGAGCGGTGGGTCCAGCCGCCCATCTGGGAGGAGCCCGATGGGGCAACGCGCTCGGAGGATTCCGGTTGAAGTCGTTTCGAGATCCCGGAGTCCTCCTTTTCAGCGCCGAGGACGGCCACCGGGGGGGTTTTAGTGCGGTAAAAATCCCACATAACTCTGCGTCGCTCCCACCGCGTCGGGTACCTTTTGAAGGTTTCCCCCTCGAAAACAAAAAAAAAGGCAAAAAAGGACACTACACCCACCAATGAGGTACAATTAAAGTAATATATTTTCAATGTTTAAGTCGCGACTCCCTGGAGGTTACAAACGCTCAATAAGAGATTCGCGCGACGACGCAGACTCAGTATAAAAGGAAAACATAACAATATTGCGTCTTTTATAAGTCTAAATGATTTTTTTACATGAGCTAAATTGATATTTTATTTGGATTTGAAATAAAATCAATAGATGACATTAAATACAAATTAAACCTTTCAACTGTTTGTTGAAAGGCCCTAATGTGTATTATTCAGTGACGAATTATTATCTTACACTAATGAGCTCTTCACATAAGACTGAAAAGACCTAAAAAAAGACATGTGCAAATGGAATGTAAGTTTTAACGATCAACAATTAGTTTGAATTAGAAGACGCCCATATTGAGCATTGGGCTTTGAATAACGATTAGATACATAGAATGCTTTATATGCCTAAAGATGTAGGCGATGTACGTACTCATATTTTTATAAAAAAAAAATGTTAAGTAAGAATTGAGTATAAAGTTGACGACCCGCGTGACAGAGTGATTACCATACCGATCTGACGCGCAATGGGTTCCGGGTTCGATTCCCGGCCAGACAGGTGCATGATGAGTTTACATTAATGTCTGGGTCTAGCTGTTTGTGTATTCGTCTTATGTTTGTCCATGGTACCCATGACACAGGAGAAAATCCTAATGTGGGGCATGAGTGTAGAAAGCGTGTGTTTAAATTAAAGTTCTTATTGCAATTATGCTCATTATTCAATCTCTAAGAATCCTCATAAAATGTGATAAGGAGACGGCTATAAATTTACAATAATTATTATAGGCAGTTAACGCGAATAGAACCGCTAAGGCGCGTAAGGAAGAAATAAAATGAGGTTATCTATATGTAATTAGAAAACAATAAATATCAATAATATTACACAGTTTATTTTCTTTTAACCAAGTTTTATATTGTTATACTATTAATTTATAAATTTCAAATTATAACTATCATGTATTGAAGTGTTTTATTATGATGCTAGAAATGAGCCGAGTAATTGTGTGATTTATTAATTGTATGCTATTACTTTGATTATAATTATCCGTCATTCGTATAAAGACTGTGCTTCTGTGTTGGAAGTGCGTCTTTACAAACCGATTAAATAGGATTATTAAAGGCGAAAGTTTGTGAGTGTGTGTGTTTGTTACTCCTTCACGTCTAAACGGCTGGAACGATTTTCATAAAATTTGGCAGGAAATTAGCTAACACTCTGGATTAACACATAGGCTACTTTTCACTGTGGGAAAATATCTTGTTCCCACGGGACAATCGATTTTTGTTAACGCGGGCGAAGCTGCGGGATTCAACTAGTGATTCATAAAGAATTAATTAACTCATTTTTTTATTTTTACTAAGGGATGAAGTGCCCTAAAGATGCCTAAAGCGGCTAGCAATTTTCATTTCAGATTTTAGCACGAACAAACTAGCCGGCATTCTACTCGTCTTTGAACATTGTAATATCGTATAGACTTAGTAATCCAAAAAGCTATGTACCTATTAGCAAACAGTAGAATACTGCACCTGTACATTTAAAGTAATGTTATTGTAGTATGTATTATCGTCATTATTTTCTCACTGCTGGGCAGCGGTCTTCTTTCAGAATGAGAGTTATGCGCTATAATCCTCCCCGCTGGACAAGTGCGAATTGGTGGACTTCACACACCTCCGAGACCTTTTTTTTTAAAGAAATCTCGGATGTGTAGGTTTCCTCACGATGTTTTCCTCCGCCGAATAACAGTGATAATTTATTAATAATACGCACATAATTTCAGAAAAATCTGTGGTTTTGGACCTCGGTCCTCCCGATCAAGAGGGCAAGTTTCAACCATTATGCTATTACTGCTCATCTGCTCACTGTATGTATTATACTAGCCGTAAAAGATGCGTTGTTTATAGTGATAGTCGGACTAGTAATACATAAGCGAATGTCGAGACCACCGAAAAGCAAGTACTTCTAGAAATAGGTGTGGCGGTAGAACCCGCCGGTCAAATCATAAACGATCTACTACCTTGAATTCCACCTTCTATATCCTATATTTAGACTTAAAAAACATCTTATAAGAACTCAATACATTTACTGTGATATTTCGCGAAATAGAAAGGAAGTACCTATAAACATTTGTCACAATAGGACAGCATGAACTGAAATCTAACCCTTTTTTATAGATCAGTTGTCAATGACACTCACTTTTGCTAAGTGACCCTGACTCACTTGTTCCAAGAATTTCTGTGGTTTTAACTTTATTGAAGTTTCATAATAAGTCATCTTGCACTGAGGTATTGTATCTATTTCGTTTATCAATAAGGTAACCAACATCAAATGTGTCATGGTATGTTTTAAAAAAATCGAGACATATGCATGGCTGTGTTTGTACAGGAACCAAAGAATACAAAGTGATGCAAAAGGATGATACTGAAAAATGTCTCAACTTTTAATCAGTTAATGCTTAGTTGGATGTCTACTGAAGTCTTTTATTCGTATTTCAAGACGCAGAGATCAACGTACCATAGTATGATCTAAATATCACTCTCATCAACCCATTATTGGCCTACTGCTGGGCACGGGTCTTCTCTCAGAATGAGAGAGTTTAGGCCATAGTCCACCGCGCTGGCCAAGTGCGAATTACTCTACATATTATAAAACAAAGTCGCTTCCTGCTGTCTGTCCCTACGTACGCTTAGATCTTAAAAACTACGCTACGGATTTTAACGCAGTTTTTAAAATAGATAGAGTGATTCAAGAGGTCGGATTTATATATAATACATGTATAATATAGAGGAGAAACACTGATAATTTAAATTTTTGACTTTTAGGCGGGACGAAGTTCGCCGGGTCGACTAGTGGTTTATTAAAACAACTAAACCACCTAGTAGCTATATTGGTTTTCTTAAAATAGTTTAAAAGTCACGTTAAGGTGTACAAGCGGATTGTACAATTATTTACAATTCCATAGAACAACATTAGAGTACTTTAGTAGTGCATGCCTGGCTACACTTCAGTTATCATGAGAAAATACTCTCCAACAAATGAGTGAGCTGCCACACAAGCTCAAGTAATGAGCATGGCCAGTTTGTTTCCAAATTTAAGCGGCCGAGAACCCTAATTGATTTACTTTTTCGACTAAACTCTATCCGGCTTTGTCGACGATTAAGGTGTTTAACTTGTTGGTTGAACATAATCATGTTCATAACAAATAACATGATAATATCCAACCAACAATCCGAAAAAGGTACAAAGTACGAGGTAAACATTAAAATGTAACAATTACCTAATGTAAAGTTTTTTTTAAATATTTTCTCATCATAGTGTTTATTAGACTTGCATGAATGTTTTATTTAAAATTAAGACTGAGCGCGGTACCTCTGTGACCCTTCCACGGAACCTTAGGGTTTCGCGGACCACCATTTACTAATCACTGGTCTATTGTGAAAACAGGCGACAACAATCGGTAACAGCCAGCGACATGAAATGACGTCCATCGACGCTCGTGTGATACACCTTAATTGGACCATAAGTGAATAGTATTTGTAACTACATTATATGTATGTATAGCCTTCCAATTGTACTATGATCTAAAGCTCTCTCAATCTGAGAGAAGACCTTTGCCCAGCAGCGGGACAATATCCCGAGGGGGAACTTCAGAAGATACCCGACGCCGTGGGAGCGACGCATGATTATGTTCGATTTTCACCGCACTAAAAAGCTCCCGGTGGCCGTCGGTGCTAATTGGACTCCGAGATCTCTAAAGGAACGCAACCGGAATCCTCTGAGCGCGTTACCCCATCAGGCTCCTCCCAGATGTGTGGCTGGGCCCACCTCTCCGTCTAGTCTTTATGACGATATGCGACCACACATATCGCCGTCCTTCCCGGAATCGCCTGGCTGGACGGTTCAAGCTCCCCCTCTAGTCGCCCCTTACGACAGGCTGGGGACACCATAACCCTATTCTGATCTCGGAACTACAGGGACGGGGACAATAATGAGCGAATGACATTTGTTATTCCAAAACCTATATAATCCCAAAAATATATCCAACGAGAATTGAATGGAAATTAAAAAGAAAACTGAAAACTTTATTCAGTACAATATTAATCTATCAAATGAATGAAGATCTACAAACTCTGAAGACTTATTAGTATACTGCCCCTATAAGTATTGCACCCTTAGTCTGTCATTCAGGATTAAGCATCACATAAAGAACTGAGGCAATTGTATGTTTTCACTGTTTATAAGCATTACGGATTAAATTATAATCACATATCACAAGAAACTTTTCTATACACTTATAAGTTTGTAATGCAATATTTGTCATAGAAAATATTGTGTTAATGTCGCCGCATTGATTGAATAACACAATTCAAATAAGAAAATTTTACAGGCTAACCAAAAAATAAACAATTCTTTTGTGTTAACAGGCCATTAACCATGATATGGTTAAAGCAACAAGTCTACAAACGACCCGCGTGGCGCAGCGGTTACCATACCGGGCTGACACGCAGTGGGTCCCGGGTTCGATTCCCGGCCTGACAGGTATCTGAATGATGAGTTTAGATTATTGTTCTGGGTTTGGGTGTTTGTGTATTCGTCTTTGTGTGTGTCCACGGCACCCACGACACAGGAGAAAATCCTACTGTGGGGCTATGAGTGTAGAAAGCGTTTAAGTTTTTTTAAGTTTTTTAATTTCGAGACTGTATTGGACAAAACTAAGACTTCAACTAAAAATTGATGATTTTTAAATTGTCCCACTATTCATACGATTTGGCAAGATTAGAGGCTCCATATTGAATGTGTAAAAATAGGAAAATAGGATCTTCTAGTAATTATGATCCTGACTAAAGCCTCCACTTTCTGAATGCTTATCTGACTGTAACAGGGCTCTCAATGTTTTGATCCATTATAGAGAAACACTTGAAACATTTATAGCATACTAGTTGACCTTTTTTTTTTTCGAGGGGGAAACCTTCAAAAGGTACCCGACGCCGTGGGAGCGACGAAGGGTTATGTGGGATTTTTACCGCATTAAAACCCCCCCGGTGGCCATCCTCGGCGCTAAAAAGAGGACTCAGGGATCTCCAACAAACACCACCGGAATCCTCTAAGCGTGTTGCCCCATCGGGCTCCTCCCAGATGGGCGGCTGGGCCCACCGCTCCGTCTATTCTATACGACGATATGCGACCACACATACCGCCGTCCTTCCCGGGATCGCCTGGCTGGACGGTTCAAGCTCCCACTCTAGCCGCCCGCAACCCCGGAAGCCCCTTTTAGTCGCCTCTTACGACAGGCAGAGGATACCGTAGCCCTATTCTGATCCCGGAACTACAGGGACGATAGCGTGATATTATACTAGTTGACCTAGCGAAATTTATTTCACCTAAAAGTCAAAAATCTGAAATATTATACATAAAAACTCTTGAACTCTATCTATAAAAAAAAACTGCATTAAAATCTGTGGCATATTTTTAAGATCTAAGCATACCTACAGACAGCACAAAGCGATTTTGTTTTATACTATGTAGTGATAGTGATATTATAATAGCTCTAAGAATAAGTAGTTTAAAAATTAGAGTTTAAAATATGGTACTGTAATACATTTTTTTTATCTGATTTAAGTAGCAAACGAGCATGCAGTCCACCTGATGGTAAGTGGGCACCGCTCATGGACATCTGTAATCAACTTCATACAGAACATGGGTTCCGTCTGAAGTCAACCACAGATGCGTTGCTACTCCCGAGGACTATGATGGTTGCCTCTTGTGAAAGTGTGCCGGCAATAATATGGAATATATGGAGTTTGAAACTTAACGGGTAAACACTTTTAATCGTCACAATGCATGTACTTCTGTAGATGCCATAACAACATACAGTTAATAAATAATAAATTCAAATTTGCAAAAGGACTGATCCATATGCAAGTTCGCCTCAGACATGACCGATTCTAAATTGATTTTTATTTGACCTACTAGCAACATAGCAACACTATCAGTAAACACATTATCATAAAAACCAGTAGTTGGTGTAATGCAAGGCTTGCTTATCAATCAGGTTTGTTTACATATGGATAAAATTAATCATAATGCTACTCATTGAAATGAATAACTTTCTATTTAATGGTCTCTTATTACTGCATGATTCATTTATAAAGCCTGTATATATACTATGCGTGTTTATTTATATCCACTCATTGTTATGGAAATTAACAAAACAAATATACAATTGGTGTTACTTCCTCATTCATTGATTAATAACTACAGTATAAACACTTTCTACATGTTTTCTGTACGACTCTTCACTTTCTGTAAAGTTGCCTAACAAGTAATAATGCACTTATGTAAGAACCATGTGTGGTTTAATGTAAGCACATATTACTCATATTATACATAGATAAAAAGATTTAGAAGAATTATCTTTTTTATATATAGGTGGACTGAAAGAAATTGTTGCTCAGGGATAAGTCTGCTAAAAACCAACCCTTTAGTGTATATTATCTGTAAACACGCAAGAAATAGTTTCTATTCAATAGTACACTTACTTGGTAAAGCCAAATATTCCCTCAGTGGTATCCACGGCAGGAGCAGTATAATAAAATAAATTACAGCAAACACTAGAGACGACGTGAACCAGAACAGCATTCCTCCATGTCCGAACAAGTCATATTCCCTGGTGTCAATGTGGAACATGTCATCTGGCATTACAATTTCCAGGGTCCCTTGCGTTATTGTGAACGCTAGAGAGATGAGAGATGTGGCTAGTAGCACATATCGTATACTGCTTCGGCTATCCATATGACCTGAAAGGTTTATCAATTTAAATTTAACCATTCCCCGCCACCTTCATGTAGATGTCACAAGAGAAGGCTAAGGCAAATCCAGGAGTCACAATAGGCAGTGTCTTTCTGTGTAAAATCAACACCCAGTTTTGTCACCAATAAACATTGTAGAGGCTGTAGTTATAAGTGAAAACCCCCATTAGGAAACACCTATGTCCAACAGTTGACCTCACAAATAGATGGATTGATTACAAGTGTAATAAAAATTCTAAAAATCTTGTCTGGAGATTGAATCAAACTCTAGGCTAATAGTCTAAGGGACCCAAAATATGACCAAGTAGACTATCTCTGGCAAATTTTAAATAATGATTCAAACAAGTTACTAATCATGATATATATAAGGACTCAGCCCATAAGCTTTCTCTTTACTATACATTTAATGATGACTATGGTCATACTGATTATATACAATATATATTCAATGATATTTTCGTACTCACCAAACGCCAGTCCGAATATAACAACACTCATCTCTGTGGCAAGTAGAAAAAACCTCACAGTGACCCATAGTATTTTGTCCACCAGGCCACCCAGTGGCACAGCTGCATTCACAGTCATGGACACCGCACACCGCACCAAACTGATGATAACATTCCCCCATACTAATGTATAGAACGTAAGGAAGATCGGACTACTTGTAGCGCGCAGTTTCAACTGAGCCTTATTAAACCTTACCACTAGGAACAGCACGAACAACGCATTCGGTATCAATATTATTAAATCCCAAATGCGGACTCTGCAAAAAATACACCAATCGTAAGCACAAAAACGTACACAACAGTCAAGACATCGGGTATACTCATCAACTTTACCTTGAGTTATTTATCTCATAATACAACACGTATTTACAAAATGTATCCTCCTTCACTGGTGGGAGGTCTGATCCGTTTATTCCGTACATTTTTCCCGATTCACTGCCTCGCCATTTAGTTTATTATTACGAAATTGTTCGGACTCTCGTAGTAAGGAAGCATAACATTATCTTTTTAGTAATCGAATTATTAGTTTTTACATTACGTCAGCTGAGTCCGGACATTATAAAATCAAACACTGTTTTTCTTGTCTCGGTACGTTAACGAACACACTTTCTAATCCAATTTACAATGACGACACCATGAATATGAATACTAACAACAAACGAAAATGATCCGCACTTGACTTCGTACCTTCGTAGTTCGTACTTCATTAATTGTCTTTGCTTAGTGACGTCCTCCTCAAAAAAGAAGTTCGAATAATCGATTTTTCAAGAATATTTCTATTCCTACATAATACATTCCTCAAAGGCAGTCGCCTTTGAGTATTGTACTATGTCGTATACACTTTTTCTGCCACTATATACCAACATACATTAACTTTTTTGTTTCTAGACTACCATGCATTTTTCCCATTGGTCATATCATTTATTTCTAATGGAGGGTTCCATTCTTCCATTACATACCTTGTGAGACATTAAACCGGTTGATGTTCATTGCTCACAAATACTTTATTAGGAATATCATACATTATCTAGCATCTTATATGTCCTGTAAAATGTATTCCGCAAGTGAAATCACATAAATTATAAAGTTGGGAAGGTTTGAATCATGGAAGTGTATTAAATTGCGATCCTAGCTTATTTGTATTACAACTTTGAAAAACTTTTCCTCGTTGGGCTATAATATATAATGTCGTTTGCAAAATAAGTTATGTAACACATTCATTACTTATAATATACAAATATTTCAAAGGAAACGTAAAATAACGTAGCAGTAGTTATAGCATAAATTAGCTTTTTTATTCTCAACTAAATTGAGGTCAAACTAGATATATATAATACAAAAATATATCAGGTTAAGTAAATTATGTTACTGTTGGCAAAAGCCATACTTTAAATTTTATTTACGTTTCTATCCCAAAGAAATGAACAAAGTTACAATAGATAGAGGCATTTTTTTCTTTTGGTGGATCAATTAAGACTTATGTAAGTTACTTTTTTAATTGATACTACACAGAAAAACGAATACGCTTTTCTTACAAGTTGTAATCGTTCTGTCCGATACTGATTATTACTGATGTACATCACTAGCTTTAGCAAATTTAGTATTACCATATTTATATTGAATCCATTTATAAATGCTAGCTAGGCCGTAAACAAAATATCTTTGTAACTGATTAATAAACTATCTAGATCTTTGTTTTACTATGTATACGCATTAAATAAAATAATTCAATAAGGAAGTAAATAAAACATTTCATTTGTACGACAAATTTATTTTATTTATCTGAAACTAATGTGAATGGAATACAGTATACCGAAAGTTTATAAACATATATTTGTAAGATTTATGGTATTGTTGGTATTAGTTTGGAACTAAGATTGAAAATATATTAATCTGACAGCCGTTAACAATGTTGGCAACATAATTATTGCCACAGCTAAGTATAACAATGAACGTTGAATGTGCATGTTTGTAGGGTTTACCATCGTTAAATTTCTAATTGTCATCGATACATCGATATATGAAGACATCGATGTTTTGACGTGCTAAATTATTACAATATTTATGCAATTAAGAAGACTAATCGGTTTTCATTATATGAAGCTATGTCAGTAACTATAAACGCAGGATTGTGATTACCAGACGATAAAATTGATGGTTACTTTGACGACAGAAAATTATATCGTGAAAAAGCCTATTGAAGATGGCAGAATGCATCTTGATTCAACATCTGCTGGGCATTAATGCAAGACCCATTTCTGTCTAATAAATAACATTCCACTCGTGTGTCGATCGACCGGGTGTGTTAAGTGTTGATCTTGGTTTGTAGGGTAGGCTCGGTAAGGTTTAAAAAAAAGTTAACTACAGACGCCTACAGATGTCAGTGACCATTACTGGACTACACACGAATTTGCTACTTAATATTATAAAATAGTAAAAGAGAGTGAAGTATTTATTTACATTGATTATTATTATTATCAAAGTGTATTGTTTTTGTAACACGACTTGCTTGTTTTTTGCCTATTAATCTGTTTGTTCTATTACATATCAGGCAAATAAAAATATAAGCTTGCATTAATTTCTATGTTCATTATAATATTAATAAGGCTAAAATTCTTTTTTGTATTGTGTAAAACACTAATGATTTTAATTTTCTATTTTGTTATCTTGATACTTACGTTCAAGTTCAAGTAGAGCTTCGATGCAAAGCTCTGCGTAAGTTTTATATTTATGTCACCGCTCACCACTAAGCACCGACTCCAACATTTTTATTCATTATTTGAATCTTCATTCGAAGTTCTATAGTTCGTAGTTAAATATCTACTTCTTTATCAATTTTAAACATTAATGTTTCCTATTAATTATAAGACATGTTTTCGAAACATCGATGTATCGTTGAAATTCATAGAAATTTAACTACAGTGGCATCCCTACAAGAGCTACCAATGACAAGTTGACAAATGGTTATATACCTATCAATTTCGTGACGTGGACAGAGTTTGATACGGTTAGCCAGCCACAATTTTGCCGGTGTTCATAATACTCAGTCTCGTCTAAAGAACACCGGTTATTTTTAAAGTGAACAGTATTATTAAATTTGTTATATTAGTTCGTAAAAATTTCAAGAAAAAAGACAAAAGTACTTATCATCATGGGTACTCTGGCGACTGCTCTCGGTCTTCTATTCCTGGTGTCCACGGCCTGGTCAGAAGACTCTCCAAAAGGGCCAAAAGTTACACATTTAGTAAGTCGTAGAGTGGGATACCGGATACTATTTTTGTTATTGTCTTTGCCACGTTTTTCTTATATGTTTTTTAAATTAACGATGACTACATTAAGGTCGGTGACCTTGTCGAAATGACGCTACGAATCTCGTTTCTCCCGCCTTTGTTCCGGTCATCCTTTGACCCTAGTTCTTTGTTTCATTTCATAAAATAATATATGCGTTCCATTTATAAAAAATATTGATTGGGAATACCCTCATAATAATTATGTTACAAATGAAATACTAGCACGTTTTTTTTTATATCGTATCTAGCATGCCTCAATATTCAAAATCAAGCAGGTATGGGGCAGCCTAGTTGGTGGTGTAAATTTCCATAATTTTCATTAATTTTTGTATTGTTACTTTAACATAGATTATCTTTATTTTTGCTAGATTAAGTACAACCTATCTCCGTGTTCCCTCTTGATGTACTATGTTGCACCCTGTTTATTTAATTCTTTAATTTTATGGTAATGACTGAAAAAAAAATTTTTTTAATGCACCTATACTTATAAAGTAACAATGATTTATTTAAATATGACTAATATTTCAAGAAATTAGCACATTCAAACAAAAATCTTCCACTTAATGATATTAGTTTAGATAGGAAAATTGACCCAATGACATGTAGCGTTTTGCTGATACTGTTACAATCTGTAATTTGAGATAACTTTGAATAGCCTCCATGTATAATAATATCATTTTAATCACTAATTAGTCTTATCATTGGTGTGTTGGGTACTTTTAATACAGTGCAACCTCGTTATAATGTAACTTGAGGAAATAAGAAAATATTCTTAACATTAAATAATTTGTTACCATGAGGCTTGTTATACTGAGTTTAATGAGTACAATTCATTTTGACAAGTTAAAGAAATATTATCACAATTTTATCTAGGTACTAATCTGCATAACCTGTTACATGAAATTGAGTGTCAATAACTGATAGCATTAGTTTAATGAGTCGAGAAATCAACTTGTTAAACTCAGATAAATAATACTTCCTGTTTATATTTAGCAATGATTGAAAGTTAGTTATAAAAAAGATCGTTGATAAATATGTCTGTAAAGGTATTATAAGCTGTTATGGGCAGTTCTAGGAGATTTGGTAAAACTTGTTACATTGAGGCAATTACTATATTGAGGGTCGTTATATAAAGTTTGCACTGTATTTCAAATCAACACATGCAATTACATTCCCTGCCTGCTATTTCCATATTCTATCCTGCTTTTCCTCCGTACAGACAAAGACACTATTTATAAAAAAAAATACTGCTTCGAAATATATAAGATACTCTTAAACTTGGCACGCCTTACTGTTTTTTCATAGAAATGGTTTTAAACAATCTAATGTGATTGCCCATATTATTACCATTTAACTCATCAGCTATTTTAGGTAATGTAAAGGGTTACCTATACAGATCTGGGACTATGGAATAAAATATGTGTTCCGTTAACTGTGTATATTTCACTGTTCTTACGCGACGGACGCAGCCGTCTTTATATACATACTTATAATATATTTTTCGCTGTAATGCAACACTCACACACTCGCGATTCACTCGATCTCATTTTAATTGCTGACATGAACATTGCAATATTACATGTCCCTACACCATTCCCCCCTTAACAATAAAAAATAATAATAATAATATAAAACGAAAAACCTAAGAAAATAAATGGCAGCGATGTATATGCTGACCTAAGTTAAGTACTGGGGTCCCTACAGCTATATATAACGCAAACTCACAGGCACATGTTTCAGTACTGTTATTGGTAGTAATGTATTATACAGTACAGTTAAATGAGAAACACATTCAAACTTATCATAATTCTTTGGTACAGGACATTAAATTATTTTGGGTGCCTCTGCATTTGCAATCAATCCCAAGACTATAAGCAGATTTATGAGACAGTAAAAAAAAACAGATATACATGAAATAATATTGATAACAGCATGAAAAAAACTAGTTATGATGTCATAAAAAGTCATCAAGCTTGGATACAAAAACACTGGGGAATTATCTTGATATATATTTCACTTTTTCAATAATTTTATTGCCATATAGTCAGGTGTATTTACTATTCATCAATAATGTATTTCAATACATTTTTAAAAATTACTCATATTCAATATAAATTGTATACTGAAACATCTTGATGATGTGAATGACCATTGATTAAAATTACACACATTATATCCAAATAATTTTCCACCAGGTAAGTTTTGACATCACTATTGGAGGCGAACCACTTGGAACCATTGAAATTGGTCTGTTCGGAAAGACTGTACCTAAGACTACGGAAAACTTCTTTGAGCTCGCGAAGAAGCCCGTGGGTGAGGGCTATAAAGGCAGCAAATTCCACAGAGTCATTGATAACTTCATGATTCAGGGTGGAGACTTCACCAAGGGTGATGGAACTGGAGGTATGTTTTGATATAATTGTAAGTCATTGTCTGATTCAATTTGGACATCTCTTTTCAGACTCTAAATTACAATAATTGAGAAATGCTGTACATTTTTAATAATATTTCATTTGGCCCGTTTGGTTCATTTGTTCATTTGGTTCATTTATTACAAGTCTAACTTTCGATTTCAGAGAAAGTACAAGATAGTAGGGCATAAAAAATGTCTTGTACAGGTTTTTGTGTAATCAACATTTCATTCACTTGATATCAACTCAAGAAATGATCTAAGAACTTTCACATACATTTTACTATTAATCCTAAGCCGAACATAAAATAATGTAATAATTTTAATATTAAAATAGGTCGCAGCATATATGGTGAGAGATTTGAAGACGAAAACTTCAAGCTCCGCCACTATGGGCCAGGCTGGTTGTCTATGGCCAATGCTGGAAAGGACACAAACGGCTCCCAGTTCTTCATCACCACCGTTAAGACACCTTGGCTTGATGGCAGACACGTAGTTTTCGGAAAAATTACAAAAGGGATGGTATGTAAAAATTCAAGCATTGTATAAATTCACATTGTTATAAATCCGAAATATGACTATCATTATGTATTGTAATTGTCTTATCTACTGTTAGTTATCTGAATTGTATTAAAACAATAACTCCAGTGCTGCTGCGCCTTGACCTTAAATTATAACTACTGAATATTCACTATTATCATGTGATTGTAACATAATAATTACACTCATAGTTATATTGTGGTTTTTAGGAATGCTGACTTAAAATGATAATTGCCACAAAAATGTGAATCGGTAGTAATTCTGTGGGTCCAAAAGTCAGTACGCGATGGCCAAGCGACACGGATTTACGCTAAATAAACGAATAGACACTCAATGACTGATCACTGAATAAAAATGTTTAGCGGCCAATCTTTGCTCAAATTAAGACTTGCTATCATCGCGATCGCAGTGTCGACACCTATTTTTCGCGTCACTATAACCTTGCCTGACCAGCCATGGCCTAATAGGATCATTCAGTAACAAGAGCACAAGCTTGACATAGTTTAACTTATACTAATGTTATTAAAGAATTTAATAAAATCCTTAACACTAGAAGCGCGAGACATTTTTACACCCCCTAGAAGTGCCAATGTTTTATGTAAAAAAAATGTGTAACTTATATGGTTGAAGTCCTGTGCACATAATATAATCATACTTCATATAAAGTCATAAACCTCACGATTATACGCATAATAAATTGTTAACTAGAGCAGGGAGAACATCAAAGTGGGTCAAATTTGGGATGCCCACACTTCTAGTGTTAATGGTATATGGTGAATTGTTGTGGAAATAAATGAGTAAACTTTAACAAAGAAAAATAAATGACCTTTTTAACACAGGCGAAATTTATTTATAGAAGATTTGTTGAAAATTGTTTGTATTACAGGATGTTGTTCGCAAGATTGAAAAGACTGTAACCGGAGCCAACGACCGTCCAGTAAAGGATGTTGTGATTGCAGATGTACGTACTGAAATTGTCGCAGAACCTTTCAGTGTCACAAAAGATGGTGCTCAATAACTATTAGTATATAAGTAATTACTTTTGTTAATATTGAATGATTTTCTTCCAGTGTATTTTTAGTTTTAAGTTAATTAACCATGTCATAAATATTATTGTTTCACAAATAATTCAGTTAATTAATAACATAAATTTTATTGTCTCAAATATAATTACTCACACAGGGTAAACATATGATTAATTTTCCCTCCAACATAAAGAAAATGTGAATTCACAAAGTATGAAATAAAATACCTGAAGTTATCTAAGATTTTTTATTTCCTTTAAACATTTTTCTGCTTCTTCTTTTGTGTCTTTATTTTTAACTGTAATACTCAGTTTCCAGCCGTGGCCACAGGATTTTCGAGCTTGGTCTAAGAGGTTCTTCTTCATGTAAGCTCTACCTAAGTTAACATAAAACGTGCCCAAGTCATTCATATCCGGTACCTCTTTACCAAGGTTAATGGCTTGTTGGAAATAACGTATGCTCTCGTCAACCTTGCCAATTCTGTCGCAAACTGTCCCAATATCATTTAATTGTACCATGAGGTGTTCAGGATCAAAATCAGAGATGCTTTTCATCCTGTCGTAGGCACTTTTCAATAAATTGAGTCCTTGTTCAAATTGATTGCAGTCTATGAACAATCGACCGTACCAGTCTTCTGTCATTGCTATTAATTTATTTACATCTTCACTGGCATCGGCTTTGCTGTTCAGTTTTTGTAAACACCAGTCATAACCCAACTGAGCTGTAGTGAGTTCCTTCTGCATATGACTGATTCTTGCTAGCTTAACACTGATATGGACAACTCTGAGGTCATCCTCAGTGGCACCATCAGCCATTATTCTTTGGGTGACAGCGATGAATAACTGCTTTGCTTTACTGTACTGCTCTCTTTCCAGTGCCAAATTAGCCATCACGTCGTAGACATAAGTAATACCAAGCTGATGGTTTATTTGCTGTGCATTCCTTAGAGCTACATGTAAAAGTTGTTCGGCCTTATCATACTCAGTTCTTTGAATAAAGAGGACACAGTGTTTTATAGTCTGAATCAACTCATCTTCAGCGCTAAGTTTCTTCTCTAAACCAATAAGAGTAAGTATTGATATTCCAAGAGTGCATGGAACCGTAACATTGCACCGGTTATATTGTCTATAAAGTATGGTAGGTATAGGTTGATATTTAATTTTCACCTGCATCAATCTCCTTAACACACACCTGAATCTTGATGACATCTTTGAATATATAAAACTAATATTTCTCGACGTATTCGAGATTATATAACCTAATTATCTTTTGGTAAACATGTATCACCGTCACACCATTAGGTCATTTTCTAACACCTTAATTACATTTTAGAAAATGACATTAAAATAAATGTAACAAAAATAATTTACCAACCACTTTTCAAGTATTTAGTATTTACTAAAACTGTTGGATAATGTACTGTTGTACTTTACACGCAATATTCGACCGTTTATTAAAACTTTTGTCAGTTCAAATTCCTCTGGCAAAAATTGAATCAAATCGAAAGCATTTGAGTAAAACATGTGACAATTGAAATGTCATTGTCTATTTCATGACATTTCTATTCCTTAAAATATGGACAGTCCAAGATAACATTAATTATGCGTCCGTGACATAAAAACTTGTATATTTAGGTAATTACAAGTATTAACTTTCGATTTATTTTCTCCGTCATGAAAACAAAATATTTCTGAAAATGTATCTATAAAAGATGTACCAGGTGTATTTCAATCCGAAGTTTTGCACATGTTATCTAAATGGTAAATGGTATTCAGAAAAAATGTTTAAAGGTATTTAAAATTCATGTATCGTGGATTCATAATACGGCTACTTAAAAAAATCTTTTAATGTGGAACATAAAAGGAGATTAAAAAATAAATGAAACAATTACATTTGTCAGAAAAAATATTTATTTCAAACCCTATTTACCTGTAAATTGTTATTTTAAACATACACGCCAATTTGGTATGCACCTGAAATGAAATAGAATAAAATTTCTTATATATTTCATATTAGGAAGAAATTTTCAATGCCCTTTAAACAATGCATTACAAGTACCTATTTCACTGCATGTATGTAATAAAATCCAAATAGAGCTAAACATGGGAGTAACTATAGCTTCATTATGAGACTTATAATGACCAATGATAGGAGATTGCACTAAGCGAGAAAAACAAACTTCTAAGATAATGCATAGATTTTATCGCGGACTTTGAGCGCGGAGACCCAATCTAGAAATTTTGGAACAAAAACCTAACACCCCACTCCGCCTACGCTCGTTCGCTTAATGATAGCTTATATAAGCAATAGCTTATACGCGACAGTCCCCGAGTGCCGCACGTTTTCTTTTTTTTAACTATGGTAAAGGAGTGACGAGGTAGGTAGACCATTTTTGGTCTACCTACCACGTCATTCCTTTATCCTCTTGTCTGAAAACTATCTCATATAGGTACTAAAGGATCTGGGCCCCATAAACACATTTCAACAGTTCGTATTCAATACAGGGATTATTGAATACGACATGGTAGATCTTTTTAAGAGGTTAGTCGAGTGAAAATATTTGATCTTATTAAATTAGAATTATGAGTAGTAGTTTACAGAGAAAAGTTTAATATTAATGATTATTAAAATTATCTTACAGTTTGTCAACAGTTTCGATGTTATTGTAAATCTGTTGAGGAGTTTCTTGAACGCCGTAACATCTATTCATCCATTGTTTCGTAGGTTTAGAAAATGTAGTACTTTTCGGTACTGGGATAGCTTGTTCTATGGAGGTCGAACATTCTGGAAAATCTCTAAGTAATTCTTCGTCAGACAAAATATTTCCTGGCAGGGCAATATCACTGAAATATGTTAATGATTAAAATTAAAATTTTGATGTCTTCCCTATACAATCCTTTTTGCTTTAGGCTACTTATCTACCTACTATGTTCGCGCTCCAACTGTGCTTCGCGATTACCTTCGCGCTATAATCGCTATAGCATGGAGCTTTTGCTACGGAGCTTACAACGTTGCATAGGTATACACATAACTGATCCGCGATTCCGCGGAGTGTGATTGGTGCGCGAATATAATATATACCTGGCTTTATATATACAATAATAAAGCGTTTAAAAAGGCTTACCATCGTATAAATGGTAAAAACGTTAGCTCATTAAAAAAATATACATAGTACAGTCAGCAGCATATAGTTAGTGGCGTTCAAAGTGTCCATATTGTTAGATACAATCAAAGTGTTCAATAATATCGGCACAACCTACGTGTTCTAATTGTTGACAACATCTTAAACTCCCAAATGTCAGGACGTTCATAAACTCATAATGTTAATACCACCCAAATTGTCACAAATGTTCCGGCGTCAGTGGTAACCTAGCAACGAGACTGTTTGTAAATATAGGTACATTTTATAATATTAAACTTTATGTTGCGAATATGTTGTAAGGATCACTTACTGTGCGAGCAATAATAATAATATTGACATATGTTTATCTCATTTAGGGTTTTAAAATTTAATGAACATACTTTTCATCAGTTTAAAAATGAGAAAACCGTAGAGGTTACAGAAAAACTATTATATTTTAGCTAAAATATATTGTTTGTGAAATATACATCAGTCTTTATTTTTTTTTAATATACATCCTTTGAAACCCTTTGAACATCCTTGCTAGTAACGATCGAATAACTTTAAGCTCGTATGTGAAAACGAATTTCTGAGGAACTTCTTTTTTGTACGTCAAATAATTGTGAACAATGTTGTTGTGGTGAATCAGCATCAGATAGTGTCACTGGCAAACGTTGATTTCCGGAGAGAACAGGAAGAAGACTCAATCGATTGAACTTGTTCTTTTTCAAGTGTGTTATGAACCCACTTAGGCCTTCTTTTTCTTGACGAGGGTAGGTTTGTAGAACTTGACGTGGTAAGTATTTCAGGTGCAATATATGTGTATGTTTCCATATACAGAACATTAACAACACTTGACGCAATTGAGCACGGATGAGATACTAACTCTGTCGATGGAATTATTAGAATGCAATATAATGGTGTATGCCATTATGCCCCGTGACATTTACGCATTTTGCCCCAATTACTATGTTAAAAGAAAATATGAAATAACGGTAAGACTAAAGCAGTGTTAAAATTGCCCATCAACTTCAAGGAAAACGTAAAATAAAGGAGAACATAATCATCAATTCAATACTATTTCTTGCTTGTTTCTGTAGTTATTAGGGACAAAAAAATATTACATCAATTATGCATTTAAACTAAATTTGATTGTAAATCAACTGTCATGGTCCATTGAGTATTGTTTGAAAGCAGGTTCTGATGGGCTGCAGCAACATCTCGCAAAAGCGTTTCGTTTCCGGTATGTGTGCATGACCCGTCTTACTCGTCCGTCCTCTCGTCTTGTCTTATCATTCCTCTTGTTCCCCTAGACCGATTCTATGACTTTGACAGTCAATGACGTCATTGCAAGATATGAAAAGGATAGTTGTTAATATAAAAAAGAGAGAAGAGAAGAGTCATTGTTAGCATGTCCTATACCGTAAGTGATCAGGAACCTTATATCCGCAACATTAGGTATAATATTATAAAATGTACCTATATTTACGAACAGTCTCGTTGCTAGGTTACCGCTGGTGTCGTAACAGATGCTGAAATTGTGACAATTTGAGTGGTTCATTATGAATTTATGAATGTTCTGTCATTTGGAAGTTTAAGATGTTGCGAACAATTAGAACACGTAGGTTGTGCCGATATTATTGAACACTTTGATTGTATCTAACAATATGGACACTTTGAACGCCACTAACTATATGCTGCTGACTGTACGAAGCATTTTAGAACATAGGCGATTTATTATAAGTGGTTAATAATACTATGTATGAATTATGTTTACACGAGATTTTTATACTTACGAAGAAGTAAGACTTTCAATAAACTCATATTCTCCAACATGTCCTGAAATTAAGGTTGATTTGGACAATGAATAGGAGGAACGCAATGATAGTACGTAGGTACACAAAAGAGCGAACAATTCAAATTGATTTTTCCTGTTTGCGACGATCTCTGTAAGAATGGCGTCATTATTCCATGTAGAAGCGTACTTTATCAATAACGCTGGAAGTAATCTTTGGCTAAAGTGGAGCATCGTTTATCTACTTATCTCTGTAAAATTTGAGTATGTACCTATCTCCAAAATGGATAAACGTCTTTGTTTTACATGAAAGTCAAATAGAATTATAATCATATACCTACCTATATACCTACTTATCTAGCATGTTATATATATGTAGATTTTATGATAATGTTATATTTTAGCTACGTAAGTAAGTAGGGACATTTTCGATTTTTTTTACATTAAAAAATTATATATATTTTCGTCCAATTTGTATTTGCACAAAAAAAATAAACGATATCCCCAAAAATATTTACATTAAATAAGGTCACAAGACTCACAAGTTTAGTGTCACAACATATGGAATTGTCATAATAATAAGGTCTATGCTCGTCTATTGTCATGAAAATGAATTTATCATACTATCTGTTGCTGAGAGTCGTACCCGGATCGCTATACCATAACATGTCATAATTATTAAAGCCTTTACATTACGACAACAAAATGTAGTTTGTACCAAATTTCAATAAGTTTCCAGTTTCAATAAGCTTAGTGAACGCTTCCATTTTGTGCGCTTTGGTTTTTCAGCGTAATATACCTATCTTTAATAAAGTATACCGATAAAATCGCATTAGTACGCTTGCGATAAACGTGTTTACATAAAAAATACTTGTTACGTAAATTTAAATTAGTTTTTTTTGCACTTACCTTTTTTCTGATATTTCGCTTCAATGCTTTGTTTTTCGCATAGTTTCTTAGTATTTGCGCTGGCAGAGCTGTTAATATTTTGTTTCACCTAAATTATTAAAATAAAAATATTTCATTTGTTTATTTGGTGTATATATTAACCTATTGGTTTTATTTTTAGTATTCATTCAATATAAAAAAGCGAACAAGCGATCTATGAAAATATACAAATGGCTACTGAATCTGTAATTAACTTTAGACTAACTTTAGTCTTAGCTTAGGTGACCTACCTATCGGATAAGTAGTAACTTATTTAACCCTTAGCACACTACTCAACACGACAACTTAACAACTTTGTTATCAAGTAAACTTAGGCAGTAATGCCTCTGAAGCCAATCTACAAAAGGTTCTACTATCTTTTAAAAGGGCCCCACTAGTGGCGTAACTACGGGGTGGCAAGTCGGCAAAATGCCTCGGGCCCCCAGTCGGAAGGGGCCCCCAGTCAGAGGAAAATCCAACTCCGAATATTTATTATATATGTTAAGTAAAAAAAAAGTGTTGTCTTTGATTTATTTTTGTTACCTACTCAGTTGCATACACAAGTAAAATAATGTATTATTAAAATTCAAATTATTTTAAAATTTTAGAACTGGGTTTCAACTTTTTTATATTAGGGGTAGGAGGCCCATCCGATGAATTAGTCATGGGCCTCGAATGTTATAGTTACGCCACTGGGCCCCAGCTTGGGGATTAACTATGCTGGATACAGTTAACACGTAGCTCCTTGGCCTATGCGGATGAAAATAAGGAATAATAAACATGATATTCCTATACATAGTTGGGAAGAGAGCAATACTTTGGTAGTGTATTTAATTTTGGAGTAAAATCTGTTATGTCTAACAATACATTCACTGTAAGCATGAAATGTTGTTTGCTTTTAAACCATTGCGATAATAAATATATCTAGATCTATTTTTAACATATTAAAGTGTTTTAAAGTGTTCATACGTTTTGACGCCTCTTAATCTTCCTTTTATTATCTTTCCATTTGTCTAGAGCCTTCTGCTGGCACATTTTCAGATAACAATACTCTGAATACCACTTGCTATGTGATATTATCTCATTGATTGATATATCTGCAAAATGCGAAGAATATAAACAATGTCATTAAAATTCAGACAAAATTGATGAGTACCTATCCTTAGTAGGTACGATTTATTTCGTATGCTTATTTAAAATAATCAGTGTTTACTTTTTCGTACCTAACTGCATACTTTACGGTTAGGCACCTGTATAAGTAAAGATTAACATAATTACCGGCAATTTTATCGTGAACTTCATTCACAAATTGTTGGTATAGATTGCCTTTATTTATTTCTTGCGTATTCTTTTCTACGATTTCAATATCATTGTTAGCATAAAACTTGTTCCATATTTGAACAAAGCTATTGTGGGTGTATTCGTTCCAACCGCCGTACCGGTTTTTACTTTTCGACATAAACTCTTGTAATCTTTGCACTTCCTGTAGTCATAGACAGAAATAGATCTGTTAGTAAGTGT
Source organism: Spicauda simplicius (assembly GCA_949699795.1). Lineage (NCBI taxonomy): Eukaryota > Metazoa > Arthropoda > Insecta > Lepidoptera > Hesperiidae > Spicauda > Spicauda simplicius. The sequence goes on along the minus strand of OX453071.1, from coordinate 10,045,595 downwards.
ATCTTGTTAAAAAGGCAGGAAATTACTCCATCCATCCATCCATCCATACAGCAGCCCTTTGATTTCCATAGGCCTCACCTAAGTAGCACCACTCCATTCGGTCCTGTGCCCTCTGAATCCAACGGTTTCCCGCTGTCTTCTTCAGGTCATCGGTCCACCTGGTATGGGGCGACCTGTACTCCTTTTGCCTAAACGTGGTCGCCACTCGAGGACTTTTCTTCCCCATCCGTTATCGGTCCTTCGAGCGATGTGGCCGGCCCACTGCCACTTCAGCTTACTGATTTTGAGAGCTATGTCGGTAACCTTCGTGGGTCTACGGATTTCATCGTTGCGAATCATGTCTCGTAACAAATTCCGAGCATAGCCCTCTCCATAGCACGCTGAGCGACTCTGAGCCTTCGAATGAGGCCTTTAGTGAAAGACCACTTATTTTTAATTTTTTGTCCGTCATCTTCTACCTATTTGTTAAGTTATTTTACCAATTAGTTGTGACTACTAATTGTAGAAAGTAAAGCTGTAAGGTTATATTAAACATAAGAACTTACTACACATTTCAACGGAGAATTTCTCAGCACTCGAACAGGACTGGGCACTACCTCAATATATTGCTTACTTTGAATTTTTACTCTACCCCTTAAATTATGATTTACTTTCGGTTCTTCTTTTAACTGTAATATTATTTTATAAATTAGCTTAGGTACTAAGTATTTGAATGTAGCGTGGTAGCGATACACCTATAAATTGAAAATCTACTACTTGGATTGAACTTTAATGCAACTCGACATAAATATGCAAACTTTACAGAAGAGCCAGGGTTGACAATGTTTTTTATTTTATGATATTTTTTAATAAATTAACGATGTTTTTTGAGTATAACTCTCTGTTTCATTAAAATTAATGAATTTTGAATTGGTGCTGTGATGTTGTTATTCATGCAAAACAGCGCTACATATTACATTTCAGCTTGACATGTCTAATTTTCAGTCATCAGTTGTTTCATTGGAAACTATAGTTATTATAAATAGTAACTCGAAATGCAGTACATGGCCAGTGCGTTTTCTTTCCGGACTTGGCCGACATACTGTCGACAATAAGAGAAAACGTTTGTTTTCCGTCCGCGCAATTCAATGTACCAATATATTTATGTAGAAAACATGATAACATTTAGGTACATACTTAAAACTGATTATTGAAAGCAAACGGAACCATTTTACATAAAGATGTCGTGAACTAACTTTCCGTCCGCGTCGACAAAGCAACGCTATTATTTTTAAGAGATGAAATACCTAAAAGAGGCTAAAATAATTGTAATTTAGTGTAATTGGACATTTCATTAGATTAATTATTTGAACGCCTGGCCAAATATTGAAACAGCTTTCTGCATAAAAAGAGTGGTCCTATGTAGAACGCTATTAGATATTAGTCATTGTTTAAAGAGTGATTAACCGATATTATTAATTCATTAGTATTCAAAATATATCAAATACCTGTCTCATTATTTCCTCTTCACTATTTTGTAATGTCAATAACTCCGAGTTAATAAAGTCTTCAAGAGATTTAATTTTGACATCTAATTCCAAAACGTCTTTTTTAACTTCATTTATATCTGCAAATAAATGTGATGTGTATATAAAATTAGTAGAAAAACCTAGCATATTTGACAGAAATCTGATAAGGTAATTTACCTTATCAATTTTTGGTTTGGTTTGATTAAATTGTCTCTTTCTATCAGAAGTCTTATTGTTATTAATTTTTATACGTCTTTTACCTATAACCTAAATCTTTACTCTGAAATATGTAAATATTTACCTACTGCGAATTACTAGGTCATAAATAAGTGGGAAAGAACAAAACATATGATTCTAACATTTTTTTATCTGCTTACCATAAAAGTAAGTAATTACACTCATTATTCTTGCTATACCTACTAATATAGTATAGTTAAATATTAACCTTTGATTATGGACTACATTGCTTTCACAGGTCATAGAGGTTAAATATAAAACTTACCTAACATTTCTAATTATAATGGCATGTTCTTTGTGTAGCAACAGTAACAACTTATGAAGCATATTAACTAATCAAATAACTCAAGCTGAACGCCTGAACACATGTAAGTTACAACATGCACCCTTGCGTACTTTCGTGATTTTTGAGAGAAGCAAACGAGCATACATTCCACCTAGCACCTAGTCAATGACCATTGCTGCATGATTATTAGTAGTCATTCCCCAGATAAGGCAGTTTTCCTAAGCCACAAATGCATTATTATATCGTAGAATTGTTATAATGCCTTGATTATGATACTTGTCTAATACATACAATTCTTGAAGTTTTGAAACTATGGTCATAGAATGCTCACCCTTTTTTGTTCTAGAGGGGGAAACCTTCAAAAGGTACCCGACGCCGTGGGAGCGACGCAAGGTTATGTGGGATTTGAACCGCACTAAAACCCCCCGGTGGCCGTCCTCGGCGCTATAAAGAGGACTCCGGGATTTCCAAAGGAACGCAGCCGGAATCTTCTGAGCGCGTTGCCCCATTCGGCTCCTCCCACCTGCCCCATTGGGTTGGGCCCACCGCCCCGTCTAGTCTTTACACCGGTATACGACCACACATACCGCCGTCCTTCACGAGATCGCCTGACCGAACGGTTCGAGCTCCCACTCTAGCCGCCCACAACCCCGGAAGCCCCTTTTAGTCGCCTCTTACGACAGGCAGGGGATGCCGTAGCCCTATTCTGATCACGGAACTACAGGGACCATAGAATGCTCAACTAGTTACTTATGTTGTCAGTGAGCTCACATATGCATTTATTTTCAATTTCATAATGCTGCACACAAATAAAATATGAAACTAGGATTTAAACTTACTTATTATAAAAAGAACTAAAAACGGATGTACCCAAAATGTAGTTTTATATAATAACTTCTTACCGACATTCTTTAACTTATCATGAGTATCACTTGTAACACATATAACATCTTCAATCATATTTTTAATCTCAGAAACAGAATTTCTTAATTTTGTAGAATTATTTTTCCAATCAGAATCCGTTAAGTTTACAGTGTTTTCATTTACATCGTAATTCGATTTATATAAAGATCCAGCAAGAATGCTCTCTTGTATTTTCAACCGTCTTAGTTTAGCAAGGACATCAGAAGGTAAACTATTTTCAATTGTAATAAGCGAATCATCGCCTGTACCACTTTCATTATCCATAGCTTACTATTGTTCGTAAATTCTCTATAATAAACACCTAATTACGCTTCACTTTTGTGATTTTATCCATTAATATCTTGTTTCTATAGAAAAAAACATTTCTATACAAACAAAATTTACGTTACTACCGGTAAAGATAATAGTAACCGTTGCTATGGATACATTTTTGAATGTGACTTAGTTTCTATTATGATTATCGCAAAACTCAAGCGAGCCGGAGCCTTCGAGAGAAATCAAACCAACACATTACATTTACACATTCATTTGCTTAGATTCGCAATCAAATTGTGAGGTGTCGACTCATCGAATTAACGGTTGATCTGTTGACAGTCAAATTTACCGATCAAATTGAGTAGTATGGACGTCCCATTATAGTACTCTAAAGCATTATTCACATATTTACAACAATATCAACAACAGTTAACAAAACCTGGAGGCAATATATAAGGCAATTATTTTAACTACTTTTTTTAATTTCGTGTAGATTATTTATGACTAGTCGATTAAATGAACGATATTCGAACAATCGTTAACTATGTAACGAATTGGTTAGACAGCACTAACGCTAATGTCAAATAATGGCGATATTGCAAAGACTGTAAGCAATGTGAACTTGTGAACTGAAAAGACAGATGTCAAAAGAAATGTATGGATAGCGAAATTGATTTACAAAAATAGAAAGTATTTTAATAATATTACAGCACGTCTTAGAAAAGGCATTTAAACATGTTTACACGCTCCAAATTATTATTCTCTAGAACTCTTCCTTTGAAAGTGAGTATTATACTGTGTATTGACAGAAAGTTTAATTTCAATAACTGTTTGGTTAACACTATTATTTTCAGAATGTTTTCAAGTTAGAATACCAGAATGAAGCGAGATTCCTATACGGAATTACTGCGACCAGAAGCCGGTCAACAACTCCGCTCAATACAATTATTATGTTCGTTCCACAACAAGAGGTTAGTGTTCGATCCATCAATGAAATAATCGATGTTTATAGCCAAAAACTTTTGAATAAATGTGATGACGATAATACGATTACGATAGATTTATAGAGTGTCAATGGTTTAACCGGATTGTTCATGCAACATTATTATTCATTATAGAACATATTTAAATTATTTAATTTAAATTTTTAACATTCCTTTTATCTTTTGCAAAATTGTTAATAACATTTCGTCATCCTCTCTAGTTGCTCAATATTATTCTTCTTTATTGTACTAATAAGTACTTTCTGAAAACAAGAAACTGATTATGTCAATGTAAGCAACATTGAAACTTAACTAAATCGAAAACTGGGAAGGAATTCTATCAGAATATATTATTAAGGCAGTAATAGAAATGATAATAGTGCATGTAATATATTTGGTTCCACTTAAAACATTACAATCATTATTAAATAACATTATTATCAGTTGTGCTATATTTCTTGGCGCACTAAACAATGATTTTGTTGGCATTGAACCTCATAATAAAATAATTTACTTAACTAATTAATGTTAGGGAATGGATATAAGGGAAGATTCAAATAATAGAAGGTTCCATATGTGTTTCATTTTGTAAAATAACAACATAACTGGAAAAGTCTCATATACTGTTCCAAAAACAAATTCTACACATTATTATATAGTTAATAATTAATAATACTATCATAAATACAATCTTAGTAAAATAAGAGATACTAGTCACCCGTTGCATCAGTTGAAATTTGACCGTAATTTAAATTGAAGAATTAAACTTCATATAGAACTTCAGACCTTTAAAACTACACTACGGATTTTAATGCAGTTTTTTTAATAGATAGAGGGATTCAAGAGGAAGGCTTTTAGGTATAATACATGTATAATATAATGGAGAAACACTGATAATTTTAAACTTTTGAATTTTAGGCGGAACAAAGTTTGCCGGGTGAACTAGTAGTTACATATAAATGGAGTTTAATCTTATTTGGGAATTGATTACAGATATTAATGGGTGGCACAGACCATTTACGATCAGGTAGACTGCACGCTTGCTACTTCTATTTTATAAAGAAAATCTGATTTTTCAGGCATGGATAGTAGAACGTATGGGTAAATTTCACAGACTGCTCGAACCGGGTTTGAATCTCCTGTGGCCAATTGTAGACAAGATCAAATATGTGCAGAGTTTGAAAGAAATCGCCATAGATGTGCCGAAACAGAGTGCTATCACATCGGACAATGTCACACTGAGCATTGATGGTGTCTTGTACCTTCGCATTGTTGATCCATATCTAGGTAAATATTATTATTCAACCTTATTCATATTTTTTGAAATATTGTGAGAACAAACAGAGTGTTTTCTCATCAGACAATGTCACACTGAGCATTGACGGTGTCTTGTACCTTCGCATTGTTGATCCCTATCTAGGTAAATGTTATTATTAATTCTTTATCATATTTATTTGAAATATTGTGAGAACAAAAGGAACTTAAATGAAAATAGGATAATATAGACTTAAGAGGGGGTCTTTACCTTGCCTTCTTTAAGGTGATTAAGTAAACAATATTACTTTTCTACACATAGTACAATCCACATATTAGTTGTCTAAAAGCAAAACCGCCTCTTAGCGTTAAATTATTTCTGCTAAGAGGCGGTTTTGCTTTTTAGATAACTTAATTATAGTCGAGTAACATTTGTATATTACAATGTTTATTTAAGCAAGAGGCGGTTGACACTGCAAATTCTTCCTTATTCTTGGTTTCTGTATTCGCGGCATGATGGACGAAACGTAACCCTTACAAATAAGTAGCTTTCACTTTACGTAAAACTAATAATAGAACTATGAAAAAAATGAAAACATAATAATATTTCAGCATCCTATGGTGTGGAAGACCCAGAGTTCGCGATAACCCAGCTAGCGCAGACCACCATGCGATCGGAGCTCGGCAAGATATCCCTGGACAAAGTGTTTAGAGAGCGGGAATCTCTCAACGTGTCCATAGTGGACGCGATTAACAAGGCCAGCGAGGCATGGGGCATAGCTTGCCTTCGATATGAGATTCGTAAGTGGTTTTGTGAATTTAAATATAATTTAGTTGCTTAGTAAAAAGCAGGTAGTATTAGAGTAGACTGAGATTGTATTTTAGCGCATGTGGCCCGCCGGGCTCTTTTGATTGGCCCAGCTGGATTTAATATTAGATTTGGCGACCTTTTTTTAATCGATAAACTACAGTTGGACTTTCTATAAATTTGGTGACCTTTTTGCAAAGCACTGCAATTCGATATTCATGTGCAAAACATTTGCACAAATCTTATGAATATGAATATCTAAAAATATGCGAATATTCGCCAATGCGGGTATCCGTTAGCGTCGCCGCACACGGGCCAAGTGCCACAACCACAAAACGCCGACAAAGGCATATTTCCTGAAGTTTCCATACATTTTATATGGACTTGCACACCGCACACGGTAAACGCTTCTAGCTCCTAGTGGGGACGTTTGTGGCCGCCGCGAGTGGCCCGTATGCGCCGACACTTCACTATTACATTTTAGGCTGTGTCCAGCAGGCAAACTGTTCGCGGCCGACTGAATTAACGACGTATCGATTTAGTACGCCCTGCCATATATTTGAAATGGAGTGTTCAAAGTTATGATGGTTTTCGTCAGGTGACATAAAGCTACCGAATCGCGTTCACGAAGCGATGCAAATGCAAGTGGAGGCGGAGCGTCGGAAGCGAGCGGCCATCCTGGAGTCCGAGGGGGTCCGCGCTGCGGATATCAACGTGGCTGAGGGGAAGCGGCAGGCGAGGATCTTGGCTTCCGGTAAATCTCAGAGAAATCGGGGGGTACCACCACACTTTCGTAGTTTGAAGCAGTTCTTGCGCGAGATGGGAAGGTGTGGTTGTGTGCTCACTTTTATATGCGACCATCTTAGTCCTCGGGTGCAGCAACGTACCTGTGATTGATTTTAAATAGAACTCGTGTTTTTTATATATTTTTTTAATAATAATGAAGTAGCAAATGAGCATGCAGTCGACGTGATAGTAAGTGGTCATCGGTGCCCATGGACATCAGTAAGCAACTTCATATAGAACATAGGTTATATCTGAAGTCAATCAAAGATGCATTGCTACTCCCAAGTATTAGGATGGTCGCCTCATATAAAAGTATGCTGGCAACCACATCCTTCCACTGAAACATATAAGTTTAAGTGTTGCTTAATAATCTGATTATTGTGTGACATTTATTGCTATTACTTATAATGTATTAAAATTATATCATTAATTATATTAATGTATTCTTATAAACCGCTCAGTCGCAGAATAAGCGATTAAACAAAAATGTTTGAATACCAACTGTACCATGTTACCTTATTAACAAATAAATTGGTTTGATTTGAACTCAATTTGCCGTATCTCACTCCCATACTCATCATGTTGAATGTAGAAGCGGTTTGATTTGAACTCAGTTTGCCGTAGACCCATACTCATCGTGTTTATTGTAGAAGCGGTTTGATCTGAACTGAGTTTGCCGTACCTCACTCCCATATTTATCATGTTGATTGTAGAAGTGATTTGATTTGAACTCTGTTTGGCGTACCTCACTCCCATCATCATGTTGATTGTAGAAGCGTTTTGATTTGAACTCAGTTTGCCATAGACCCATACTCATCACGTTGATTGCAGAAGCGGTTTGATTTGAGCTCAGTTTGCTGTAGACCCATACTCATCACGTTTATTGTAGAGGTGGTTTGATTTGACCTCAGTTTGCCGTACCTCCCTCACATACATCATGTTGATTGTATTGTAGAGGCGGAGAAGCAGGAGCAAATAAACAAGGCTTCCGGCGAGGCCAACGCCATGCTCGCCGTCGCGGAGGCGCGCGCGCGGGGACTCAAGATGATCGCCACTGCGCTCGCTCATCAGGTAACTATAATAGTAGAGATAGCAATAATCTCTCATCAAACCATTATTGCCTGCTGGGCACGGGCCTTCTCTCAGAATGAGAGAGTTTAGTCACCTTACCTATTCTTTCAGTTTACACCCACTCTTACTCCACACCCTAAGGTTGTCTGGAAGAAATCGCTGTTTAGCGATAAGACCGCCTTTTGTATTTTAAGTTATTTTCTTTGTATTACGTTCTTCTTTTTGGATACAATAAAGTATATTATTATTACATCATGAATTCTCTATAAATCTATAATACATGAATTGTTATAATAACAGGAAAGTAAGCACGCGGCGTCGTTGACACTGGCGGAGCAGTACGTGGCGGCGTTCAACAAGTTGGCACGAACCAACAACACTCTCATACTGCCCGCTAACGCGGGGGATGTCTCGAACGTTGTCGCTCAGGTACTTTGATTTTTTTAGACTTTTTTTTTTTTTTATCTGAATAAAGTAGCAAACGAGCAGTCCACCTGATGGTAAGTGGTCACTGCCGCGCAAGAACACCTGTAATCAATTTCATACAGAGCATGGGTTCTATCTGAAGTCAATCACAGATGCGTTGCTACTCCCGAGGATAATGATGGTCGCCTAATATAAAAGTGTGCCGGTAACCACACCCTTCCATCGAAACGCAAGAAATGCTTCATTGGAAATAGGTGTGGCGGTGGTACTTCCCCGGTCGAACTACACTTGTTCTACCACCTTCAAAGCCTATTCGCTATATGGTAATGGGCCATTTGTTTATCTAGGTCGTAAGCTATCTGTGTGTCACATTTAAACCGATACCGAACCGAAATCAGTAATAAAATTCCATAGATCATTACATACTTTCACATTTGAGCATACAGTTCACCAGATGGGAAGAGGTCAATGTTGCCCAGGACATGTCTCTTGGATTGAATACTAGCAAAACTCTTATGTATTTTGTTAGTATTCAATCGTATAGTTAGTGTTAGTATTCAAAATAGTATAAAGATGTTATGTTCATACATAACAAAACATATGGTAATTTTAGAGGAGAGACAAGTACAAAATAAAGTTCTTTTTTGTTTTTATCTCATTAGTGAATAAAGTTGTAATAATAGAAATATATTGAGAGATCATTAATATCAGTGTAGTTAAAGCACCGATTTTTTTATTGCAGACGTTGTTTGGATAAAGCTGTAACTTTAACGTAAAATTGATTATTTTGAATTGTGGGTTTATTAAAACCAAACAGGAATTATTCTTTAACCAACTTTACATAGATTGTAGATACAAGACAGTAATTCCGTCTCAAAGCAATCACAGATGTGTTGATGGGTCCGGAAAAATTCTGGAGACCTTACACTTAACTAAATTATCTTACACTTAAAATACCTAAGTATGTATGTACATAAGATACAAAAAATATTACTTTGACTTATTTTCTTTAAAACTAAATCAAAATTTTCCAATGAAAATGAAAATTATTCTCACCGAGTTATTGTCTATTATTGTCTTTCCAGGCGATGTCAATATATTCAACAGTAACAGCACATAACACAAAATCGTCAGTACCGTACGGAGAGCCCATAGTTCCAGATATAATGTTAGACGATCCTCTAATAAAACTGAATTTATCTTCCGAGAAAGGCACAACTATGGCCGGTCAACCCGTGCCTAATGAAGACGACAGCTTAGCAGAGTATTATTCAGACGATGAAGAGAGAGAAAAAGCGCTGCAGAACTTGAAAGAAAAGAAGAAACAAAGTTATATAGAGAAAGAAATATAGGATTGTTAAGTGTAGGAATGCTTGTTAAATAAATTAACGCTAAAATACTGTAATATTGTTGTAGTTCCATCCATCCATCCATCAGCCCTTTGATATCCACTGCTGGACATAGGCCTCACCTAAATGAAGCCAGTCCAACCGGTCCTGTGCCCTCTGAATCCAACGGTTTCCCGCTGTCTTCTTCAGGTCATCGGTCCACCTGGTGGGGGGGGGGGGGGGCGACCTGTACTCCTTTTGCCTAAACGTGGTCGCCACTCGAGGACCCCATCAGTCAGTTATTTGATTCAAATTAAACAATGCACTTAATGCAGACGCATTAATTGTACTATACGCTAAAAATAAAACAGTAATGTTTCGAATCGAAGAAAATAAAAATAAACTATAATATCACTATGGACACTTGAATTGTTAAGATTAATAATACTATCAGATAAATATATAACAGCAAAAAAGATATTGTAAATATCGCAAGAATACAGAGAGTTTCTTAAAGGATACTGAAGGGACGTACAATTTATGTTTGTCAGTTTAAGCACGTAATTACAATTTGCTAGATGATAGAAAATTGTATCGGGAGTTTTTTTTAATATGTAACACTGAAGCAAACGAGCATGCAATCCACCTGGTGGCAAGTGCTCACTGCCGCCCATGGACAACTAAGCTATTTCATATAATATAACAAGGTTTCTATGTGAAGTCAATCAAAGCTGTGTTGCCACCAATCCAATATGGTCGCCTCAAATAAAAGTAACCTGCTTCAAGCTAGAGTTGTGGCATTGGTACCTCTCCGGTCAAACTGTACGTTCTACCTTGCTGAATGCCCTTTCCGCCCGCAAAATTTAAATTGTCCCAAACTGCGTAAAAAATTAAACATTTAAAAAATTAAACAATTTATATTTTGTGAACTAAGATCCGCAAAAATAATAGGAATGCATAAGTTAGAATAGTGATACCTAGTACGTCAATAGTCGACGAACAATACGCCCCAGTACTATTAGCAAGTAAGATTTTTTGTGACCAATCCTGCGCGTGAGCATCGGAAGACATCTTGTAACACGCATAAGCCACGCCCCAATGGTAGTGGGTTGAATGGTTAGCGGTGTTCTGACCCCGCCTACAGTGACGTATGGCCCAAGGACACTCAAGCAGCCATACTTAACACCTGTTGCATTTCATAAGTTTATTACTACCTTACAATGCTGATATCTTAGTACTTATGGTCTTGTCTATAGAGAAATCATTCACCGATGCGGAGTCTCCGCTCCGTACGTACACTACGTATCACGAGTTAAAAATACTATAATATAGAGAGATAATATACTACAATATAGAGATTTTTGGAAATTAATTAAGGAACCTGACTTTTTTTTTGTTCTCGAGGGGGTAACCATCAAAAGGTACCCTAAACTATGGGAGCGACGTAGGGTTATGTGGGATTTTTACCGCATTAAAACTCCCCTGGTGGTCGTCCTCAGCGCTACGTGGATGTCTTCGGGATCTCCAACGAAACACCACAACCGGAGTCCTCCAAGCGCGACGTGACCACACATGCCGCCGTCCTTCCCGGGGTCGCTTGACTGAACGGTTCGAGCTCCAACTTTAGCCGCCCGCAATCCTAGAGAAGCCCCTTTTAGTCGTCTTTTACGACAGGCAGGGAATACCGTATTCTGATCCCAAAACTACAGGTACAAGGAACCTGACCTAAACATACGTTCTAAAGCCTTTTAGACTGTCTCTATCTCCCGCAAACTGCATTGTTTTTATTAAGGTAAGTAGTAAACGAGCATGCAGTTCACCTGATGGTGAGTGTTCACTGCCACCCATAGACATGTATACAACTTCATTTAGAACATGGGTTCTATCTGAAGTCAATCACAGATGTATTGCTACTCTCGACGACTAAGATGGTCGCCTCATATGAAAGTGCGCCGGCAACCAGACCCTACAATCTAAATGCGAAAAATGCTTCACGCTAGTAGGTATGGCGCTGGTACGTCCTCGGCTGAACTACACTCATTCTACCAAATTTAAATGTGTCCTAATCTGTGCAATAATTATTAAAAGAAATATAACCATATTTTGTGAAATTAAACCTGCAACGCGAATAGGAAAACATAAGTCAGAGGTGTTTTGACTCCTGGTACCTCAGCCTACGCAACATACAACCCATTACCATTGGCAAATAAGACTATTTTATGTGACCAATCATGCGCGAGCGCAACGGAAGACGTATTTTAACATGCATTTAGCCACGCCCCAGTAATCGTGGGTTAGATGGTTAGCGGTGTTCTGACCACGGCTACAGTGACGTATAGTCCAAGGACGCTCAAGCAGCCATCTTTAAAAATCTTTAAAATTATTATGAAATTAAGTGATTTTAGAAAATAAATTATGGAATCTAACTTTACCATACATTCGGCCACCTTGAAGAATGCCCCTTTCTTCCGCAAAGCGCAAATGTACCTCAAACCGTAAAGCATTTATTTAAAAAAAACAACAAATTATTTTGTTAGGTTTGATGTGGACGTCCCTGTAGTTCCGGGATCAGAATAGGGCTACGGTATCCTCTGCCTGTCGTAAGAGGCGACTAAAAGGGGCTTCCGGGGTTGCGGGCGGCTAGAGTGGGAGCTTGAACCGTCCAGCCAGGCGATCCCGGGAAGGACGGCGGTATGTGTGGTCGCATATCGTCTTATACACTAGACGGAGCGGTGGGCCCAGCCGCCCATCTGGGAGGAGCCCGATGGGGCAACACGCTTAGAGGATTCCGGTGGTGTTTGTTGGAGATCCCTGAGTCCTCTTTTTAGCGCCGAGGATGGCCACCGGGGAGGTTTTAGTGCGGTAAAAATCCCACATAACCCTTCGTCGCTCCCACGGCGTCGGGTACCTTTTGAAGGTTTCCCCCTCGAAAACAAAAAAAAAAAAAAAGGTTTGATGTCGCAGACAAATAGGATCGCATAAGTTAGAAGTTTTGTGATTCCTAGTACCTTAATAGTGACAACATACGCTTTATTATCAAAAATCCCGCGCGTCGGCAACGAAAGACATTTTGTAAAACAAAGCCACGCCCCAGTGGTAGTGGGTTGAATATTTATCGCTGTTCTGACTCCGCCTACTGTGACAAAAAAGAGCGAACAAAGACGCTCAAGCGGCCATACTTGATATCTGTTGCATTTTATAAGCTTTATCACATTACAACGCTGATATCCTAGTACTTATGGACTGGTCCATGGACAAATCATTCTCAATTGTGGTGTCGCCGCCGTGTCTCACAGTTCCCCTTTACGCTAGCTACGCACTACCTACCTTTACCTTTATTGAATAATAACATATTATTATTATTACGAGCAGTTTCAAAAAATTAACGCCAATATCTAAATTACGAGTTTGGTTCTGTTCGTGCCCACAATGCGACTTGCGTGTAAGAAGCAGATTCCAATATGGTGGCGATTGATTATATTAACGTTAAAGATGCAGCAGAAACAAAATTTTCAAACTTAGGTTACCTAAAAACTGGTAGCATATACATCGTTATTCTACACTTTTCAAATGGTCTAGTTCAACTAGTACAATCATTTAACATGAAATAAAACAAGTTTATAGATGATATAAAAATACTATAATATATAGTCTGCTATACCTATACAAAAATACAAAGTAAAACCTGTGTACATTTTTAAAATCCTGAAATCATATTCCAAAGACAACTTTACCACATTTGCTTAAAACGATTGTAACATAAAAATATACATTAGTATGCAAATATGGGTACTTCGCTTAATTAATTGTAAAATAAGTCCAAAATATGCATTAACATTGTCAAGGTAACTGATGAATGATTTTTTGTTGTAGTATTTAAGTTATTTTCACAAATTTATCTCTTTGATTGAAATAACTAACTGTACCCTCATCCGCTTGGGGACTTCCAGGCATTCTGTGGAGACTAAGATAAGATGCAGATAAATTTGTTCCATCGAATTGCCGCAAATGTATCTGAAAATAAGAACAGAATAAAATTGACGCATTCGGGTAATCATTATATAACTCGTGTGAATTTTCGCACAAGACTTGATGGCATCATCTTATAATTTAACAAAGAAAATACCAAACACACTAATAAACTTCATAATTATGGAAATATTTTATAGTGACAATTTAATTCACCATCACTCCATAGTATAAAATAAAGTCGCTTCTCGCTGTCTGTCCCTATGTTTGCTTAGATCTTTAAAACTACGCTACCAGATTTTAATGCAGATTTTTTAATAGATAGTGATTCAAGAGGAAGGTTTTTATGTAAATTTAATATAGTAGAGAGTCACTAATAATTTTAGATTTTTGACTTTTAGGCGGAAAGAAGGTCGCCGGGTCAACCAAACCAATTTGAAATAAATGCAGAGTAGTTAATTTAATAATAGCATTGGATAGATCTTATAAGACTAGAAGTTATAATGTTATCCTTGTAGTAGCACCTTATATTATATTCCAAAAAAATTATTGATTATTAAGGTTATTAACTATTATTATCGGTACACTTTTATATGAGGCGACCATCTTAGTCCTCGGGAGTAGCAACACATCTGTGATTGACTTCAGATAGAACCCATGTTCTGTATGAAGTTGATTACAGATGTCCATTGGCGGCAGTGACCACTTACCATCAGGTGGACTGCATGCTCGTTTGCTACTAAAGTCAGTGAAATAAAAAAAAAAATATTAACATGCCAATATTTCTATGAAATCAATTTTACATTAAATGTCATTAAGTGTTAAGAATGTCTCGCAATTCAGTGTGCCTCTTGGCATAGGCCTCCTCTAACGATTTCCACTGAGTTCGATCTCTTGCCACCCTTCGCCAGTGGTGGCCAGCCGTCAGTTTTTTACTATACTTTCGAAATGTGATTTCAGAATAAAAGGCTTTATTATAAGTGTTAAGAAACTCACCAGTAAGTACAAATTGACTTCATCACTTCTACTTAGATAAGGAAAGTTTCCACCGCTTTTTAGATGCGCTAGTTTTGCTTGCGGATATGACTTGTGCAGGTCTTCACGGACTCTGGAACTCAGGGCGCTCTCATCCCAAACATCCATGATAGTAATTGGCATATCGTTGAGTAATTGTGGCTGCACATATCCCGGTGCACAGTTGAGAGTTAGTCTTGATGCTAGCTCCGACTGTGTTAATGATTCCAACTGAAAATTGCATCATCATATCTATTTAAATTGAGTAAAACTATGTCTTTAGTAAAAACAAAACTACAACATTTTTATCTTTTTTATGTAAATGGACAATTTACTTAAAAAATTTTGGAAACAAATAAAATTGATGTTATTTTAGGACCAAAAACATCTTTAAATTTTATAAGGTACATTTTGATTAAATTTTGACCATAAGGTAATTTTTAAACAACCACCATGTATATAGTAATAATTAGCAAATAAGTTTGAATATCAATATCATGTGTTCATTAGATACAAGGAATTATCTGTATGACCTATGAACACCAACTTTTGTTTTATTTACACCTAAAATAAATTAAACACTGAGCATACTAAATAAAATGACACGGTACTGGAAAAAAATGCTTTCATATCTGTACAGTATTTGTGTCAATGAAACTCCTTGTTTATTAAGATAACTGAGTCCATGAACTGATGTTGAACTAACAACTTATGTGTAATTAAGACAATGTTTAGTAAGTACCATTGACTACAATCAATATTAGTATTTAAGATTTTAATTATTTCTTATTTTATATGGTAACTTAACATTAGTATTAACCTCACTAATTTGCGAAAAATAGTTACAAAATAGTATACTAATGTATATTTTAATTTCTGTATTCATATGACTTCCATAACTAAAAGCTTGCATAGTGTGCTAGTAACATACATATCACTACATAGTATAAAATAAAGTCGCTTCATGCTGTCTGTCCTTATATAAGCTTAGATTTTTAAAACTATGCTATGCATTTTAATGAAGTTTTGTTAATAGATAAAATGATTCGAGAGGAATGTTTTTATGTATAATACATGCACTATATAGTTGAAGAATACTAATAATTTTCGATTTTTGACTCTTAGGCAGAACAAAGTTCACCAGGTCAGCTAATTTTATCATAGTTATTAAGTCAAAACAACAAACTTACCCTTTCAACCATAAAATCAATAGACTCAGCAATCCTTTTGTCAACTTTATCAGCTGTGAAGTTCCCCATGAGCATTCTTTTCAGTACTAACGATGGTAGGAGCCAAAATAATGCTGCAGAATCATTGTACTCAAACACAGAAGTGTCTGTGAATGAATTGCAGAGAATTATGGACGCCACTCTGGGACAGTTCTTTGTGTATTCTGCGAATTTTTGTGCAATGAATCCTCCTGTAACGTAAAAATAAATCAATGAGCAACATGTATTACAACTGAGATTATCCTGAACACCTTGATTTTGATAAGGATACTGCTTTTAAAATACTTTGGCTAGGATATTAGGGGTATTGATGCATTTGTGCGCTGCTAATGATTTTTCTACTCTCACTCCTTATTGGTGAAATGAAACATACTGCAGAAACTCACCAACACCAATTGTTTGTTTGAGAGATTATTCAAAATGAAGACATGCTTTATTTAATCTATTTTTTAATTTCTTGTAGAAAAAACAATTGTGATATTATGCCAAAAACCCCACCCCCCGACGTGAGGATTGATGAGATTTAATCAGACTCCCAAATACTTCATGTAATTATGTCCTCTTAACAATTAATGTTCATAACACACTATAGAATTCAGACATGCACAATACGACATGTATTGTGCATGTTTGAATTCTATTGTGTTTATGCAAATGACCTACGTCATTGAATATAATTTATTATTATACAAAAAGAGGCACCAAACTTCCCAGCTGAGCAAACAGACCCAAATACCCTACTCAAACTGTACTAGAAGCATATTGCTATCATATGAGTATCAGTTGAAAGTTCAATATGTAAAATCATTATCACACATCCTTATAAGAGGCTGGTTCTTCTTTTACTTCATCCTTTTGGTAGTCTTTGCTAATTGTTGAACCATATTACACATTTTACAACATTAACTATAATATCGGTATGAAACAGGAATAGTGATGAAGGAAATATGACATAAATAAATTATATTTACAAACATTATTAATTATAGCCATTAGAACTAGCATTATAAATATTGAGATAACTGCAGTCTTATAGATAAAGCACTTGAATATATTATCATTTTTAAGTTCCAATATATGCCTTGGCATATGTATACTTTCTTTAAATGAACCACATGTTTATCTTAATTTTATTTAAGCATGAAATGATAGTGATTCAAAACAATGGTTACATTTTATCATAATCAGTAAAATGTTATGAAACTTTGATAGTTTATAGATATTAACGGTAACAGAACACAGAAGTTATTTAAAAATTATCATTAATCTTACCCAAGGAAGCACCTAAAATATGAATCTTATCTAACTCCAAGTAATCAATGAGCCGTTTGAAACCATCACACCATTCCTTCATATTCCAGTATGGAGGAGGCTCCGCAGCGATCACACGGACTCCTCGGGAGGCCAAGCCCATGACCTGCTTGTAAAATATATCCGCAGTACCCGATACAGGAGGCAGACATACTAGAGGACAATTCACTGACTTTGGACCACTATCGAATATTCTCCATGCCTAAAATAAAAAATAAAACAAATTCTTGATTTGAAATAGACAAATATTATTACTCAAAAATGAATTCAAAGAAAAACATGTTGACTAAATGTTTACCTTGGATCCATCGGAATCAACAACAACTTTCCGTAAAGGAATGCTACTTCTGAAACTCAAATATTCACTGGATTGCGACAAATCACTTAAATAACTCATTTTATTTAACGTTTTCTCAAAAATATATCTTATAGCTATCCATTTAATATTCAAATATTTAGTGAACTGTGAAAGTCAAAGATAACAATCTGTCGTAAACGTAAAGTATTATTTTTGTCCTTCGAAATTGTAATTGTTACTTTACTCTAGTGATGAATCTGAAATCGATTACCGAATAATCGATTTAGACGTGTTTGAAACCCACATTTTTAAGTTATTGCAAAACGTTGAAGTGCAATTTAAATTGTTAAAACTTCTATAACGTGGCAAAAAATATTCGTTTATATGTAAAACCCTATCTCGTAAATTGTCTCAACGTTTTGATGGGTGTATTTATTCCATGTAACGATTAAATTAATAAAGTAAATAAGAACAAGCACAACACTACAACAGTGTTGCCAGCTAGTAATAGTAATATTATAATTGATAATTACTGTAACTATCCAAAGTGATTTTTAATAAACTATAATAATATTAATAGTAAATACCTAGTTCATGTCCACCAATTCGCACTTGGCCAGCGCGGTGGACTATGGCCTAAGCTCTCTCATTCCGAGAGAAGACCCGTGCCCAGAAGTGGGACAGTAATGGGTTGACGACGACTTAATTCATTGTAGTTAGATACAAAATGATAAAGTACAAATCTCATGAAGTAACCTACATTTTACAATGTTGTTAAATCTACATTTGGGTGAATATTAAAGTGCGTCTAATTGTAATTATACAAAAAATAGGTAACATTAATAAATGGAATAATATTAATAACTCTTAGAATAGAAGTAATTACTCGATTGCAGTCCCTGCTCCACTAGTCTTTCGCAAACGAGGCCACTTGATGGTAAGTGGTCACTCCGCCCAGGGACATTCTGTAAGTAAATTCTTATAGAACATGGATTCTATCTGACGCAGATGCGTTGCTACTCCCGCGGACTAAGTTGGTCGCCTCAATAGTGGGCCTGGTTATGGGGTTTTTCCCCCCAAATTTAGGGGGGAAAAGTATGTTGGGGTTTTTAAGGAGTGTTCTATTTAATTTTTTTTTTATTATAATTTCAACTTCAACATTAAGAAATCTTGGATAGCGTGATTCAGAAATACTAGTGTCGTCATCTCTGGTCTACATGCGGGAACCCCTGCTCAGATCGGAGGTTGATATCTTCCGCCAGTCGCCAGTTTTCACTACAATGAAGACCAAAGCAAGACAAAAAAAGGATATCGGGTACATGAGCTACGATGCATCCGATGACCCTTTTTTTGGTCTGCAGGTGACGTCGGGGAAACCTTATTATGGTACCCGATGCGGTGAGAGCAACGCAGGGTGATGATTCAGAAATACGGGAGGTCCCCAATCGGCAATAATTGGCAAATAATTTCTGTTTTTTTTTTTTTAATTAATACAATTTTTTTAGGGGGAAATCGAAGTAATTGTGGGGATTTTAGTTTTTTTTATGGAAGCTTTAGGGGGATTTTGATTTTGAGAGTTGGTAACACTGCATCGAAACGCGATGAACGCTTTACGCTAGAATTTTGGCGTGGCGGGCGGTGTTCAATATTCGACTCCAACGAACTTGGGTCGTTTAACTATATTCACGGCAATTCAGCAACCTTATTTAAATGCAATCTATTTTCTTTGACCGACCTAACAAACCTTTTTAGATTGAAGTGGCAAACGAGCATAACTGACGCCCATTAACATCTGTAAGCAACTTCGCACAGAGCAAAGGTTCTATGTAGTCTATCACAGATGCGTTTCTACTCCCGAAGACTTAAAAATAGGTGTAACGGTTGGCATTAGCCATAAATAGTTCCAGTTCGGGAAATACAGAGAGTGGAGGCCAATAGTCAATGCGTAAACCGTGCGGTGATCTTCCTAATTAACATAATCTAGGTCGTTATGGAACGGTTTAACCGATTGCGATGTATTTGGCGGTAGGTCTATTGGAAACGAGCCATTCACTGCCATCCATTAATAAATATCTACGATATTTATATCCTTCGCTGAGTTTTCCGACATACTCTCTCGTCAACCCATTATTGTCCCACTGCTGGGCAAGATTCTTCTCTCAGAATGAGAGAGTTTAGGGCATAGGACACCGCGCTAGCCAAGCTAATGTCCGATAAACTAAACATTTATTATTATATCTATACCATTTCATTTAATTTTAACATCATTGGGCATTCAAAAGGATAAACAAAACAAATACATTAGCATTGAAACATATGCTTTTATTACTGAATATCGTAATGCAATTAACATTCTCGTGAATTTCACTACAATAACTTTCCAAACCACTTATCATAACTTAGCCTAAATTAACTGATAAGTATCGGACGCTTTTATAAATTCTATTGTAGATACATTTATTATATAAATACAGTTTTCCAATCATACGCAGCTAAACATTGAGAAGAAAGGCCTGTGGATTTGGCCCAGTTATATGTAATTATATTCTAACGTTTAAGTAAGCATTAGCTAAGTCTACTATACAAAAACTCACAGCATGCTAATGTGACAAAACCTTACGAAGACGATTTATTTTATTGGATGATAAGTATTTGTCCCACACGCATGCTAGGCTTTCAGCAATGTTACTACTACGCGGATACAAGAGTAAGGATACATTCAGATACATGTTTTCCAAGTCAATTATAATTCGGTTATTATTATTAGGTAGTTAATATTATAAGTGAGAAAAATATATATTGCTAATTGTTAATCTATTTGACAGTACGGATCATTGTGGCAACTCTGAGCATATTCAAATTCCATAGGGAGATCGGAATCTGGATTACTTTGGTTTATTTAATTTATTTATAAATAACAGGCAAAGATGTGAATACAATGTGTTGAAATCACTAATATGACATTTCTATGTGTGTAAATGATTGATCATACGTTTTTTTTCAATTACTTTCTTATATATTTTTAAATGATACTGCAAATATTCCAATTTTAATGAAATATTATACACACATAATTGATGTAATAAATGTGTCGTGCATATTTTAATTTCATTCTATGACCTAGATTAAAAATACAAAGCTGTAAGAAGTGATCATTGAAGTCCTGTTAAAAGGCATATGGAATAGGATTAAATAACCTGTTATTAAATTAAAAACAAATTTTGTGCATATAATATTATCGGCAATGAATGATTGATTTTGATGAATTTATTTATATGGCAATATTAAAGCGGAAATTTGATTCTTTGATGTGGATCATATAAAATTCGAATATTAGAATTTTATGCGTAAATAGCAAAGATAAGCGTACTGATAGTGCGTTTAATATTCCAACATGACTGTCTAAAGTGCAATTTTAAGTTCTTAAACAGGGTTTCTATAATTTGATCAAGACAAATAGCTTTAGATAGTAAAACATCGCTGAAGTAAGTTATGCATATTTTAAATGTTACAGATTTAACTTTCATGCTTTTCCCTATTAATTATATCCACAAACATATGAGCCACTTTTGGCAAGAACATCTATGTTAGTATAATAGTAATTCTTCCATTAGATACACATACTACTTACGTAATTTAATTTCACTTAGTGCGAACTAAACATTACAATTAATAATTCACTTAAATAATTTCGTTCATGTTATAAACATGTACAACTATTATACGCATGTACTCTTTGAATATATTTTATCTTAAAATGTGTTGTGTGTACAATTAAACGGGAATAATCAAATTATATTGTACCCGTCAACTTGACAAGGATAAAGATTGACAGCTATACCTAGTTACATTTATATGTTAGATGTCGCTGTTTGATCATTTGCTGGCAGCAATTTTTCACTTAATAATATTGTTATTTAGTAATACATATGTTTCCCGCTAATTATACGCACATACGCAAAACTATACCATATGTTAATTTTCTCTCACAGTAAATACTTGAGCATAAAATCTACATTCGAACAGTTGACAATTACCTTTAAATTTCTGTACACCTTAATGTTTACACATAGACGAAGTAACTTAATGTATGACACTATTACACAGTCAAATTGTGTCTTGTAAAAATGTTTAGGATACCATTAATTTTATTATAGTGATGATATAGCTTGAATTTATTAAAATGTCATGAGGCAAATCAATCTATCGATCGGACTTTCGTCCCTTTCAAATATTACTAGGAATTAATTTAGTTACTTTGCCTATGGGATACTCATATATACAATAGAGAATATTAATGTTAGACAGACATTTTACTTAATTACGTTGGTATAAATAAGCTACAACGATAATATCGCAAAAAAAGATTTGCAGACACTAGTCATAAGCGTTGAAGCAATAAAAAATAACAATGAGGTTTAAATTATTATGTTACATTACTACTAATATTTAATTAGCACATCACTGTAAAGTAAGTGATAATTATGCTCAGATTATAGAAAGAGGCAGATAAAATTCCATAAAACCAAATTAAATCTGAATAGTTAACATCACATTAACATTGTTATTATTTCCATTCTATGTATTTTAATATTGAATTCGATGTTTACTATAATAACTAAAAATTATAATTTGTTTCGAAGTTTTAAAATGTTATGAATGGTTATATCTACAGCTTTTCTATAATCTGTGTTTATTTCGTACAATGTTGATCTACGTACATTAATATACCACACTAAAACATTTATATGGTAATTTTATGGTTACATATGCAGTTAAAATTATTTTAATCAATCACTTGACTACACAGATATCACTATACAAGAAGATAATCGAAAAATGTCCATGAAATATGTGACATTAAATTAGAAATAATGTAAAAGACTTCTAAATAATGAGATACAAAACACATCTACCGTAAATATCGGGTGATATTTTTAAATCACTAATGCAATGTTTTAAAACTATTCTACAAAATTTAGCAAACATAAGGATAAACATATTAATTTTAAACTGACATTGAGTTATGATTTAAAACAATAGAAAATTACTGAAATTTCTTAAAGTACTAGTTATACATGATTATCACTTTTACAACTCATTTACATAGCGTGTAGGTTATATTATATACGTTATGATGCTATTATTGTACAAGACTAAGAGATCAATGTATGATCTCATAGTTATTATTGGAATTTTGCCAAATGAGGAAAGACAAAGATTTCAATAGTTCTGCCCAAAACAATGAATATTATGGTTGTGTGCATCGCTTACACAGACCAATTCAATATCGTTAGTCGTCATATCCATTTTATGAGGTCATCAATAAATGATTTTAAACCCTTCCAACCTTAAGTGTGACTTGCTCGTCTTGTACGATGTGCATTGTCGATGTAATTTACGATTATATGATTTTCTAGATGTTAAATTTACATCAAGAGCGCGTTTCAGAAGACGCTCACAAAGCCCCAAACGCCCAAAACTTCGTTCCACAAGACGACCGCGGCCGTTGTGGTCGCGGCGAAAACGTCACTCATGACGTCATAACTTACCAAGCGACTCTCACGACGACGCATCTAACAAGGTGGGTCGAAGTGATCGTTCCACTAGAGAATACGTCAGTAAAGCTGACAAGCTAATGGAACGGGAATATTGCGGTCGTGAGCGTGCGCTTTGTGAACGTCTAATGGAACGCACCCCAAGTGTTTAGATGACATATACATTCAATTCTGTCATCTATCTCCCTATCCCATTATGTCATTTTTACAAATATTTTCCGTATTATCCCCTAAATAATGCCGTTAGTACCTGTTAAAATCATTGTTTACGCTTTCGCCAAATATTGCAAAGTACATAGCAAAGTATGGGCAAAAACATACACGATTGAATTGAGAAAGTATAGCAATTCGCACTAAGAGCAAACTATAGTCAGGTTCATACACTTAGATTTTTTCTCTACGTTAGATATTACAACTAGATTCTATAACTCAAGACCCAAATTTTTAATTAGTAAATTCTGCCGGGAGATCCAATCCGGAACAATAAGTATAGCAATGAAAATTGTCTTGGTGCTAAAAATATTTGTTAAGGCCAGGTAATATTTTGTATTTGGTCTTTGATAAGACTAGCGCACATCTTACAAAAACCTTTTCTTTTTAGCAAATATTTGCCAACTTACTAGTAAATCAGTTAAATCATATCATCTAAAGTACAATTTAATTAGTTAATACCGTTAATTTTAACAATGACGGCCTACAAATCTATTGTATGTAATATATATTTATATAAAACAATAAAGTATTACAATTTGAATGATTAATTTTAATTTAAGCTTAATATTTAAAACCAATCATGATATTACAGGTTCAGTTATCATTTATCCAAAATATACATCAATTATTATGCAAAAATTACCAGTAATATTACAGTGTGTGGTGTTACTTAAATGATTGTATAAAAATGTTTGGTGTTTCATTTTAAATCTGTTATTGTACTAGTTTTATTTAGAATATTATCAACGGCTTAATAGTTCTCGGTTTTATTTGAAACATATGAGGTTGTTTTTAATAATTGTTCTTAGTTATGTAGCAAATGTAGATCAGATGACATGATAACTATGCCAGTTTACCTAAAAAAAAGGCCCAGGGTTAATTTTCGAGTTGAGTCAACTTTTGATTTAATTTTGGGTATTTGTGTTCATGTATTTGCTATATCAGCAAATACGAGCTAAATATATTAACAAAATTTTCTGAAAGTGTTATATATTATCAACATATCTCCATATTAAATCGTTGATATAGCGCATTAACGGCATATCGATGGGAGGGGATTTTTACCTCTCCGATCAAACCAAGAACTATTCAAGCTTAGGCAATAACCTATAGAATTCTTTAATTTTAACATCGTTTGAAGATTATCCTCTTTCATATTCATTGTGTAAAATAAGATTTATTTATATATACGAGGGGTGGTCCAAAAGTTCGCGGAATGGAGGGGATGGAGTGGGGATAGGGTAGCTCGCTTAGTGTCATACTAATTAGGCACTCATAATTAGTATATATTTAACATTTCAACCCTACAGCGCCATTCGTTTACGAGTACTCGCCTGCTAAACAAGTCAATCCGGAAGCAAACTGCAACTATGGAGAAAATTGAACATCGCGCTGTAATAAAATTCCTTACCAAGCAAGGAAAAAACGTTCAAACCATTTTAAATGAAATGGACGCCGTTTATGGAGATCAGTGCCCTGGTAAAACAATGGTTTATAAGTGGCATGGACTTTTTAAACATGGTCGAGATTCAATTGAAGACGACTCTCGCTCTGGGCGGCCAGTTGAGGCCACCACATCAGATATCGTCGAAAAAGTTGAAAAATTTGTACTCGGAGACACACGTTTGAAGAAAAAACAATTATCTGCATTAGTTGGAGTATCAGATACAACCATTTTGCGGATCCTGCACGACCACCTGGGCATGTCAAAAGTCAGCGCAAGATGGGTGCCGAGAATGCTCACGCCGCTTCAAAAACAGCAGCGCGTCGACGCGTCTAAGCACTTTTTGGAGGTGTGTGGAGACGAACCTGTGCAGATTTTGGAGCGGATTGTTACTGGAGATGAAACATGGGTTCATCACTTTGAACCTGAATCAAAACAGGAGTCCATGCAATGGCACAAAAAGGGTACACCACCTCCCAAGAAATTCAAAGTGTCAGAATCGGCTGGAAAGTTGATGGCCACTGTTTTTTGGGATTGTGAGGGAATATTACTGATTGATTATAAAGAAAAGGGTACCACTATAACCGGAGAATACTACGCAACGATATTGGAAAAGTTAAAGGAGGCAATTAAAGAAAAACGTCGAGGAAAATTGGCCAAGGGTGTGTTGCTTTTGCAAGACAACGCGCCGGTTCACAAGAGCCGAGTTGCCATGGCTGCTCTGCACACGCATGGATTCGAACCACTTGTTCACCCACCCTATAGTCCAGACCTGGCCCCTAGTGATTTTTATTTGTTTCCAAATTTAAAAAAAGAGTTAAGGGGAAGGAAATTTTCCGACGATAACGAAGTGAAGGAGGCAATTTCGGCGCATTTTGAGGCCAAAGACAAAAAATATTTTTTCGATGGTTTAGAAAAAATAATTCATAGATTGAATAAATGTATTAGACTTAAGGGTGATTATATTGAAAAGGAAAAATAAATTTATTGTTATATTTTATTAACAACCCTTTCATTCCGCGAACTTTTGGACCTCCCCTCGTAGTTACAGTACAAGGGAGCACCTGACTCTTCCATGTATGTGACTTATAGATGTATACTTTTTTATATAAAGAATTAAATTTAAAGTGCCTTTTGTAATCCTTGCTCATATTTAAGACAACAAGCAAGGTACAAATAGATATAGCAATTTTGGATTACACTGTTTTACCACGTATCAGATGTTTTCAAACAAGAACTCAATTTGCAAAAAACACATCGACGGATAGCTGAAGTTCATATCGCACGCGGCCATCAGAAAAAATATAGAGCGTTTGTCCAAAAAATGTTAAGTATTTTTTATTGTAAGCACTAAGAGAGTAATACAATCATTATACTGTGTCTTTTGGAAAACCGAGGAGGATTTAAAAAGCTGAGAGTCAACAAGAAATGAAGCTACAGACAAGCATCGGCACAGAAAAACCTTGTCCAAAAATATTATGCTGAAAGGGCGTGTTCGTAGTGTGTCTGCCACGTATGTGTCTGTCACGTACTATGTAATTGGAGCTTTCTCCGAGAATCGATATGTGTATGTACGTATGTGTTAGTTCAGAGCAGCCGTATGATCTGCACGCTCTCTGACCCGTGTGCCTTAGCATATGTGAAATAATTCACGGTGGGCGCACGGTTAGACGTGTTTGTATATGTTTGTGTTTATGGAGATGACACGGCCATTTGTCACATGTTATGTTTGTATGTATGTTTTGGTTTTCACAACGGCCGCAAACTCCGACGCATTTTCAATGTATTATGTACGTATGATCCACCGTTCTTAGTGGTCGCATGGTCCGATGCATGCGTAAGTACGTTATGTATGTACTTTTGTCGTGTTCACAGGTCGTATGATCCAACGCGTGCGTCAGTGTACATGTTCATATGTATGTTCCAGCGTTCAGTCACAGTAGACATATTAGATCAGTAGGGAAACTGCCTATAAGCGCTCGAAAACGGCACACTCACACAAACATCGCATCGACGAGGCCGCTATGGAGTATTCGTGCTACTGAAGCACCGCGAAAATCCCATAGCGGCCTTTTCGAGCGCTTATAGGCAGTTTCCCTACTGGTCTAATATGTCTACTCTGGTTCAGTGACGTGGCAAGCTTAGACGCATGTGCCAGTCTATAAATGTTCTAGTGTTCGACGCATATGTGACTATGTTTGTGTTAGTGTGTGTTAGATGTGTTAGTATGTGTCACTGACACATGCTTATGTATGTATGAATGTTCTGGTGTTCACTACGATCACACTGTGCAACGCGTCTTGTGCATGCGTATGCACGTTATGTATGTGTATGTATGTATATATGTGTGTGTGTTCTAGTTTTCACAGTGACCGCACAGCCCAACGTATCTGACACATGCGTCTTTATGTTATGATTTTGTGTTCACAGCAGTCACACGCTCCGAAATGCGTCAGTGTATGTAATCCGTTGTTCACAACGAGCGTACAGCTCGAGGCATGTGTGAGCATATATGTATCTGTGTGTATTTCCCGGATTTCAGTGTTCGCATGGTCCGACGTGGTAGTGTACAGTGTCTATATGTGTATGTGCCAGTGCTCATGTATTTTCCGGTGTTCATAGCGAGCGTACAGCTCGACGCATGTGTGAGCATATATGTATCTGTGTGTATTTCCCGGATTTCAGTGTTCGCATGGTCCGACGTAGTAGTGTAGTGTATTGTGTCTATATGTGGTATATGTATCTGTGTGTGTCTGTATGTATTTCCCGGATTTCGTGGTCGCATCCGTCGTTGTAGTGTAGTGTTCACAAGGGTCGCATGGTCCTGACGCGCTTGGCGGGCGGCGCGGCGGAGGGCGCGGGCGCGGCGGCGGGCGGCGCGGCGCGCGGCGCTCGGCCTCACGACTCGCCGTTGCCGCTGTCGTCCGCGTCGCCGGAGCCGCCGAGCTCCTCGTCCGTGTCCGAGTCGAGGTCGTCGTAGTCGTCGTCGTAGAAGTCTGTCATGTCCAGCTGAGGGAGGAAATAGAACATATATAAATAACTAGTTGACCCGGCGAACTTCGTTCCGCTTAAAAGTAAAAAAATCTAAAATTATCAGTGTTTCTCAACTATATTTCACATTATATTTTCTCAAGTTGGTAGAACAAGTGTATTTCGACCGGGATAGTACCACCGCCACTATTTCTAGCGTGAAGCATTTCTTGTGTTTCGATAGAAGGGTGTGGTTGCCGGCACACTTACACACGAGGCGACCATCATAGTCCTTGGAAGTAGCAACGCATCTGTGATTGTCTTCAGATTGAACCCATGTTCTGTATGTAGTTGATTACAGACGTCCATGTGCGGCAGTGACCACCTATCATCAGGTGGACTGCTATTTCAGTCAAATAAAAAAGAAATATGTATGGAAAATATTAACAAAATATCGATAGCGTGAATCAGGACACGTATAACGCCTTTCTTGAGCAATTACGGACACATCACCACATTTTTTTTATTCCCATATATTTTTTAATGATATTTAATTTCAACAAACAAAAATAAAATTACGGAAATATGCCCACAAACAACATCTGTAATCAACTTCATACAGGACATGGGTTCTATCTAAAGTCAATAACAGATGCGCTGCCACTCCCGAGGACTATGATGGTCGCCTCATATAAAAGTATTCCATCGAAACGCAAGAAATGCTTCACGCTAGAAATAGGTGTGCCGTTAATATTAAAGCTTCCAACTGAAGAAATCGCAATCGGAGTATAATCACGCGCCGAGCACGATTACATCACTTGGTAAGAAACCTCCTATAATAAAAATAACATAAAAGCTTCCATTATCTATTGGTGGTATTTTTGTGGCTGCTCGATATCTTAGTACCAAACCGCGATCCATGCAATTAGGTCGTCATATCGGCCTATAAAAACTGTTATCGGCACAAACCATTACATTAACAAATTTATTGAGAATGTCATTGCAATGCCAAGGCATAAAACAATTGTATTTTTTGTCATAATGGTAGCAAACGTGTTCAGAATTGAATGTTAATTTCGATTCATGGACATCGGTGGCCGACTTTAATAATGACTCGGGTTAGAAAACTTGTGACCTAGGTTAGACCTTTTCTTGTAAATTCGGCTGTTCTTTGTAAACCAGTGGATAACAGTAACAAATATCGTTACTATAACACACACATAGTTTTTTCTTTATAAGATTGTGAAGTAGCAAACGAACATGCAATCCACTTTTTGATAAGGAGTGATTGGGCATAGACATCCACATATTAACCAACTCATTATAGAGAACTCGGTTAAAAAGGTGTCGGTATTTCGCCGAACGAACTTTATTTGTTCTACCACCTTTCAAAGATGTCGCGATGGTAATCTTGCAGTTAAATACGGATGAGTGTTTCCATTGCCTTATCATCGACTAAGTTAATCTCCTGGCTTCGCTCGCGCGATCATGCTGCCATATTTTAGCGAATCCGATCACTAGTGTTTGCGTGAACGAGTGAAAAACACACAAAGCTACATCCTCAAATTTATATGTCGCAGAATCCAAGGGATTGTTAACTGAATGGTCGCCATTGTCATCCAACATATCGATATTTGTTTAATTCCAAATCAGTGTACGTATTTATTGATAAAACCACCACAAGCGCTATTGAGAGATTCTCTGACATTGGCAACTGACGTGGTAATATTCTTATAATATGAATGAGGTCGTATACTATCGTAAATTGATGAATTATCTCTAACATATATATATAACTTTCACATTTATAATATTGATATGATAGTATATACCAGCAAGATATTGGAGCTATCTTTCATTACCATGTAAAAAAAATGATTGTAATTATACAAAAAAATAAAAAAAATGGATATAAATAAGAAAAAAGACAAACCCGCTGAGTTTCCTGCCGGATCTTCTCAGTTGAGGTCGTATTCCGATCCGGTGGTAGTGTAAGAAAAAAAAAATGTAACTAACAATTTGTAAGCGCCCCCGTAGGCCTATACAAAATACGCCCTGTAGTTCCGGGATCAAAATAGGGCTACGGCATCCCCTGCCTGTCGTAAGAGGCGACTAAAAGGGGCTTCCGGGGTTGCAGACGGCTAGAGTGGGAGCTCGAACCGTTCGGTCAGGCAATCCCGGGAAGGACGGCGGTATGTGTGGTCGCATACCGTCGTAAATACTAGACGGAGCGGTGGGCCCAGCCGCCCATCTGGGAGGAGCCCGATGGGACAACGCGCTGGGAGGATTCCGGTTGAAGTCGTTTCGAGATCCCGGAGTCCTCCTTTTCAGCGCCGAGGACGGCCACCGGGGAAAGGCCTATACAAAATAAAGACATTTCATTTCATATACACTCTAATGGAACATACCTGTGGCTCTTGCGTCGTAGACTTGACTTGAGTTTTGATGCAGTAATCTTCTAACGTTAGGGGCACAACGATGCCTTCTTTCTCCGCATCCAAGCGCGCTACTTGCGCCTGTTTTCTGAAAATCAATTAAGGATCCTTTTAATACAAAATAAGTTTCGACTGCCTATACTGTTCTGGTCGCATATACTGTCGGTCGCAAAATTATTGTTAGCTTTTTACCCAAATGTCTCAGAAGTATGATGATGTTTGATTTTGACTTATGAGCTGTCTTTGGACTCGTCTTCGTGGTCATATTCGTGGTCATTTTGCCGACCCGCGTGGCGCAACGGTTACCGTAGCGGACTGACACGCAGTGTGTCCCGGAATCGATTCCCGGCCAGACAGGTATCTGAATGATGAGTTTAGATTCTTGTTCTGGGTCTGTGTGTTTGTGTATTCGTCTTTGTGTGTGTCCATGGTACCCACGACGCAGGAGAAAATCCTACTGTGGGGCTATGAGTCTAGAAAGCGTTTAAGCGTTTATAGTAACACACACTATTTAATTTTTAAAAATAGCACCAGATATATCGTGTTATATACACGAGACAGAAACATCTTTCATATTATTGCAATATGGATATCAAATGAGCTGGTAAATAGACAATTAATAATATATATATAAATCAAACTACTTATCTTTTGCAGTGCAGTCTAGTATTTGGGTTTTATAATAATTTATTTTATCTCCCACTGCTATTACAAAATTCTTTTAAACATTTGATAAATTTTCTGTTAGTTTCATTTAGTTAAGGATTTAGTATACATTTCATAACATAGGTTACTATCTTATTAAATGTATATACTAAATCATGAACACGTAACGCATGTCTAAAATAATGAAATAATCTGCCTTATCGTTGGGCTAATCTATAACAAAAAATAAGGAAAAATATAGAACAAACGTATATATATATCCTTTATTTTCCAATAAGTAAAATATTAATACACTGTCAACATGGCTCCACAAATTCACACAAACAGACCTCGAACGAAGTTTTAAATGCATAATTTAGTTTTAGAGCGCCCGGGATCGAATCCATAATATCGTTTAGCGCAAATATACATAAACTATTCTCAGAACGGGAATATACGCTCCTAAAATAGGATCACGTTTATATATAACAATTAGTGATGTAACGAGTGTTTTGAACATTCGCGACTGTAAATGCGAACGTCCACTATCCACATTCGCGAATTCGAATATTCAGTTTGTTTTAACTTGAAGCCAACATAAAATAAAATATAAAACACGCTTTCTACACTCATAGCCCCACACTAGGATTTTCTCCTGTGTCGTGAGTACCATGGACACACACAAGACGAATACATAAAGACCGCGAGGTTTATTTTCAGGGAAGTAGATCTATCTATTAACTAGTATAAAATATTGAAGTAGTGTATCGGGCTGTAGAATATAGATTTCGCAACCAAACTGCAGTTCGACTTAAATTTGTAAAGATTTAGCTTTTTTTTGGTCGTCTAAATGCAGTTCTACATTCAAAACATTCGCACAATTCTTGCGAACGCGAATTTGTAAAAACATGCGAATATTCGCGGACGCGAAAGCGAATATTCGTCACATCACTAATAACAATCTAACATGTACGTAGTTATCTGAACAATACAAAACTAGGCTCCAATAATATTTATTCTTGTATAAGTACCTAACCAAATGCTATGATTTATAAGCTTCTGTATTCAATCTGCATCAATTTATATTCAAGGTGGAATATGTGAATAGAATAGTCTCTTTTACCCGATTGCGTCAGAAGGAGGGTAATATTTTTACAGCATACGTATGTTTGTATGTATGAATGTTGGTACGTATGTGTTCGTTTTTCAGCTTGCCCTACAGCTCAGACGACTTGACTGATTGTGACATACGACATATCATTAGAATCGTCTCAGTTTGCAGTGACATAGGCTATCTACGACCGACGACCCGCGTGGCGGTGCGGTTACCATACCGGTCTGACGCGCAATGGGTCCCGGGTTCGATTCCCGGTCAGACAGGTATCTGAATGATGAATTTAGATTCATGTTCTGGGTTCTGTTTGTGTATTCGTCTTATTTGTGTCCATGGTACCCACGACACAAGAGAAAATCCTACTGTGGGGCTATGAGTGTAGAAGCGTGTTTTTTAATATATTTTTTTAAAAAGACGCCAGTGCATAGGAAAAAGGAGAGGAAGGGACGACCTTTTTATCATGATGATAATATGAATATCAAATGAAAGCTACTGAGTATATAAAGCATTCCAAATATATATTTGTAATACACTTTTATTCTACTGTTTTGACAAAAGAGTTACATCCTTTTTCGAGGTGTTCGAAATTAGTTATCAGGGATAGCAACGCATTTGTGGCCATCCTCCGGTCAGTTTAGTTTTTATCTGGGGTTGATTACGGATGTCCATGGGTGGCTGTGGTAACTTATCATGAGATTTAGAGGTGGTAGAACCAGTGCAGTTCGATCGAGGTACTTTCGCCACACCTATTTCTAGTGTGAAGCAGTTATTTAGTTCGTCCGTTTCGTTGGAAGGGTGTGGTTACCGGCTCACTTATACAGGATGATTTGATGCGTTGCTACTCTGATGGCCGCCTCATATATGTATATGAGGCGGCCATCTTAGTCTTCAGATAAAATTTTCTTCAGATAACGATAACGACTTCAGATAACTTGTTCTACATGACAGTGCTTACAGATGTCCATGGGTGGTAGTGACCACTTCCCAACAGGTGGATTGCATGCGTTTGCTACTTTCATCTGATAAAAAAAGAAGATTAACTGCGTGCTCGTTAGTTGTACTCAACACTACATAGTTTAAAATAAAGTCGCTTCTCGCTGTCTGTCCCTATGTATGCTTAGATCTTTAAAAGCACGATACGAATTTTAATGTAGTCTTTCTTAATTGATAGAGTGATTCAAGAGGAAGGCTTTTATGTATAATACATGCCTAATATAGTGGAGAAGCACTGATTATTTTAGATTATTGACTTTTAGGCGGAGCGAAGTTCGCTAGCCAGTAATGCATAAAAATGTAGCTACTGCAGCCCATGGATTTGTAATCAACCCCAAATAATTTCTACATTGATGCTTTTAAGGAGTAAATTACGATACTTCGTATAAATACCTCCCTAACCACACCCTTAACATAGCAACGCAAAGTAGAAAGTCGAAGTTTTGGAAAAGTACCTCGGGCTCGTAATTTGACCTTTTAAATTCGTCAGTTGCTTTTCTCGAGCGTATTTTTACGTAAAAACGGATCTCCATTTATTGGATTACTTTCAGTTTCTTTATAAATGTCATGTTTATTTACATTTATGTAATGGAATGTGAATGTAATTTTTATCGAACTTTCTAGAATACTGGAATAACATAAGAACGATAATGGGTATTAAAAAACATGCGTGCGTACAAAGTACACATGTCAGAAGTGAAACTTCTTTGGCGAACTAATTTATAAATCTTGTTTATATTTATACAAATCTAAAACTTTAAATTTCCAAGATTAGGAGGAAGGGAAAAAGGCGTGATATGACGTTCGCTCTGTCTCACTTTTTCTCTCAATCTTTCTCACTCGCTTGCTCCCTACTCTCACTCCACGGCTAGTTGCTCATGCTACGTTCGCCCTGTCTTACTCTCTCTCAATCGGTCTCGATCACTCTCTCTTTCTTTTCCGACACTTCCGTTGCATACCGGCGTGACGTTTCATCTGTAAAAATTTTACCCTCATGCGCCTAAAGAAGTTTCCCTTCAAAAAAAGTGAATAATATTGAGGCATATTCCCTATCGCGTGTATTATGTGATTTAAAAAAGTAATATAACTAATCGGCCTCATGTCTAAAACGTTTAGTGAAGCGAGACATTAGATTTATGATTTTAATCACAAGTCTCTAATGGATATATATACATTTGTATTATGCTTTTTGAATTTCATGTCGAAACTATTTATTATAAAACTAGCTGAGCCGGCGAACTTCGTTCCGCCTAAAAGTCATAAATGTAAAATTATCAGTGTTTCTCCACTATATTATAGATGTATTATACATAAAAACCATCCTCTTGAATCACTCTTATCTATTAAAAAAACTGCATTAAAATCTGTAGCATAGTTTTAAAGATCTAAGCATACGTAGGGACAGATAGCGAGCAGCAACTTTGTTTTATACTATGTAGTGATTAGTATTAGTATTTTGTTGTGTAGGTATTGTGTTTTATACACAACTAACATTCCCGGAATTGTCCCAAACGCCTAAAAATAAAAAGTAGCCTTTTTGTTAGTTGTTATTTTTTTATTAATAATATTAGAACGTAGGTAACAATTCTGCCAATTCAATGCTGGCCATAGGCTTTCCCGTAATTTGCGCAGCTTCGACCATTCCTGAGCCATCTGATAACATCGTCTCACCTGATAATATTCTCATACTCCTTATCCCTGCCCTTGGAGTCGCGCCAACGGCGGTACATGACGCTGGCGTCCACGTTGGCTGGACTGAAGGTGTTCGGTTCGTTGAGCAGCGATATCACCGACAGCAGGACCGTCCGCACCGACTGCGTTGGGTTCCAGCGCTCGCAGGGCAGCTCGCCCGATTGGGGGTCGTCCACTGGCGGGTGCAAGATCGATATGCAGAGGTCTCCGTTCTGGAATTCAAAGAGTCTGTTATTAACGCGGTGTTCGCTATTATTATTTTTTATCTGACTGAAGTAGCAAACGAGCATGCAGTCCACCTGATGATAAGTGGTCACTGCCGCCTATGGACATCTGTAATCAACTACATACAGAACATGGGTTCCATCTGAAGTCAATCATATGCTTTGCTACTCCCGAGGTCTATGATGATCGCCTCATGTGAAAGTGTGCCGGCAACCACACCCTTCTATCGAAACGCAAGAAATGCTTCACGCTAGAAATAGGTGTGGTGGTGGTACTTCCCCGGTCGAACTACATTGCTTTTACCATCTTGAGATACTATGTTTGACTTCCAATATTTTTTTAAGATTTACATAGACTAATAGGATTCCGAAGGGGACGTAAGAGAGTAAAGCCTCCTATCAAGTTTAAAATTAGGTACCGTCCTTGTTTTTACTGTCTACAAACTCAGGGGTTAACGAACGAGATGGATAGACATCGCACACCTTTTTTATTTTCTAACCATCTTCCCAAAGGAAACAATACATAAACGATATTGGCCGTATATATTTTTTGTTTTCATTTTTAGCGTGTAGTAGCTTTTTGCGTTTCGGTGGATGATTTAGTTGCCGGCTATGTTTTATATGACCAACATAGTCCATATCTCTATTCTATATGAAATTCAATTACCATTGGGTGGACGGCAAACTAGTTTGCTACTTCTAATTTTGTATAAAATATAATTTGTAGAGAATACTCGGGCATATAATTTTACCCATGATGTTTTCCTTAATTGTCATAGCAAGCCGTCAATGCATGGAAGATTTAACAAATAAAATATACAAGCATGACAACATTGCGTAAAGTTTGACCCCAATACCGATGTTCATTTAATTCGGTTAAACTGTTAAATATTACGGTATAAATACGGTTGCTGTTGATTAAAAGTTATTTCGGTATGAACATAAAGTTTGCATAATTCGCACTTCACGGTACATGATATCTTTATTATGAAATGAAGTGCATCGAACGTCAGTTTATCTATTTAAAACCCATCTCTCGATATGTATGACTTGTTTTTTTATATTTTTTACTAGCAACTTATCGTCTATCTTCTGCCTGGACCTCGGGGTCTTTAAAAAATAACAAAGAACCGCCCTGTTATGAAAATTTATTCAGGTGATTTTTCCTAGTTTAACACAAACATTTATAATGACTAGTCTCCCGTCGCAACGGCCCAAATTCGACCGTAACTTAATTAAAAAAAAATGTCCTTCATATTGTCCAAAGTAGCACGAATATTTCTCAAATTCAAATAATTGTTATAATTTTCAAGTTATTTTGAACGCATCCGTTAAAGGTAAAAAGACGATTAATTAGCTAAGCTGTAAATAGCAATAGCGGGTATTTTGACAAACACATCTGACATTTTTCACGATGTTTTTTCATAGTAAGACATTTAATGTTTTATTTCGTTTATAATGTATGTGTTTGTAACGTGTTTTTAGTTGATTTTAAGTATATTTTATTCATTGTTTGAAAAAATATTAGCATTGCGAAATCCTTCTGTACATGCGGCAAGTATCTTAAAAACTAATCACAAGTTTTTGCTTCACGTATTAATATTAGATTTACATTTTTTAATTGTCCACCTGAACAAAAAATGTATACACAAAAGAATTCAATACAATTTGTTGTATTGCATGAACATCTCTATTTTCGTGATGTGATAATATCGTAAAATCCGCTTCACTGGTAACTGTAGTATCTTTTACAGTTCATCAATGTCAGAGTAGTTGCCAACTTGCCACAGTTCACATTGAATAACGAATGGGCCTTCAATTCCCAAGTTAATCCTTGTTCACATTGGATGTCACGTATTTAAACTTTGATTAGCGGCTTAGTTACCACAATATTAATTGATTTTAGAAACCTGTTTTTCGTACGTCACAATATAATATTAATGAACAGCATTAGAATTAATTTGAGTTTTTAGTAGTTTAAATTAATTATTTTAGCGTCTTAAATTCACGTTAGGAGTCCGGAATCAGAAACTACGAAATCCGGACACGCAATTCGGATTTATAGAAGTTTTATAAATAAATTATCATTTTATAAAAGAATAATGTAAAATAATAAGGAAGTTCTTAGATGTTTCTGAAGTTTACTTTGACTTAAAAATCTCTTAAATTTGAATAAAGACACAGACATTATTATTTGTCCTTTACAAATCCTATAATTTAATGCGTTTAAAATGCTATTTTGCATAAAATCAAATCCTATCCTTAAATCTTCTTGAGTTCTATTTAGCCTAATGTTAAAAACAGCTAATAATTACCGATTACTTTCACGGAACCATACTGCAAATAACATTACAACACTATTAGCAAATTTCTAACTCGAAAATAGATATGTGTGGCCATTGTTATCCCTGCACAAAGAAGCTACAAAGTGCTACAACTAACTTCACAGACAATTTATTCGCAGTTTACATTTCCCCGTTACTTAAAACAGAAGCAAAGCTAACAGAAGTGCAATAAAACACGTGTTTTCAGAAACATACTTGCAGCCGAGCTAATGTTAATAGACGATCGGTATGAGGTAGGTTGCGAGTGATCACAAGAAATGTAATTAATTATGACCGATGTGGTATTGGTATTTAAGTATTCATGGTATAAAAAGCTAACCGGGCTTATAAATCTTATCACCTGGTACGGATGGTTGTCAGTAGCAAAAGTAGAAATGCCGGATTCGACGATTTGGTGTTATGTTTTGCAGGACGTACTTATGTTCCAAAAAGTCATAGGTACATATATTATTAACAAACCAACTTATTCTCACGAAATTAATTATCACTGATTTTCGGTGAAGGAAAACATAGTGAAAAAACCTACACAGTCGAGAGTTCTTTAAAAAAAAGTTCTCGGAGCTTTGTGAAGTCCACCAATTTGCACTTGGCCAGCGCGGTGGACCAAGGCCTAAAGTCTCTCATTCTGAGAGAAGACCCGTGCCCAGCAGTGGGACAATAATGGGTTGACGTGAGAACTTATTCACAAGGCTTCTTGTCTGCTAAGGTGTCGCTCACCATGCTAAAGAATATCATGCGTCAACCAGGTCATAACCTGTGTCTTTCAGACAACTCCGACCAGTAGTTTTTGCATAAAATTGTGGAAATCATTCACCTATCAAATCAAACTATTCCTTCTAATTTCTCCGAACTTATTTACTCCTAAAATTCGAAACGTTTTAATTGCTGGACAGTCTTTCCGAAAGCGGTGAACGATTGTTTAGCTGTGGTAAAAGAACTGTTGAGTCGTATATGAAATATGTCAGAAAAAAAAAACAAAAAAATAAGCTATTCGTAATTCGAATTCTGTGGTTATGGTCGCCAATGTCAATTTTCCAAAAACATTAAGTTTGTGGATAGTTTAAAATCTATCTTAAGGCCGGTTATATGCGCGTGCTCATGTTACATATTTATTCCGCCTTTTAAAGGATTGCTTCAGATAAATATCCGGTAGATCATCTAGCAACCCTGTACGCGTCTCATAAACGTTGTCGTAGTCAGTAGTAGTTTTTGCTTTAAATTTAAATGGTAAGTACTTTTATTTAGTTAGTATTTTTTGTAATAAATTAAGTACAGGAACATTTTTGTTACAATTATAGAAAAGGGATTAGTGACTGGCTATACTTTATTTTTAAAGCAGATATTTGTTAAAAGTTTATGTTATTTTTTTAAATAATATTATTGTGCCCCTAGTGAAACTTATTTTTCCAAATGAAATTTTCATACAAAAATTGTTAGAATAACGGGGATCGAAAGACCTTCGTATTTTTGGTACAATTTTGGTACAACAAGTAAATTTGGCAAAAAACAGACTCATTACCTCACTGGGACCCAGAATTCGTGCTACGCGAATACTGTGCTTTTTTAAAATACAAATATTTCGAATGCATAAAGATCATTGTAAACTTTTGAACACTATCAGGAAGAGAAAAATCTAATATATGTTCGGCTTCAACCGAAATAGATTCCTACAAAGTATTATAATACATAGACTTCCCGTCTGTGTAAAAAAAGTACTATAGATACGCTTATATTAGTTCAGAAAAATAAACAAGAATGGGACAGTCGAGCTCAAGAGTGAACGAAACATCTTGTGATACTAAATATTTTCAAAGTATTTTTGTTTAAAACCCCTTAATAATAGGCAAGTATGGCCTTAATTTTCTTTACCAATATTATCTATTTTATACAAGACTAACCAGACTAACATTTATATGACATTGCACGCTATTGTAATAGTAGAATGTACGACACTATTTAGATGAACTATTTTGTTACCATCTGTCATATAATTACTGCATTCTAGCAATAAATAATTTTCATTTCATTTCATTTCAAGATAATATATAATAGTGATATTTGGTATTCTTCCAAAAAATAGCAGTAATAAAAAAAATAATTCAACACTCGTCAATATCAGAAATGAAGTGTTTTCACCAATGACAGAGTTACGTGATTGAATAATTTTTCTGCAACTATCGACAGCGCGTCAAATAAAATGAAACTGAAGTGACTGCATTTAATTACAGAATATCTGATTTTAAAGCTCAATGTTAAGTCTCATCTAAAGTCTCTCTTGCCTCCGAAAATGAGATTTTAGATATTATTATCTAAAATCTCATTTTAGGAGGAGGATGGTATATTACTATACCACGACGTACATGGTAGACACATTGGTAGACATTAGTCCACCCATACACTACTGTAATCAACGTTAGTCATACATGAGGTCGACTGCCTTTGAAACTTGTTGGAACTCTCCTTTACCACCAGACCAGATAACCATTTTTAAATCTGCTGTTATCAGGCAGCAGTTATTGTGGCGTGTTATGCCTCAGAAATCTATCCATGTCTACCGACGTTCTATCACTAAGATCTTGATACGAACCCAAGACACGAAAGACTTATTCCCATACACCGCTAGACCGCTGTACGCTTTCTACACTCATAGCCCCACAGTAGGATTGTCTCCCGTGTCGTGGGTACCATGGACACACACAAGACGAATACACAAACACTCAGACCCAGAACATGAATCAAAACACATCATTCAGATACCTGTCTGGCCGGGAATTGAACCCGAGACCCACTGCGCGTCAGACCGGTATGGTAACCGCTCAGCCACGCGGGTCGTCAATTGCTATGGACTGATAAAATTGAATACGCGGGATACAAATCGACTACTCCACGGCTAGCGATGTAGATTTCGTTTCCTGTGTCGTGCGTAACGCGTTACATAAAATTCACTGCTGCCTACAATTCTTTGTTCTTGTCCATTGTTTCACTATTCTTTATAACGTTCACGTCGACGGCACTTGCGTGAACAAAGCAGGATGTGTTGTGTTGATAACCGTTACGTGTTTTAACATTGAAGTTTGAGCTAATCTGGAGCAAGTTGTAATTGAAGACGATGAAAAAAATATCTTTGATATTTCCAGAAATCAAAACGTAAACAGCAAAAGAGAATGCAGTCCACCTGATGGTGAGTGTTTGCTGACGCCCATGGACATCTCCATAGACATAGACTACTTGCTTATTCAACTTCATAAAAAACAGGGATTTCTATCTGAAATCGATCACAGATACGTTGCGTCGGGAGTAGCAACGTGTCTGTGAGGACTAAGGTGGTCGCCAAATATATTAAAGAGCAGACTGAGACTTTCCTATTATTTCTGCGTATCATTGGAATGGTTTTATGACTTAGAAGGGTAGAATAAATGTCCTACCCTTGGGACAAGGCCTACCAAGTCTGCTTATGTACAAGGTTACACTATCATACATTCTACAATATTCCGTCTATATGAAAGTTTTGAAACTATTAAACGATGTGAATTTAAAAATAACTATCGTCGAAATATGTACATTATTGAGATTGCTATCATAGGTTTTATTTTTTTTTATTTTTCGCCAGATCTTTTGTATTTTACACTTTTTTTTATCTGATTGAAGAAACAAATGAGCAATAGTCCACCTAATGGTGAGTAGTCACTGCCGCCCATGGACATCTGTAATCAACTACATACAGAACAAGGGTTCCATCTGAAGTCAATCACAGATGCGTTGCTACTCCCGAGGACTATGATGGTCGCCTCATGTGAAAGTGTACCGGCAACCACACCTTAAATAAATTGGATAAACCATTTTTTCTATTTTTTAGGGGACACTACTGATTTAATAAAATGCGGTTTAAAAATAAAACTTCTTTACAAACATTTGCAAAGCAATAAAACTGCCAAGTTACCGAGCACATGGCAAGAGTTTTTACTTACCATTGCGTCAATATGCGGCAACAGTGTTTCCCTTATTTATTTAAATTTTGAAGATTATACAGCGAATTAGAGTGGTCCTTATAAAAACATTATTCGCGTATTCAACATTAAATATTAAAACTTTACGAAGGACCTTAAAGAATAATAAATACATGACGTTGGTAGGTATGTTATGTGTTTACATGAGATCAAATCGTTTTCAATAAGTGCAATAGGTATATTATTTGATTTATATAATTAAGTCTTAAACTTTAATTAGGAATATTTACTATCTTAATAATGCGTTTATATAACTTAATCCTATTTACTAAGGTATAAGATACAATAGGTATATACAAACATTTAAATTTTTAAACAAATTATTCTGATTTACACAAGATTTAGAAAAATAAAAAAATTTCAATCTAAATATGCATAACATCTCATTTTCAATAAATAAGAACCTAGAATAAATATATGCTTAAATGACCCATTATCTTAGATATGTATTTAATAATTGTAAATGCCTATTAATACTATTCATTTAACATCATTACACCAACACCTACTTTCCGCTAGGTCCTAGGACATAGTAAAAATAAATACAATATAATTTAGTTGTTAGTAGTGAATTCACAAGTTTATGAAATAATATCGGCTAAGTGAGATTTGAACTCGTGCATGAAGGGTTCCGTACAATTATCTATTAGAAAAGGCACAAAAAATACGTTTGTTGCGTGGGATCTCAAATTTTACTTTGTTTTTAGAGTTCTTGTTATAGCGGCTACAGAGATACATCATCTGTGAAAATTTCAACTGCCTACCTATCACAGTTCATGAGATACAGCCTGGTGACAGACAGACGGAAAGACGGACAGCGGAGTCTTAGTAATAGGGTTCCGTTTTCACCCTTTGGGTACGGAACCCAGAAACTTATCTGCCATGACAACATGAAACTGGTCGAGCGTAGCAGTTCCAAGTAAGTCCGTAAGAAAATCACCAATCATTATCTGGAAAATGCGAGCCGAGCACAATCACACGGGGCACTTAGTCACTTAGTTTCCTGTTATCCTTATGTGGCTTTAAATAATTTACAACTCTGTTCTCTGAGACTCTGTTTGTATCGATTCAAATAAATATATGTGCAGTTATTTAAAACCGTAGTATAGTATAGGCCTAGGGAGGCACAAACTGGTCAGTTACAATACACACACACACACACACGTTTTCTACATGAGTGTACGTACGTCCCACAGTAGGATTTTCTCTGTCGTGGTGTTTGTGTATTCGTCTTGTGTATGTCCATACGTACGTGTGTCCATACGTCCGTATGTACACACGTACGTATTCACATACACAAGACGAATACACAAACACCCAGACCCAGAACAGGAATCTAAACTCATCATTCAGACACCTGTCTGGCCGGAAATCGAACCCGGGACCCATTGCGCGTCAGACCGGTTTGGTAAACGCTGCGCCACGCGGGTCGTCAACAATAGTTTTTTTTACACTACCACCGGATTGGAATACGATCTTAACTGTAAAGATCTGGTAAAACTCAGGGGATTTGTCATTTTTACAACATACAAAATACAAGTTTTTACAATCTGTTGGCGGTACAAGTAAATAAATAGATTTTTTTGCGGGACTTACATTAAAACAAAATATCACGGAGTAACATCGATACATTTTTATGCCCAAGACTGTACCAGAATGCACCTAAACCTTGAAAAACGGGTAACGATGGTTAGTTATATTATATCACAATAAATGGTTGTCGCACACAAAAGAAACAGATAAAAAGGTGATATCAAATTAATATTATCCATTGCCAAATCGTAAAATTTCAAAACAGTTACTTGCACGCAATAAGGCCGTAACATTGCAGGTCGATTCATGTGATTCGATATCATACCGTCTAAAATAGAAATGTGGTTACTACTTTGATCAATAGTAACCACATTTTATTGCTTATTTCATTTTTATCGTCCACCAATTCGCACTTGGCCTGCGCGGTGGACTATGGCCTTTTATTTTTTTGTTTTCGAGGGGGAAACCTTCAAAAGGTACCCGACGCCGGTGGCCGTCCTCGGCGCTAAAAAGGAGGACTCCGGGATCTCGAAATGACTTCAACCGGAATCCTCCGAGCGCGTTGCCCCATCGGGCTCCTCCCAGATAGGCGGCTGGGCCCACCCCTTCGTCTTGTCTTTACGACGGTATGCGACCACACATACCGCCGTCCTCCCCAGGATTGCCTGACCACCTATAACTCTCTCATTCTGAGAGAAGACCTGTGCCCAGCAGTGGGACAATAATGGGTTGACGACGATTATTTTGATCAAGCTACCGATTTACGTAGATTCGATAACAATTACAATTCAATTAGGCTGTAAGTAATTTGAATCTACCTATTTTATATGCTAAGTTTCATCATATAAAACAATATAAGTATTTTTTCATCTCTGAAACAATCTTTATAGATCTGTCCTCAGTCATTGTACTGGCATAGAAGAATAATAACTAACATAAAAATATAAAACAATAAGACATTATTAATTATTTATTTCTGTACAAAGTTCACAAAATATAGTTACTTTACTAGAAACCTAGTTCGAAAGGTCGCAGATTGACAATGCTTATAAGGATAAATAGTACCTAAGAAATTATCTTTTCGCAAATTATGTAGAAATATCTTTTACAAAAAGATATGAAAGAAATCTCAGTAATAACATGACAATAAAATAAATGGAGCAAAATGAAGTTAGATGGAGAAGAAGATAAACTAGATTATACTCACATTTTTATACCTAAAAAACAACATATAATAACAACAGATCTGGTTGGAAGGAACGAATTCGTTTAGATAATTGATGTAACGAATATTTTCTTACGCATTCGCGAATATTTGCATGTTTTCAGATGTTCGCATTCGCAAAAATTGGTGCGAATATTAAATTGCAATGCTTCGCAAAAAAGATCGCCAAATCTATCCAACATGATATCGAACTGTACTTTGAAGACCTTAAAAAATTAATCAAATCTAGATCGTTCGACCCTCTATACCAAAAACTGGAAAAAAAAAAACAACATTTGCCTTCGCGTATGTCGGTAACTGTCGTATGTCCACCAATTCGCACTTGGCCAGCGCGGTGGACTATGGCCTAAACTCTCTCATACTGAGAGAAGACCCGTGCCCAGCAGTGGGACAATAATGGGTTGACGACGTATGTCGGTAACGGATATTCGCACAGATAGTGAAATTCAAAGATAGTTGTGTACTTATGTACTTGGTTGGTACTTGTTCGATTCAGAAGTATTGGAGCCTAATCGAACAAGTTGGCCAAATTCGGTTTGGCTTTCTTAGACGGTTATGGAGTTGATATGTATATTTTATTTCGTACATAACGTCTTTCCTCAAAGTGACAGATCTTTTTGTAGATTACTGAGAAGAAATAATTTGAAACTGTCAAACATTGCTAACAAAGCCATGTTTTTTTTCGAGAGGGAAAACTTCAAAAGGTGCCCGATGCCGTGTTTCGA
Source organism: Spicauda simplicius (assembly GCA_949699795.1). NCBI lineage: Eukaryota > Metazoa > Arthropoda > Insecta > Lepidoptera > Hesperiidae > Spicauda > Spicauda simplicius. The sequence continues at coordinate 10,000,785 of OX453071.1, read as the reverse complement.
CGCAGGGTTTTTGTGGGATTTTTACTGCAATAAAATCCCCCCCGGTAGCCATCCTCGGCGCTAAAAAGAGGACTCCGGGATCCCCAAAGGACCGCAACCTGAGTCGTCTAAACGCGTTGCCCCGTCGGGCTCCTCCCAGGGACAAAACCATACTTAGTGGAATGTCTCCGTTATTTTTTTACCTACTTATGAATTATCTTTAACACGTACGGCGATATAAATATCCGAAAAACTTTCAATACATCGATACTGTTTTGCTTATGATATCTGAATCTCGCATAATGAGAGGTGTGATAAAAATTCAATACGGCAAACAAAAGGAAAAATACGTAATAAGGTTAGTATATATTCATGAGTTTTGCGAACAAGTATCACATCAACATATCGGCAGTCAACAATTTTCAATTTGACTTTTAAAAAACGTTTGAATCTGTTTGTCTCCGATCAAGTCCAAACACTATATCGTCATAATCATGATACTAAATACTTTTATTTAACTACTAGCTGAACCCGCCAGATTCGGCCGCATTAAAAACATCGATGTATCGATTGTCCCGTAGGAATAACATATTTCCCACAGTAAAAAGTAGCCTATATGTTAATCCTGCGTGTCAACTAACTCCCCACCAAATTTTATGAAAATCGCTCCAGTCGTCTAGACGTGAAGAAGTAACAAACAAACACAGTACACACTCACAAACTTTCGCCTTTATAATAATAGTACGATTCTTCGGATTTGGCTATTTTTCGACCTTACGTGTTTAGGCTCCCGTACCCAAAGGGTAAAATCGGAACCCTATTACTAAGACTCCGCTGTCCGTCTGTCTGTCTGTCTACAGGTTGTTTTTCTGTCTCATGAACTGTGATATCTAGAAAGTTGAAATTTTCACAAATGATGTATTTTTATAGCCGCTATAACTACAAATACTAAATACATAATAAAATAAATATTTTAAGGGGGGTTCCCATACAACAAACGTGATATTTTTTGCCGTTTTTTAGATATTGATACGGAACCCTTCGTGTGCGAGTCTTACTCGTACTTAGCCGGTTTCATTTATCTAATTGTTGCCGTACTGAAATTATTAGGTTGACAAAAATGTACGCTGGCGTAATATTTTTCGACCAACAGAATGTGTTTAAATAATATGTTCTGTTCTAGTTTACGAGTTTCTTATGCTCATGAAAGGTATTTCCATCAACCCAAATGTCTGTGTTTCCCCCAGCCCCGTTATATCTGACGTTCGACAGCTTATCACTTATAACCCTGGTTGACATTGGATCGATCGGTGTAACGAAATTATCTGTGTCCTCATTTCTTAAATTGATGCAATTAAGACCTTAATCATGTAGGTATTCACTTTAGTATTGGTATGGTTACATACACGGAATTAACATGAGTTTTTAATAGACGTTTCAAATAATTGGCATACTAAAGGCGCTGTTATGATAGAAGACTACATAATATCTGCTTTATAACAGTAGTTTTGAGTGTTAATTTAGGCATTCGAACTGCTCCATAAGGGCAACGCACAGATTCGCTGACGACAGTTATTAGATGTCTGCGGACGTTATTGGTTATTAACAATAATATACTGGATTACATGCTTGTTAGCCACATCTATTTAAAATAACCCTCCGTAACACTTTCATTCATTGACAAATTAATTTAATATAGCAATGTTTTCGTGCCAATAGCAGTTAGTTCCCAATCCGATTGCCAACTTTGTTGGTTTATCCGACTCGAAACAGTTTCCGACCTAAAACGCTCCTATAGTATTAGTACTTCCATAACAAAGCTTCCTCATCCATCAATTTCTACCTGTCTATGGTGATAACGGAAGCGTGAGTCAGGTGACTGGCATTATTGCAAGTTGCTTGCCTCTGCGGCTCCAGATGCCTCGCGAAGGTAATTTATAGCGTAAGACATTATTAGTACTTGTGTTTCGATTGTAGATTTATTAGAAGAATTGAATTTTATTAGAATTGAAGGTGGTAGAACCAGTGTAGTTCGACTGGGGAAGTACTATCATCACACCTATTTCTAGCGTAAAGCATTTCTTGTGTTTCGAAGGGTGTGGTTGCCGGTACATTTTCATATGAGGCGACCATCATAGTCCTCGGGAGTAACAACGCATCTGTGATTGACTTCAGACAGAACCCATGTTCTGTATGAAGTTGATGACGGCAGTGACCGCTTACCATCAGGCGGACTGAATGCTCGTTTGCTACTTCAGTCAGATATAAAAAAAATTAGAAGACAACCTTTGCTTTAAGCAAGTCTTACCTTACGTAACTGCCTCATGTGTTCTGATGTAAATGATCAGACTACCTTGTGTTGCCTAAAATATCTACTACCACATTTACAGGCGGTAGAACCAGTATAGTTAGACTGGGAAAGTTCCACCGCCACATCTAAGTCTAGCGTGAACCATTTCTTGTGTTTCGATGGGTGTGGTTCCCGGCTTACTTTTATATGGAGCGACCATCATAGTCCCTGAGAGTAGCAACGCATCTGTGGTTGACTCCAGATAGAACCTACGTTCTACTTGAAGTTGCTTTCAGTTATCCATGGCCGGCAGTGACCACTTACCATCAGTGACCACGTACGATCATGCTAACTTGCTACTTCAATCCGATAAAAAAAATTCGAAAAACGGGACGATTTCGAGTTTAACGACTGTAAACTAACATAAGTGCATACTCGTTTGCTACGTTTATTTAATGCTAGGTGCCCACAACTATATACATACACTACAATTTAAAGATTCAGTCTTTATTTAACCCCCTTAAGGTGAGAATATTAAAGTCCTTTCCCAGTGTATGCGTACATCTTAATGAAATGAATTTATGCTATAACTTCTAGTGGTTCTACTTTCGGTAGTTTAGTTTAGATGCTTCGTCTATAACCTTTTGTTTTTTTTTTTATTTGTGTAACTAATGTTAACTAGAAAAAAATCTCACTGACTCATTGTTTTAAGGCAGCGGTCGGCAACCCGCGGCCCGCCGACGTCGTACTTGCGGCCTGTGAATGTTTTATAAATCTTCTATCTAAATAAAAATAAAAAAGCATTTTATTTTTTCTATGGGATATGACCGTATGTATAATATCACAAGTGTGGCCCGACTTTAGTTTATTTTGCTGCCTCGTAGCCCTCTCGCCTGCCAAAATGTTGCCAACCGCTGTTTTAAGGCATATCTTATGATTTACATTGTCAAACTAATCAAAATCGATGTTTGTCTAAATTATGAAAGCAAATTAGCGTTTTAAATTAGATCTTAACTATTATTTTCTATTAAAACTTCCAATTGAAACCAAAACCACTTTTTCAGAAACACGTAAATCAATACCAAAACAACGTTAACCAGTAACGTGGCGGAAGTCTCTTAGTCGGTTACCTTAACGCTACCCTTGACGATCTCGATTAGGATAATCCTAACCGCTTTGAAATCTGCGCAATGGCTCGTGAAGGTAAGTTCGTTGCACAATTCTCGAAATGAAGCAAAGAGTTGTATTTGCCACAATGTTTATATCAGTTTTGTATAGTATACTTGTGTCACGATGAAAAAAAAATGATTGTAATTATTTTTAAGAAAAATGATATAAATAACAAAAAAGACAAACCAGCTTAGTTTCTTACCGGATCTTCTCAGTTGAGGTCGTGTTTCGATCCGGTGGTAGTGTAAGAAAAAAAAAACGTAACTGACAATTTGTGAGTACCCCCGTAGGCTACATACCTACAAAATAAAGACATTTCATTTCCTTTCAATCTTAACATAAGGATTGATTTGGAATTACGTTCAGTTTTTATTCAAACTAGTCACCCGTCGCAACGGTCGAAATTCGACCTTAATTCAAATCAAAAACTAAACTTGATACTGTCCAAAGTAGCACAAATATTTCTTCAATTCGAATTAAATTATATAAAATTTAAGTTAGTTTGAAGATAAAAGAGATTTCATTGACTAAGCTGCATTTAAAAGCAAATGCGGGTCATGAAAGTGACATTTTTGACGTTATGTATTTTCATAGTAAGACATTGAATGTTTTATTTCGTTTATGATATATGTGTTTCTGTCAAATGCAAGGTAGTGTGTGTAATGTGTTTTTAGTTGATTTTATGTATGTTTTATGCATTATTTGAAGCAAGTATACGTCTGCGGCAAATATCTTAAAAACGGATCCCAAGTTTTTGCTTCACGTATGAAACATGTACGTAATATACAGATGATGAAGATAGTACAAGATTTAGTTATATATATTCTTCGTCTCTGTAGTTCCGGGATCAAAATAGGGGTACGGTATCCCCAGCTTGTCCTGCCCTTGTCGTAAAGAGACGACTAAAAGGTGCTTACGGGGCCGCGGGCGGCTAGAGTGGGAGAAGCTAAGTGGTCGCATACCGTCGTAAAAAATATATATATTTTTAATATTTTATTCATTAAGCTAGGCAATGTTATGATTCTGAGAGTATTAAAACATCTATTAAAGAAACATCATCATCATCTGTCTAAAGTTTAGACTCTAAACAATAAAATAAGTGAAAACCCAACCGAAAACTAATAAAAAATAGGTCTCAAATTGCATTTTCAGGTTTATCTGTCAACTGTCTAATAAGGTCATATTTGATAAATTTTCCCAAACCAGACTTGTAAACTGCGGACAAAACAAATCTATATATGTTTTGAGTAGAGAATAGACCTCCAGATTAGGATTTCACATGACTACTTGTAATTAAAACTTTATATAGGTCTGACGTTATACACTACATAATTGAGTTAATTTACAAATTAATTAATGGTAGTGAATTATGCTTTCTACACTTATAGCCCCTCATTAGGATATTCCCTGTCGTCCCTGTATTTCCGGGATCAGAATAGGGCTACGGCATCCCCTGCCTGTCGTAAGAGGCGACTAAAAGGGGCTTCAGGTTACAGGCGGCTAGAGTGGGAGCTCGAACCGTTCGGTCAGGCGATCCCGGAAAGGTGGTATATGTGGTCGCATATCGTCGTAAAGACTAGACGGGGCGGTGGGCACAGCCGCCCATCTGTGGGGAGACGGATGGGGCAACGCGCTCAGAGGATTCCGGTTGCGGTCGGACCGAGTTCCCGGAGTCCTCTTTATAGCGCCGAGGACGGCCACCGGGGGTGGTTTTAGTGCGGTAAAAATCCCACATAACCCTGCGTCGCCCCGACGCCGTCAGGTACCTTTTGAAGGTTCCCCCTCGAGAACAAAAAAAAAGGATATTCCCTGAGTCGTGGCTGCACCGGGAAATACCATTACATAGTATAAAACAAAGTTGCTTTCCGCTGTCTGTCCTTATGTATGCTTAAATATTTAAAACTACGCTATGGATTTTAATTCAAGAGGAAGGTTTGTATGTATAATAAATACATAATAAAGTGGAGGAACACTGATAATTTTAAAATTTTGTCCTTTTAGGCGGAACGAATTTTGCCGGGTCAACTCGAAATACATAAAAATCAAGGTATTTTTATGTATTACGAGTTGACCCAGAACATTAATCTAATTCTTTATCATTCAGATATCAGTCTGGCTAGGGATTCGACCCCCCGCGCCTTTGTGTTTTCTGGCGCGCCTTGCTGTTGGAGGGGAGCTTTATGCTCCATGCGAGGAGGGACTGCGGGAGCGGCCAGGCACCGGCGGGTTCGCGGATGACTGCGAAAGCTTACCCGTGTTCCCGCCGTACGGTGCGAGGAGAAAACACAGTGGGGGTTTAGCCGGTAAGAGTCCGGCATAACCCAGCTGCCGCCCCGGGTGGCTGGGTATCCATGAGGATTACCCACTTAAAAAAAAAAAAAAAAAGGGATTCGACCCTGGAATCCATGGTGTAAGACCGGTATGGTGAACGCTCCGCCCTATCAATCGCCAGAAATTACATAACAATCGAGTAGACATAGGTATAACACATAGACAGATATTTACGTATAAAAAGTCCGTTTCTAAATGTTTCGGTCCACAGAAGTGGAAAATAGCTTGTGCCCTATTACAGATTTTTTCATTCAATCTTTGTTAAGACATTGAATTTTTTTTCGTGACCTTCAGCTATTTGTTAATTATAATTAATATTATTGTTCAAATATATTGTAATTTTCGTATAAGTTAAATGCATAATTCAGTACCTACAACAGAGTTAGCGAATTGCCTTTCATTAAAATCCACTTAATGAAAATATATTTTCAAAGTTAATATGGTTTTAACTGATTGTTTTTGTTTGTTGACTCTGCGATTTTGAAATATACTGGCATATTCTATTGATGTTCCTCACATAATTGCCAATTTCTAATTTAAGAGTATTTCATTGCACTTCGCGGAGACTTGAACTACTCTCGGTTCGAAACTAAACCACGTTATTCTTTTACATTTTTTCATGCTGAAGTACACTTGGGAACTTCAATGGAATTTTAATTTACCTCCCTGATATTTGATATCAAACTGAGCTTTAGCGAAGCGTAGCTGACTTTTACTTCCAGAATGATGATAAAACCAGTGTAATTCAACCAGGAAAGTACCACCGCCACACTTATTAGTAGCGTGAAGCAGTTTTTGCGTTATGGTGGAAGTGTGTGGTTGCCGGCACACATATATGTGGCGACCATCTTAATCTTCGAGCGTAGCAAGGCTTCTGCGATTGACTTCAGCTAGAATCCCTGTTTTATTTGAAGTTCCTTACTGATGTCTAAAGGCGGCAGCGACCACTTACCATCAGGTAGAATGCATGATCGTTTGCTATTTCAAAAAAAATAGTCCGGATATAAAGTCAAATAAAGTTAACCAGAATAAAATTACGAATGATTTTAACCATGTTACGATTTTACCTTATAAATATACAATTAATCGGGTCAACGTAAACTGGGTGCAGTGAAAAAATTGATGCTAAAGTACGAAACAAAGACAGTGAAAGTAACCATACTGCTTTAGCTAACGGTTCCGTCTAATGTCCCGTACGTCTGAATGTTGATTTGCAATAGTTTGCCTATAAATAATATAGAGTATTTGATTCGACACATGCGGATAATATTATATGTATTTAAAAGGAGGCAGGATGTAATTCTACTGTTAAAATTTCAAAAAAATAAATAATTTTTGGTCCTTAAAATCGATTATTTGCTTAATCGATTTCGCAATTCTTAGCTCACCATTCCTAAATTGTAAATTGTCTTGTAAATCAATGTAGTACTTTATCAAAAAAAAAGAATAATTAAAATCGGTCCACTAACGGCGGAGTAATCGTTGTACATACATAAAAAAATATATATATACCGGCCGAATTTAGAACCTTCTCCTTTTTGAAGTCGGTTAAAAATATACAAATCCAATAATAAGTAATAGGAATATTACATACATATTCTTATTACTTATTATTGGATTTGCATATTTTTAAACACGATAGAAAAAAGAAATAATTACCTACTTAAATCGATTATTTATTCGAATAACTTTAAATCCGCTAACATTGCTGAACGATTGACATTGAGACCGTACTAACATTTTGCAAAAGTGACCGATCAACGGGAACACATCGTTCGAATACCATGCTACGTAGATATCTAGCCAAATGATGTAATGCTGATCTAATTGTAGGTTCGTATGACGTGTATCTATTTCCTAGGTCATCTCTACTAAGCCGTATGAAATAATACATAATACATTATAGAGGCTCGTGTTCTTTATTTTTATTGTCCACGTTTAGATCGAGCAGAAATATTAGAATTTAACTCTTGTTCTGGCATGTCTAGGTGATATAAAGACAGCAAGTGATTTTACAAGATTCTTCGGAAAGATTTCAGTCGTATTACCGTAATAAAACGGGGTGCTACTACGCTATAATCAAACCAATGTTGAAATCAACACCACTCCTACAGAGAAACAATAAAAATGTTAAGTCGAAATACACGGTGATTCAATTCGTGTACCTGAAGTTTTTACGATACGTAAACTAAGTATAATTGATAAAACTAAAAAGATTGTTTTACTCGCAAAAAAGGATACATCTAGAGGTAGGTATCCATAGCCCACAACGTGGCGAAAATCACATAAATGCGAGCAAAGTAAAAATTTAATAAAAGTTGAAATATTTCATTTACAATACATAATTTATTCTAGCATATTTATGCAAACCTTGTAAAATTTAAATTCTTTCTTACGATCTACGAAGATTCCGAAACAAATAAGGTACAAGGAGGATTTTAGGGAGCGTTCAAGTATCAGGCTACGTAACGCAGTTTGAAGATTTTAGACCCTATGTACCGCGCCATAACCTTTTGTTGCAACCTCTTTCCCCTCCGTGAGCTTTGGCAGGGAGTCGCTTTAGCCGAATTTTACTTAAATGAGGTATACTTAAATAAATAAATAAAAAAACACGTAACGTTTCACAAGACACCTCTTTCCCCAAATTGCGTTACGTAATACTCGAACGCTACCTTAAGGGGTTGATCACATGACGAACCTAATCTAACTTTTCAAAATCTTTAGAGAAGAGGAGTGATATACTGAAACCCTGCACAGGAATTCACGCGGGCATGAACACCGTCATCTACTATAATATCGTATGCGTACTATGACTCTGATATACAAATTATATTATATTAATACGTGAAGCTAAAACTTGTGAAGCATTTTTCAGTAATATGGCGCGGACGGTAATATTAGTATGAAAGTTTTGCGCGGTTATAGTGGACGTAGAGAAGGAGTGCAGAATGTTAATATTTTTTTCAAATAATGCATATATCATACATCTAAAAACACATTACACACACTACACTTACTTTGTCACAAACACATACATAGTAAACGAAATAGAACATTCAATGTCTTACTATGAAAACACATAACGTCAAAAATGTCAGATGTCTTTGTCAAAATACCATTATTGCTTTTAATTGCTTCTAAACTTTAGATAATTAAACCTCTTTTTATATATAACGGGCGCGTTCAAAATTACTCAAAAATTATTACATTTCATTTGAATTTGAGAAATATTCGTACGACTTTGGACAATATAAAGTTTAGTTTTTTAATTTAAATTACGGTCGAATTTCGACCGACTCGACGGGTGACTAGTATGTATAAATGGAGAAACATGACGTCGCCTCGTTGACTTAATATCTGTGTTTATACACATATTTTGATATATCTGACAGGTTATCATTACTTTAACACGCCAGTGCAAAATGACGAAACTGACAATGTACCTACGCGATACGTAGATACAGTAGCATAATGGCAGGCACCGATATATTTGTATCCGATATAATTATTATCATGTAGGATTAGTATTTCCTGAGATAATTGATGGAAACAATAACCCCGAAAAAGGAAGACTTCAAGGATACTTCAGATAGACAGCAAAGTGTTTTTTTATCGAATTGAAGTAGCAAACGAGCATGCAGTCCACCTGATTGTAAGTGGTCACTGCTGCCCTTGAACACCTGTAAGCAACTTCAAGACATGGGTTCTATCAGAAGTCAATTACAGACGCGTTGCTACTCCCGAGAACTAGGATGGTCGCCTCATATAAAAGTGTGCCGGCAACCACACTCTACCATCGAAACGCAAAAAAATGCTTCACGTTAGAAATAGGTGTGGCGGTGGTACTTCCCCGGTCGAACTACACTGGTTCTACCGCCTGGTGATTAATTATTGATAGCCATATAATAGCGACGGATTGATGAAACTACGAAGATAATATGTTACGTGGTGGATCGTGTTTACATTTTCCCTTAGCTCTCCCCCCATATTGCTGTCCCTTTAGACTAGAAATGCCTTTATAGACCAAACTAAAGTATAGTCTAGACTAGTAAAATCATTGTGAGTATGACTACAACTGTGGAGTATAATATCACAATGGATATCATCATCTCCAGTTATCAGACTAACATTTGATTATTCCAGTATTAACTATGTACACGTGCAAAAATTTTGTTTACAACGGTTTAAAATTTAACGAGAACCATAAGCAGTCACAGTAAACATAGCTTTTACTGATAGATTCAATTTGTTTACATGTCAGAAATAATTTCGAAAACTACTGAACCGATTCTATTGGGAAGCTAGATAGACTTGCAGTCATTTCATCTCGAGTAAACTCAGTTGCTTATAGAAAAGATTTAGAGCGGTATAAAACACCTAATCTCAGATAATCCTTTAGATTTTTTTTTCTGATTAAAGTAGCAAATGTGTATGCAGCCCACCTGATGGTAATTGGTCACCGCTGCTCAAGGACATCAGTAAGCAACTTGATGTAAACCAAGAGTTCCATCTGAAGTCAATCACAGATGCGTTGCCACTTCCGAGGACTGAGTCGCCCGATGTAAAAGTGAGACCATAACCACTCCCTTCCGTCTCCCGCAAGAACTGCTTACGCTAGAAATAAGTGAGTCTTCACCTCCCCGGTCGAACCACACTGGCTCTGATCTAACTACACAATAATTACGGTAGTACAATATTTATCACGGTAGGACGATGATAGAGCATAATACGAGGTGAGGTACGTCGCCCTCGGCTAAAAATATGACACCGGTTCACTGCGCGCATCATCCTCACAAAGAACGCGTGTGCTGACCTCTAAATCGGGAAATGCTACATATATATCTACTCATGAATTAAGCGATCGGTGGACTGGCACACTAGCTTCCTCGTCTGACTTTACTCACATGGAGTTAATTTTATAACTGTACAACGGATGCGCGTTATTTGAGGACTTCGTGGAAATTAAACCTGTACTCTTTTGATATATACATATGTTGTCTTCATCGATGTACTCGATGTGCAAAATCGTCCTTTTTTAATTAAGTAGAATCGTACTGTTGTAAGTAATATTTTGCGTCTATTAAACATCTAACAAACGTATTTTCTTTATTTACCACTGCCATATCTATTTCTGGTACGACGTAGCTCTTGCGTTTTGGTGGAAGGGTGCCGAAGCCGGTTCACAGGTACGTAATGTGACAATCTTAGTCCTCGGAAGAAGCAATGTATTTGTGATTGATTTCAAATATATGAACCGTTTCTACATGTATTTGCTTATTTATTTAATTTAGATGTCAGTGGGCGGCCAAAAAATCACTTAGAAATTCTCTACGCATACTTTGATACTACAAGGTTCACAGTGATAGGTCAAACGGTACCTATTAAATTTTAACGATATTCTAGATACATTTTACAGGTACATTTTAAGAAATGCTGTTGTCAGCCCATTATTGTCCCACTGCTGGGCACGAGTTTTTAGGCCATAGTCCACCGCGCTGGCCAAGTGCGAATTGGTGGACTTCACACACCTCCGAGAACTTTTTTTTAAAGAACTCTCCGGTGTGTAGGTTTCCTCACGATGTTTTGCTTCACCGAAAAGCAGTGATAATTAATTTCTAATACGCACATAAATCAGTGGTGCGTGCCTGGGTTTGAACCCCGGACCTCCCGATTGAGAAGGCAAGTTTCAACCATTAGGCGTTCAATCACTATCTCTGCTCATTCTTTGAGAAAGGTAAATAGCACAAAAGTAAAATTTTGTTCTACTCCTCGCGTGTGGAAACCTTTGCATACCTCAGTTACATTTACAATGCTTACGATTTCAATGATGGATGGATTACTCCAAATTTGATTTGTACCTGTCATGTTGCACGAACAGATCGTGATATCTGTGCCTTTAAATCAAATATGTCCATGGCGGTATTATTATATTAATACGTGAAGCAAAAATTTGTGACGGATTTTTAAGTAATATGCCGCGGACGGATTAGTATGAAATTTTGCACGGTTATAGTGGACGTAGAGAAGGAGTGCAGAATGTTAATATTTTTTTCAAATAATGCATTTTTCATACATAAAATCAACTAAAAACACATTACACACACTGCCTTGCATTTGTCACAAACACATATGTACTTAGTAAATGAAAATGAAAAGACACAACGTCAAGAATGTCAGATGACATTTGATTTTTAATTTAAATTACGGTCGAATTTCGGCCGATGCTACGGGTGACTAGTTCTAAGAAATAGGTAATAATTATTTCTTAGAATAATAATAGGTAATACCTTAATGATGATGATAGTTATGATAAACGATAAATATATCTATTCTAAATGAAAGTATTTTGTAATCCAGTATGATAAGAATAAAAGTTGTAATAATTTAATTTAGAGACGAGACTATAAGACGATCCATTGATATTGTTCTAAAATCATTTTCATTTTCGAAAATTCAACCCTTAAGAGGGTGTAAATAGGGTTTGATTTTTTTTTCTGAAGTCAGCCATTTTGGTGCTAGCTCGATGAAACTTAGTATTTGGCTAACTTATTTGATAAAATAAAAAAAAAATACTGAACAGTTCTGGATAATCAACCGCTAATACTTAACATTTGGCTTTTCCTTGGAAGTATTTAGTAGTTAGTAATAATATTTATTACGTAAAATAGGTGGCTCACAAATGTGTAATGTATGGTATATATGTTATATTATAGTCTACGCCAGTCTTTCCCAAAGTGGGCGATAACGCTCCCTTGTGGGCGCTAGAGGCCTAGAGGTGGGCGGAAGGAAAGAGGCTCAAAAAAAATTGGGGGGCGCTAATGTGACTGAATTGGGTTCTCCAATTTGGCAATGTTTTATTGGTCGACAAACTGCAGAGATTGATTTAAATTTGTAAAGGTTGCGAAACGTTTTTTTACTGGTCGACTAACTGATTGACACAAGCTTTAATTTTGATTTAAATGTTGGGATGTCTGGCAACTCTGATAGGTTTCATAAAATTCCAATCGAGACCGATATGTTATCAAAGATTTTAAGGTGGAAGATAATGGGGGGAGGGAGCTACAAAATATGTAACTGATTTTCAAAGCGGGCGTTAGACAAAAAGAGTTTGGGAACCTCTGGTCTACGCGAACAAAGTCGCGCGGGTCTGCTAGTTTCATCATATTTTTATACAAACTAAAAGCCCATAAATAAAACTATCCCATAAAATTAAATCATGGGTAATCAATTATTACGATAACAAAGGGTAAATGTATTTTAGAAATTGCCGGTAGACCTTGGAGGGCACGAGTGAGTTGAACGCGCTGACGCAACGACACCGCGGAAGTGGCCGCCCATGCGCCTCGCCTCGCAACCGCGGCTTCTTTGTCGCAGATTGTCTTCTAGGGCTATGATTATTTGTACAGTAGCATTATCCTGCGCTCTTCGGATCGTATTGAAAATTTATTGAGCTTTTTGTTGATACATGACATTACATGGATATATCTATGTATGAATAAATATACATAGATATATTCCGTGTAATGTCATTTTTGTATTGCGCATTGCTATATGATCAAAATCGGGACAGTTTCAAATATCATCGTATACACATTTCACATTTTTTTGTCATTTGGCAACAAAAAGTTCGCTGTTATAAAAATGCATTTACAAATTGCCACTAGACTTGGAGGCCACGAGTGAGTTGAACGCGCTGACGCACCGACACCGCGGAAATGCCCGCCCATGCGCCTCGCCTCGCAACCGCGGCTTCTTTGTCGCAGATTGTATGCCAGGGCTGTTTATTTGTACAGCATTTTACTGCGCGCCTCGATCCGAGTACAACATTTATTAAACACTAGCTGAAGTGCCCGTGCCTTGCTACATGACACAACTAAAAACGTGAAGGTGAAAAATAGTCGCCATTTTTTAATAGTGCAAAATATCGAAATGAAACGTAGCGTATAGACTGACCAATTAAATAGGCTACATTCATGCAAAATTTCATGTAAATAGGACCAATGAATCTTGCGTGATTGAGAAAGAAACAGACATGCCATTTTATATTAGTATAGATCACGTAGGTAGGTCCTTACATAAATACTTGTTTATAAAAATATTCCGTAAAAAGTCGTAATTGCATTGCGTGTGCCGTCCCGTCAAAATCGATACAATGTTTTGAATATTCGCCGCGGGCTAAATAACAAAAATGTTTCTATTTTTTGGCACTGCCCGCATTGTGGCAATATGTATGAGCCTACATAAAGAGCTATTTCGAGAAGATAAACTCTGATGTATTTTTTGTCCACTGTATGCTTTCCATATAAATATGATTCACCAAGAGTAACATAATTATATAATAGTATCAAGTATAATAGTTATGTCAGAGGTCAATAACTATATCTAAATTTTACTTGAGTTGCATCAGTGGTTTTCAAAGATAATGCTTTTTCGTAAAGCTACTTGGAAGGCGATTGTAGACTTTTTAACTTTAATTAACCTTCTGCTTTGTTGACTTAATTTAGAGATAGATAAATAGGTATCATAGGATGATCTTTGAACCAAACAATTAAGAAAACGGATATAAGAATGCTTTAGACGCGGTAAAAGAAAAAAAATTGAGAGCCTCTGCGTTACATAAACAGTAACTACAATGATTACTTGATGTCAAAGCACTGCGCACATTACTTGCGTCTCAGTTGAGCGTACACGTCACATGTATTGTGCGGACATGCGTCTGCAATCGACATTATAAACGTTAGCCACGTGGTCGAAAAATACGCGATCGAAATGTTGGCACGGACGCCTTCGATTTGCCGAGATGGCATCGCCGTTGGGATTTTATTTAAAGAAACGTATGAATGTAGCACAAGTTCAAAGCGACCACCGCGGCGGGATTAAGGTTAATTACCCCAAGGCCGGGGGAGTGCCAAGGAGATATCTCGCTGAGATTCTGTATTATTCCACGAGGGTCATGGAGGAATAGAATGTCAAGCGCTCGTATCGGGATATCACAAACAAAGGCACGTGTCAACAGTTGCTACGTAATGTATTGACGCGGAAAATAGAGGAACTAAAAGATATCTACCGGAAAACGTTTGTGTTGTTTATGTTTATATTGTAGTTCAGAATTCGCCATCTTATTTTTGTTGCGACTCTTGTTGTAATTTTTTCGCGACGTCATTCTAAAATATCCAACGCCAACGATGAAACGTAATTGAATAAATATTCATTAGAAAACGTAAAAACACTTTTTGAGGACTATCATCTTGCTTTTCTGAACATATCAAATCGTTGCAAAATTCGCGAGTAAGCGAACTGTGTTGATTGTCAGTTCAGGAACCCGTTTTACTAGCTAATATTATAAAATTCAAGGGTTTTGATTGCCCTAATTCATTCCAATAAGATCTATCAGATTTTAATTTTTTTTTAGATTAAATCTACCATTATTAAGGAAGTTTTTAACGCTACCGCTTATTAAAATCGGTAATCTGGAACAGTATCTAGCTTGAGCTCTCTGAAGCACGCTCCGGCATACAACTAAGAGGTCAATGAAAAAATGTTTTTGATATTTAAAAAGCACATAGAACCGCGCGGCATATCTAGTTACGAATAAACCATGACAACTACGTTCTATTTAACTATATATTCAATGTATGTATGTATAATGGATTAATATGGTAATTTTATTTCCTACATTTCATCTCATTAGGATTGTATTCAATATTTTAATTGTATTTACATATTCCAATGAACTTAGACGTGATTAGTTCATTGACTGTTCGTAGTGAATCACTTTCCTTTAAGTATAAGTTGGTCGGTGGTCGGTACTCTTTAATCATGGATGATAAACCATCAAAGGTCATTCAACCGCCGGTGTGTCCTGTCCGATGAGCAAGCATTTTTAATAAAATCGTTGATAAGTCATGACGTATACACCACAACTACGTAAATACTAAAATATATACTTTAATCTTATCTTAAGAGTACATATGATTAATAGGTAGGAAGTTTGTATAATGAATTCAATATGAATATTAAAATCTGCTACTGAATATTTCTATTTATCCATCCAACTACCTTTTAAGATCAACTAGTTGGAACCTTCAACCGCGTTAACAAAAATCGATTGCCCCGTGGGAATAAGATATCTTCCCACAGTAAAAAGTATGCCTATATGTTAATCCAGAGCATCAGTTAACTCCCTACTAAATTTTATGAAAATCTCTTCAGCCGTTTAGAAGTGAAGAACTAACAAACATACACACTCACAAACTTTCGCCTTTAATATTAGTATGATTGCTAGACGTAGGCCTCCTATAACGGGATTTTTATCACATCAGTGACCGCGTGACATGCGTTTTGGTCACATTGGGGGTTGATGATACACATTCAAGAAGAGAAGAAGTGATGCTATTCAAGACAGACATCACACGGCACTGTATGTTTGTATCAGTGAAACTAGAAAAGTAGTAGGTAGTAGATTCATTGAATTGTAATGTTTACACGTTTCATTTCTGTGCAAGATTATTTTTATATATTTTTCGCAGTTCCCACGGGAAGGAGGCAAATAACAGTTTTATTTACTTCCTTGATACAAATATTAGACTGAGTTTCAGAGAAGCGGGGCCGTGTTTAGTAGAGTAGTAAATTGTGTAATACCTTTTCAGAATCTCTATTAAATGCGCCAAAACTTGTTATACAGGGTCACTTTTCGGTAGAGTATTTTTTTTCACGGTGGGGTCCGAATTAAATAGAAAGTTATCATTTGAGAAAATAATTTGTCCTAAAACTTAACATAATCTTTAATTATCCCAATAAACAATCATAAATAGCATGTCTAACGCAAGGACACATTAGTACCAATCTATTGAACATTATGAAAATGATACAGGATGTTGAATTTTTCGAATTTTGATAAAAAATAGTTAAAAAGTCAATTTCCTTATTAAAACACAAAATAAATTATAACTTCGCAGGGGTTGAACTTAAGGACCTCCCGTAGAACAATTTTTTGCTGCTGATGATCCCATCTAACCACTAGTTGCGTTTGATCCACGACTTTTTGGCCACCCTGTACAGGTATCGTTGCTAATACGACTACTAAATTGGAGTGCCTGGTGAATGTCTCCCGTAACTACCATTTAAATCAGAACACACCAGTGGTAACACTCTTTATTAGGCAGAAATATACGTAGCGGTGGTGCCTCCGCAGTTGAACCACGAAGGCTCCTACCATCCATACACCAGTACATACCACTACATCCATACACCAATACATCCATATACCATACCAGTTAAAATATGTACGGACACCAAAACACGCACACAAAGAAGAAAAAACTCGCTAGACATACAAGTTATACAATATAGGATTATGGCGGACTGGTCGGCGATGGAATTAATTGCTCGACTCAAACCGTACACACGCCAGTATATGACCGGTACACGCGTAATTCTTATGACAAAACTCGCTCACTTACTAGGTCTTCCGGTACTGGTCACGATCAGCCCGAAGCAAGACGAAAGAAATCGCTTTGGTTTATGTCTACAGTTTCAAATGATATTTTTGTTTGTGAAATCTAGTTGGTTTAGTTTTTTTTTTTGCCAATTTTATAATAAAAATCTTCGGGATTAACAATTTTTGGAATGTTTCATGTGCTTTATGCGGTTATACGGTTATGTTTTATACGGTTATGTCATGTCCTGCACTGATTTTCGACGGAAAGTAAAAACCGTTATTTCGATAAGTATACAAGACGGTAAAATTAAAGAAAAGCGCTAACGGTAATATACAGTACGCGCAGTTGAACTTTTAATAAAATCCGGTAGGTTTGGTATCATGAGATTTTAAACACACGGACAAACGGGCAAACAAAAATTCTAGAAAGTATTATTTTTTTTTAACTTATTCTCAGTCATCCAAACTATCTTTTTGTAGACATATGAAGCATAAGAACTTTTTATTATGTGAAGTGTCCGCATAGTACGTATACGCAGACCATAACATTTCATCCCTATTTAACTACCTTATCGAATAAAAATAGACTTATGGGTGTCTATGGCACAAAATAATAATAATAATAAAACATATTTATTGACATATTTTTACATTTAAATTATATGAAGCCACTGATCCCCGAATTAGGTCGAAACTGTGTCTCAGCGTCTTCTCCCAGTTTTTCGTCGCTATTTAACAATATGATAAAAATGACCATAATGTCTATATTTCAGTTTTATCTTTTACAGTTTAGGCTCTACGGTGATTAATCAGAAGTGAGTATCCTTTCTCTTTTATACATACTTATAGATAAAAGAAGTGAAATATATACAGGGTCCGGTTCGCGGCGTCGAAGCCTTAGATGGCGGGCGTGTGATTAATGTCAATCGACAAATCGTTCAGTAATTATCATTTTTCTCCAGCGCTTATAAAATGCATTCATAAGCATATTTATTTCGCAAAAGCCAAAATTTATGTTTTAAAACACACAGCTCAAGGCTTATAGAGATTCTTCAAAGAGAGTGAAATATGGTCGATAGGCATTTAACTCAAATTTATAGTATTTGGGCTAAAAATTCATAAAGAATAATTCACTGTTAGGTGGCTGGAATTTATTGCTTGTTAATATAATTGTAGCAAAAACACCATGTATTTATAGAGAATAAATAAATATTTACATTTATAGTTTGTAGTAAGACGATAGTTCTGAAAATCAATCACCTGAAGGACATGCAAGTAATTATTTGCTTTTAAAAAGTTATCTGCTCGAATATCTTCAAGTAAAACTAATCGTTATTATTATTACTAATTTTATCCTAAAATGTATGTAATAATATGTACCGGTCGTAATCCAGATTTAATGTTGGAACACGTTGATCTATTTTCGCAAGACTTAGGCAGAAGGACCAATGGCGACATTCGCTTGAGCAATGGTATTAACTTGGCTTTTTTTTTTGTTCTCGAGGGGGAAACCTTCAAAAGGTACCCGACGCCGTGGGAGCGACGCAGGGTTATGTGGGATTTTTACCGCACTAAAACCCCCCCGGTGGCCGTCCTCGGCGCTATAAAGAGGACTCCGGGAACTCGGTCCGACCGCAACCGGAATCCTCTGAGCGCGTTGCCTCATCGGGCTCCTCCCAGATGGGTGGCTGGGCCCACCACTCCGTCTAGTCTTTACGACGGCATGCGACCACATATACCGCCGTCTTTCCCGGGATCGCCTGACCGAACGGTTCGAGCTCCAACTCTAGCCGCCTGCAACCCCGGAAGCCCCTTTTAGTCGCCTCTTACGACAGGCAGGGGATGCCGTAGCCCTATTCTGATCCCGGAACTACAGGGACGAGGTATTAACTTGGCTACCAAAACTACTGTCAAAGTACTCGTCGACTATTTCGTGTCGTATATTTAATACCGACGATTTAAACATCTCTTAACATAGAAATGGATACACATACAAACATAAATACATGCACACGTTCGAAAAACATTACCCTTATAACGCAGTTCGGTAAAAATAGGATTCGCTCGTCGCTTAAGCAACGAATTGATCGCCAGCTACAGTTCGTAAGCTACAATTCCGAGAGCGACAAGATGGTAGCTTTAGCGATCGTTCAAACGATAGTAGCCAATGAGCGGGCAGCCTTACCACGAGCCGAATTTCGTGAACTTACCGTTGAATGTTTCTAGAAAACGTTCGACTGGAAGTGTCACGGTGATTCATACTTTGGTTTGATGACCCTGTCTCAACGCTATTCGACGTTACGCATGTACCCGCTTGACTCTTCCACTGAACTAACGGTAACGTTTCGGTACCATGAAAAGTATAATGGACTTGTTTTTGATACTTTTTATAAAATCGAATAGCAGAAATGCAGCATGCACTCCGTCCAATAGAAAATAGTCATTGTTCCCTATGGACAAGTGTAACTAACTAAACACGAAACTGAAATTCGACATCATTCGAAGTCATTTAGTTTAGCAGATGCATTGCGACTTCTGAGGACTAACATGCTCGTCTCATATACAAGTCAGCTGGTATCTATACTTTTGCTTGACGCTAGATATTGGTGTTACGGTCAAAAGTGACCTCCCTGATATGCAACAAATGCAACTTTAGATCTTTTGTTTTACATTATACATATTCGGTGCCATTTTTTACAAGGGAGTGGCAATCATCACGATCAACAAACAAACATAAAACCCTAAAAATATCAGATGAAAGTGGTTTCCGAAGCGAAGTAAACAAATGGACACGTGCGTTTATTTAGGTTTGTCATACTGTTTCCTTTACGGAGTTAACGGCCTACATTGTAACTCGAAAAGTCATCGACATCTTTATTAAGAAACTTGCTGTTATTAGGGTTGCGACATTGCTTTGCAGTAGTGTTTTTCAAAATTAGTCATAAAAGTAGCGAAGGCTATACAATTTAAAAAATGCCATGGGAAAAACAAAAAAGACAAAGAATTTATTACTTAATGTATGTATGGTTGTCGTTGTAACTTTTAGGTCCAAAATAAAATGTCATATACATATACATATGTCATGCTTTATAACATGAACTAATGTGCAATTCCGAATTTTAAAACAATTTCTAAACAATACAAAACTCTGAGATGTTTTCATGTCGGTGTGGAATTTTTAGTATTTCTATGTTCAATATATTTCTTTCTTAGTATACAGTATCCAGACCCGAAATGTTTATTACTACATAACATGAAATTTCTTAATTTTTTAGGCCTACGGGAGCCCATATAGTAACTTACAATTTTCCTTAAACTACCGCCCGCTCGCATAACGACTCCAACTGAGAAGATCCAGTAAAAAACTCAGCAGATTTTTTTTTAAATTGTATAATATGGAATAGTGATATAACAAATGTTATTATTTGACATTCGCGAATGCGAATTTCTTCTTTTTCTGTTTTTGGTGTAGGGTGCCGGAGAATATAAAAGAGTTGGCCAAAAAAGTACATTCTACGTACACGTATTTGGAAAGTATATAGCACAATAAAAATATTAAAATATAATTAACGCAGAATTTCAACCTCTCCACACTTCTCAGTATGGGCTCAGCATTTCAAAATAATAAGTAATGATGGACCAATAGAAATCAAAATAATATTATTGAACGTGAACGTTGAAATAATATTAGTGAACCTATTTTGTAGTAGTGAGTATTAGTGTACGTTATTATACCTCTTTTTTATTTAGCGCATAACAATCATGAAACAGAACGTATTAACATTTTTGACAAAGCTTCAATAATAATCGACATAACCGTCAATGTCATAATGGTTCCCCTTTTTCTAGCAATATAACAAAAGGTACAAGGAAGCTGTTCACGTCTATTCTATCGTCGTAATAAGTTGTTTGAGTTTTTTATTTATAGCAATTGAATGTGCCAACGTTCACGAATCTGCATTGGCGACTCCTCTGGTGTTGCGAATGTCCATAGGCGGCGGTGACTAACTTTCCATCAGGTAGTCCGTCTGCCTTATCGTTAGGTTAAATTATATAAAAAAAAATCTAAAACACCAACAATTATGAGTGTACAATAAATTCGATAACTATGCAAACGTCCATACAAAATTTGACCATGTCCTTTTGGCGACCTTTTTTAAATTCAGTCGAATGACATTTGTATAAATTTGGCGACCTTTTTTGCAAAACACTGCAATTCAATATTCGCAAAATATGCGAATATTTGCGAATGCGATTATTCTTTACATGACTAATTATCTTCGATCAAGTGATCGAAGCTAATTATAGATTGTTTGGTTACCCTATCCGTGCCTGCTGCCCGCGGCTCCGCTCGCTGGGATTACGATCTTATTGCTAATTTTCCTCCCCCTTGGTATTATTCGGAGTGCTGTCGAGTGAGGCGTCGTCACTCGGCGACGCTCCGAATACTACCATGCATTGGCATTATTGCGTATCGCGACACCATTTTTCTTCCGTTATGAACTAAAATTAATTTAAGTTATTGATAGTAAGCAAATGTATGCTAATTATCGTATTTCTGTCGTACATACATACATATGCGGACAAATAGAAAGACAGGCTGAGTTTACAATTTGTATCGTTTTTATAACTTATTGATAGTAATTCATGAACCATGATTCACCATAATTATTATGTAGAAATCTAGATACAATTAAGAGTTCCTACTCCTGAGCAAACCATATCCCAGTCTTAAATGCCTAAATGTTTTCATACAAATGTCCCCTCAAAACTATGAAGCGAAGCTAAAAATGCATATAACAGAAATAATTCCAATACCTCTTTTTATAGCTTGATGGATGATGCATACAAATAAAAAATACAGTTATAAATAACAGATACATCACCCACACACAAATTCAATTATTTGCAGTCTCATTAATATGAGAGTCGAGATTTCAGTAAGACCTCAGTGGATCTGGGTCAAACCGCGTACCACAAAATTCGCCGGGGTCAAAACCGCGTGGTGATGGCGCAACCTTGCGATTCAAGGGAGCCCACTTAGGCCTTCATCAATTTTTACGAGCGCAACGTTTTTTGCACACATAAATCTATCTTATAATTCAGTGATTTAAAAACACGAGTTGTTTTAGTTCCTTCCGTGAAATAGTTTATTTTAAATCGGACGCGGCGTGGGTGTTTCTAACGTTTTCTATATTAAAATATAACGTGTTGTATATATGTAAGCAAAATTTGTGCCTCTGGTAAAAGAAATAAGTCAAATTTTTGCCAAACATACGAAACCTATCGAAAGTTAATACTAGGGGCACAGATATTCTCTGTTTTTATTAGAATTTAGTATGTTGTAAGTACCAACTACGACCATAGGTGTAGATTCTGAATGTCATTTAATTTTACGCTTAGTCGCTCGTACAAGCTGAGAGCTCCTGCGGGCCCAAAATGGTTTTAGTTACTGTATAATATAATACAAAAATACGTATATTTAAAAATGAAATCTTCTAAATATAATGGCTTAGATTGCAAAGTTGGTATTGTAGCCGAAAAGCGAACAATGTTATCTGAGGTTTGTAGTTAAAACGAAATATTCGGATTACATTCTACCTGAATTTTGTAACCTACATTCCGTAATGTCTCTATTTATCTGCAGAGTGTGTCCACAGAGCGTATTTAGTGAAATAAGAATTGTAAGATTAAAACGATTCTAGAGTTTGGTAGTATAAATGTTAAGTTTATGTTTTCCGAAAATCTCCACTTTAGAAAGAAGTAAATAGATTGATAGTGGTGAATATTATTGAAAAGTAAAGGTCATTTAAACATCATTATATAGTAATTACTCCGACCAGGTGAACCAATGACGTGATCGAGACAGCGAGAAACCGTTGGATTCATAAAGCACAGGAACGGTTAAAGTGGCTTCATTTTGTGGAGGCCTATGTTAAGCTGTGTATCTCGTAAGGCTGATAGATGGATGGATAAAGCAGTTAGTAGTCACTACATAGTATAAAACAAAGTCGTTTCGCGCTGTTCCTATGTATGCTTAGACCTTTAAAACTACGCCACGGATTTAAAGCAGTTTTTTAATAGATATACTTATTCAAGAGGGTTTTTTTATGAATAATACATGCATAATATATGGGAGGAACACTGATTTATTTAGTTTTTTTTACTTTTAGATGGAACGAAGTTCGCCGGGACATCTAGAGATAGATAAATCTATGGTGCAAGTAAGTGTTCAAACGATTCTATAGATGAAGTACGTACTATATAGTCATCATAACTGACATAATAAATTGAGTGACAGAAGGATGGAGAAACTCCAGCTTCATCCCAAAAAGAGATGGGCCCTACTGTCTGTGGGCAGACGCCGCCAGGACCGCGGACGAATGGTATTAGCGTACCCGTAGCCCGGCAAAGGGCGTACAGAGGAACACCGATCAGCATATCCACTCAGCTGCCCCCGCGCAAAAAGGAACTCATGAAGGGTATCCCCACGTAAAAAAACGTGCCTTGCAAAAATGAGCTGGATGGGCGACGGGCTAAATCATATCGTTGAAGTTTTCTTACACCAAAGAGCATGGAGAGCAGTATAGATCTCCGCTGTCGCTGAGCAGCAGTCGTTAAACCATGTCGGAAATCTTTTACTCTCCTCGACCAACTTGCAGCAGCTTAGTAGAGTCTGCTTCAGACAATTCCAGAGAGAAAATATAAAGCCCATACAAAGCCCAATGCTTCACATAGACTGACTTGCTGACAACAAGCCCTTTAAACAACCTAGACACACATTTGATACATTACAGACAATTTTGCAAACCCATTTATCATAATGTATGTTTCAGCGGTCTTTTCAAGTCACAAAATGTATTTTTTTTTTTACGTATGTTTCACGTTTTTCATTGGCCAAGGCGTTTCTTTGTAATGTTCCTGGATCTCGCCAACGAATTTGTGCATAATTCTTCGGAGAAACGAAGATAACGCACAAGTGCTTTCTGGAAGACGCGCCGTCACATCAGATGTGAGTCATAGCGAGATGATACTTTGGAGTAGAACTAGACATATCCATTCCGTTAATGAAATACATATGTTGATATTATTGGTACAGTAATAAACGTGGAAATGATATTTATAATTTAGCTTTAAATATCATTGTAAGGCGTTTAGTTAAAAGTTGTTATTGCTAAAAAACATTATTTTTTTATACATCGGAAGACTAAATTTGTCAGAAAAATAGCAGTGGTCTATATATGATAATTCAAGTTCAAAGAGATTGTGAAATATCGTTATCATATGATTATAATATTAACATTCACCTTGATGCGATTATACGTTTCTTTATCGTATGTACTTAGTTTTCATCTGTAAATAGAAAACATGATTACAGAGAGGCTCATCCGTTATTCAAGAGGGTGCATATGAGAACGTAAGGTTGTGTATCTACTGTTTACACCCTCAAAAGTAATGTGTGAACTTTGGCACACAGCCGAGACGGAGCTGTGATGAGAGCTAAATATATTGTGTAAAGAGATAATAAAAAAAAATACGAAATCGAAATAAACATATAATGGATATAAAAGTGGGTAGCGAATTTATTTAGAATTTTGATTTCGGTATGAGGACACTTTAGAAAGAGTAAGAATAGTTGATACAGTTTCAAAGTTGGCAAGATTTGTCAATTGGCTGGAAACACGGTCACCGTAGTATTGTTATCCGTTGGGGCTTGGGGTAGATATTTGTAAAGGTAAAGAAAAGTTGTAGCAGAATAAATACTTTCGAAATACAAAACATCTCAACCAGGCGATGCTACCGCTTCAAGATAAAAAATGAGCGAAGAAACAAAGCCATGATAATGAAATATTAACATATAATATGTGTTTGTTAACTCATTGAATTGAATTTGTTGTAATATTTAAGTATATATTTAAGTATCATTGTTACATAAACAATTAATAATTATATTATTGGTATATAAATTTTTCAGTCGATATTTTAACATAGTAAGTATCTGGATCTGATCATTGTGGTGTAACCGAGGATTACGATGATAATAGGATACAGAGGATTACGATTCGATATGACAATCATCACCTTGCCTGTAACAGATTTATCTAGTATCTACGGTTACATTTAAGAGAAAATTTATTGACTTTATGCAAGCGCAGTAAGTTTGATTCCGTAATAAATAGTTAAAATAATTATCATGTATTTTGATCTCATTAGATCAAGTTATTTCCTGTTCATAATATTTGAAATAGATGCCATAAAGCTATTAAAAGTCCTAATATGTATTAATGATCTAGCAGCGCCCCCAGTTATTATCATAAATATAATTACAATGTACTCAACAATTAGGTTAGGTTCTAATTTGCAAAGCGCAATATACTTAGATAATGTTAATATGTCATATAGTAATAATATTTACTTAAACAAAATCTACCCAATAAGCACTCTGATGAAGCCAGAGTAATAAAGATTAAAAAACTACGTCACAATATACTTCAGTGTATCTATGACACTCATTTTACACAACCTCATTAAACATCGAACAATCATCTGGATGTATTGTTTCAGTTGCAACTGTGCCATTTACCTATTTATCTACATTTTCATGACAGTGAGCGACTTTAATTGCCACATCGACTTTACTGTTCTAATTATTTAGTATCTTGGGAATCACGGTTTGACGTATATCGGAAAACTGGCGATCGTAAAATACTTACATCCATACTAGTGACGAATGTTACTATTTCAACATTCACGAATTCGAATGCGATGCGATGAGGTATAGTAAATGTGTTGTTGAAACTGTTTAATGAAAAAATATACTACTGATGTTACAGACAAATTAACGTTACATTTTATTTTGAACTAGCAGACCCCCGCAGTTTCGCCCGCGTTGAAAAAATCGATGTATCCATTGTCCCGTGGCAGTAAGATATTTTCTCACAGTAAAAAGTAGCCTATATGTTAATCCACAGTGTCAGCTAACTACCCACCGAATTTTATAAAAACCGCTCCAGCCGTTTAGACGTGAAGAAGTAACAAACATGCACACTCACAAAGTTTCGCCTTTATAAAATTAGTATGATAACGTGTCTGAAAAAAAGCGACTTTAGATAAAACTCAACGCCATGTCTGTACACACGAAATATTTTAGCAAGTTTTTGTAAGGACCAAGTCAATAGACCGATGCAAAAAGTTAGGGCCTACCTGTTTCATTCCATTGTCTTTTTTCGTACAAAATTCGTTCATGCGAAATGTTGTTCTGAATGCTACATTTGATCAACCAGAACTTAATCCAGTCTCATATATAAGTACACTAGCTTGTGTTTTTGTTAACGAGTGGATTGAGCCCGAAAGTCAGAATTGCTTGTAGTTTTGTATATACCGAGATCACATAATCAACCCGATATTAGCGTCGCCTCTAGAGAAAGAAAGGAAATCTTGTAACAAAAAAAACTTTATAATGCATATTGGCAATAGTAAATGACATGTAGCGTGCAATTATTATTTAAAGATCTGCCATTATATAATTTTATTACCAGTTTTTCTCCGTTGACCACGAAAAAAGACTTATTCTTTGTGTTAAACCAGGATTTTGTCTACATGACAAATATAATGCAAATCCAGTCAGCAGGTTTCATTGAGAGGGTTGTAAATAGACAAAACAATTAAAAATAATCAGGCTTCTTTCTAAACTTTTACATACTAAATCATTTTTTTTTCAATCAGCTTATTTAGGTCCACTGTTGACCATTTCGTACGTTCGGCGTTTGTCCTGTGGCGGCTTCCGCCTCTGGACATCCTGGCTGATATGGACGCACGAATCTTCTTTAAGATCCTCGTCCTCCGTCAGGAGATTGAATCCTTCGACGTAGGGAAGATCGAAGTGCTTCGGGAGGAGAGCCAAATGGCGCGTTCAGAGGTGCTGGCGTGAGCGACTCAAGGAGCCACGTAACGTACGCCAACGGGTAGTCGACGTTATCCTCCCGAACTTCCGCGAGTGGATAAAAAGCAACGGTCGAGTGACCAACCGCCTGACTCACATGCTGACGCTATACAGCACAGGACATTAATCTTTTTTTTTAATTTTAAAATTGTCATGTCAATCGCAAGTTACCTTTAGTTTTATTAAGATTGTGTAGTCCATTTGATGTTACTACATATAATACGAATACCTATAAATAGGTATCAATGTCAAGAATCTTTTAATGTATACTTATCTTGAATATTCATAAATAACGTTTCCACGTGGGCAGAGCTGCGGGAAGCTCGCTGGTATAGATAGATATATACGAGTATAGTTATATGTACGGTTCACCACTGCTAATAACGGAAATAGTCGAAAAATCTTTACTGCTAACTGTACAAAACTTTATACCTTGTTACTTTAAAACTATGAGTACTTTATGGTATGTCCTTTTAGCTATCTGTTATTTAAAAAAAATACAGCTTACTTGCTCGCGTGTCTCACCTTTTTTTAATAAATCAATTAAAAAAATCTAATACTACTAAGTTAGTTGTGGTACTAAAGGAGCTGGGGTATCCCGCAAGATTTCAATTTTGGACTAAATTTGTTATATTAAAAAAAAGGAAGAGATCAACAACCACGCCCTGAATATGAAATACGCATCCATAAAATATTGCGAATATGTTAAAAAATCTGAAAATCCTATAATTTAGACCGTAAGGTTTTTCTTACTCCCAATATTTTGTCATAGATCCCGTATGCGGAGCAGAAGTGGTATGTCGGACTCTTACTGACTTCAGTTGCCGTGACATTTTTATGTGAGGCAACTATCTTAATCTTCGAGAGTAATCAAGGCATTTGAGATTAATTCAGATAGAATTCATGTTTTGATCATGAACCCGAAAATGGTGCTCCTGACGTTAAATCTTGCTAAAAGAGATCTCAGCTCCGATAAAACCTTAACCAAACGCAATAATGAATATCTAGTTGCCATCCTTTCTTAGCCCAGAAGACCCGACCAATATTTCAGCAATTAGTACAAGATAAAAGTAGCAACGTTTAAAATTGCGACTTTAGAAATAAATACCTGTAAAAAGACATACAATTGCTATTGTTCTAGATTTTCCGTAATCCTTTACCGTACAGTTGTCGACTGGATATGCGTTAAAATAATCATTGTTTATTGTAAACATAATCTTAACTAATAACTACTATTATTTAATTTTGAAAGCATGAGATTGTACTAATACACGTGCATTATAATACTGTTTAAAATAGGGAAAGCCGTATTTTTTCTCTTAAGTAAAATAGTGGTAGTAGTAAGTAAACGAACTACTATTATTGACTATTCTGCCTTAGACGTCGCTGCGAGATTTTTTTTTAGCGTGTCGAACCCGTTGTCCTCCGAGTTATTTGCATTTAATTCGTATTTTTACCAACTAGAAATAATGTGTACAGTAAATATATTACATGCTAATGTTGTATTACATACTTATTTGTCTGACTCCAACCCAATTTATGGGGAAACGCACTAAATAATAAAAATAATATTGAAACTTACCTCGTATACATTTGGATGCCATACTTTCGTTAAAAACCTAATGGAGGGAGGTGAATATGGGTAGTCAGTAGGAAACTTCATATGTGCCTGAAACAAAGAAATACAACATGAAGTGGCAGTACAACTTTTCGATAATTTTCATTATAAAAGAAAGAAATATTGCTAAGTTTTACAGAATAGACCTTTTAAATAGGTACCATAGGACTGATCTATTATTATGTATAATTGCATTTAAATCTTCTATCAGGTGGCAAGATGAACTTGAGAGAAATCGAAAGTGCATATGGCAAATTAATTTATTTATTCATTTTAAATCAGACTATGTCCATATAATAAGAATACAGTTCTACATTATCATATTCTAAATATACAATTAAAATAAAATACAATTAAATACCAATCAATTAATTAATAAATTCCTGGCATATGCTACAGCATGTACTGGGTAAACCCAAAGTTATTGTTATGAGAAATGTCGACAATATTCATTTAAAATATCTTATCTTGGTAGAAAGAAGCAAATGAGAATGTCTGATTTGCCAATTGTAAACATTTATATTCTATCCCAGGATGGAATGAGAGATTAAAACTCGACCTAAGACAGACTACAGATATTTTTTTAAATATGGATGTAGCAAACGCGCATGGAGTCCATCTAGTGGTAAGTGGCCACTGCGGCCCATGGATATCTTTAAAGAACCTTAAATAAGATGAGTCTTAGTACGTGACGTCACCCACTAATGAGTTGCTCTCCTGAGGGCTAAGTTGGAATGCCTCAAATGAATGTCTCACCCTGAGTTCTATGGTTAAGTACATATTTGATACTGCAGCACTTAAGAACGTCAAGAGGCCAAAATAATGTACTACCTGTACTGTTATTCAGCTGTGAAGTAAATTTTATCTTGGGGCAGATTGTGACATATTAATAATTCTGTTAACGGCCAGACTGATTTTTATACCTATTTTACCTTTATATATATCAGATAAAAGATTTCATTAGTCTATTACACAGGTATTACCAGAGTCATATCTGTCCTGCAACCTTAGGTTATTATTCAACACCACAAAAAGTATTATAAACAATGTAATTGTATGTTTAAAAAGTGTTAAAGGGTTTATTGTTTTCGAGGTGGCAGAACATGTGTAGTTTAACCAGGGAAGCATCACTGCCACAGCTAGTGAAGTGGCAACCTGGGGAGTGGCAACTCATCTGTGATCGACATCATATAAAACCTGTTCTATATGAAGTTGTTTACAGATATCCATGGGCGGCCGTGACCATTCACCTTCAGACGGACTATATGCATGTTGGCTATTTCTTCTTATCAAAAAAAGTGTACAAATGCTACAATTTATCATGCAAGCTATACAGATGGAAGTATGATAACATAGAGTCATGGTATCCCTAATAACAATAACAGAACTTAAGAAAATGAGGACATTAAACTTTTACCCTTATTTTAAAGAAGGTAATTCAAGCAAGCTCTACAAAACAATAGTACATTGTAATTATATTTTACATTTAATTTGTGAAACAAATTATGTATTCGTGATCCAATTAATTAGCATTGTGACAATACAGTGTGATTATATTATATACCGTACAAAGTAAACAGTAGGTAGATTAACTTTATTTTCAGATTATTGTCAAGACAATGGAAAGAACTTACCTGCAAGTAAATATAGTAATGTAATTTAATATGATTACAGAAACAACAAATATGTAATAATAGACTGATAATATATAACCATAGAAATTATAAAACCAAGTTGCTCCTCACCGTCTGTCCCTATGTATGCTTAGATCTTTAAAACTACGCTAAGGATTTTAAGGCAGTTTTTTTAATAGATAGAGTGTTTCAAAAGGAAGGTTTTTATGTATAATATAGTAGAGACACACTAATAATTTTAGATTTATGACTTTTAGGCGGAACGAAATTCGCCAGGTCAACTAGTAATAAAGGCACCGCGGGGCACTCCTTATACCGTAACTAAGCACCACCGTCCTCTTCTAAATGAATTCTTCTAAATAGAACATTTGTTTCAGAAGATCAATTTTACTCATGTAAGTAGCAAAACTTAAATATATTATTAAATGCGAAAACAATAATGGTGTACTGCTACCTATATTTTTATTGTTAGTAATTTAATCTCAAATCACTGTATGTTTTCAAAATAAAATAAGTAAAAGGTTGCCACCAACATTTGGGTGATTGTTACCTTCAAGTTTGCTACTTCCATGAAAAAAAGAAGATTGTTAAGGGTAACAGTAAAAAGTGCATATGTGTGGTTATAACTTATACACATATACAAACTGTGTCATAATGTTTAAACAGCATTAAAAAACAAGGGCAATTTAAACTAGTAATAACTTTTGATAGGGTAATGGATTTTAATGAAAGCCTAAATTTTACCTCCAAATATGGACGGTATGCATAAGTATGTCTTTCGAATATATGTAGATAGTTCACTGATTTCTTAATTAAAATAAAAAAGGAACAGTAATTATGGCTATTATTTGACACAATATTTTATTTATACTACCCTCAATTTAAAAAAATATATGTAATGTGTGAAACTTTAATGTATAACAATCAAAAATCATTGTATCTACCTATAGCTATAATGAAATACATTGTGTCTGTTTAATTTCAATCCTTCCAATTAAATTCATTTTGATGTGATGCTATTTCAAACAGATCAACAACAATTGTTAAAATTATTTTGGTGTCTATAATACCTTACTCTTAGTGCTCTTAGACTTTTTTTTGCAAATATACAATGTACGGACACATGGAACAATTATTAATATTATACACATGGACGTTCACAGGTTTATATCCATCCAAAAATTCCCCATCTGTCTGGATAAACATACTAGCCACTGCAAAACATCAATATCTTGATGATTATCCAGATAGTAGTTTATAGAAAAAGGGTACTTAGTACATGATGAATTTATCACAATTGTCAATACAAGCTGTTTAGTCAAACTCAATAAATTGTATTTTTTTGCTGTAATGCTGTATTCTTATCAGCAATTGGGGTCGGGTCTAGAATCGTGCCACCTCGATCGGAACTTCTGACTATGTGGGAAGGTTAGAAGGGGTCAAGACGAACCCCCTAATATAATTTTTTTTTGCCGGAAATAATAAATAATATTTTTTTTTAATTTTTTAAAGTCCGAAATTTCCGATTATATCGATTTCGTTTCGGGTGTAGAATCGTGAAATCTTGATTTGGAATATGTTGAAAGGCTAGAAGGGGTCAAGGCGATAGCTCTGACACCTTTTTATTTGTCGGAAATGATGAACAAAATTTTTTTTTACTAAAATAAAAGTCGAAATTCTCGATTATATCGATTTTGGGTCGGGTGTAGAACCGTGTCTATTCGATTGGAACTTCTGACTATGTTGGAAGGCTAGAAATGGTCACAGACCTTTTTTCCGGAAGAAATAAATATAGGTATAATTATTATTTATTTATTTTTAATTTTTGAAAAATTTTGAAATTCCTATTTGGTCCATTTCTTATTTGTTATTTCCTATTTTTATGAGATGAGACAGATTGAGTCCCATTGGCGGCAAGATTAAAAAAAAATTAGGTCAAAAGAAAATTTAGGTTGGGTTAGGTTAGGTTAGGCTTTTTTTATTAAACAGAAAAAGGAACCCCGCGAAGCGGGGTTCCGTCGACTTCGGTGACAAAGCCCGATAATTGTTACAAGAAAAATTATTGCGTTCCAAATTATAGAAATAAGCATATCCTAAGTTAGGTTGCTTTTAGCAAAATACATAGAAGAAAAACTATATGTGGGTTATTTCTCTATAACTAGTACTAGTGAGGTAATATTTTCAAAATTCGATAAAAAAAATACTTGCCTTCGGCGAGCGGGGTTTGTGGGAGGGGTAAGTACTAATCCCTACCTTACATTTTAACCACCCTTACCCCCCTCTTAAAGTGGCACGACTCTAGACCACTGCCCAAATTTGTCTTCCCGTCACCCTATTCTAGATACAAAGATGCAAAAGAGCAAGAAGGGGGGGGGGGGTTCGGGGGGGGGGGGCGAAGCCCCCCGATACGATAAAGAATGTATAGCTCAAAAATTAATTTAGGGTGGGTTAGGTTAGGTTGGACTTTTTTAATAAACACACTAAGGGAACCCCGCGAAGCAGGGTTCCGTTGACTTTTTAGACAATGCCCCCTAAAATTAAAGAAAAAATGATGTTTCAAACTACAGAACAAACATGTCCTAGGTTAGATTAAACTGTTTAAATAAAAATATACAGTACTTGAACACTATTCGCACTTTTTTTTTTTAATTTAGCACCATTGAGGTTATGAATTTCGAAATGCGATAAAAAAAAAACTACTGGCCTCCGGCAGGCGGGGTTTGCGGGAGGGGGTAGTACTAACCCCTACCTACCCCCTCCACCCCCCCTCATCCCCCCCTTAAGGTGGCACGATTCTAGACCGCTGCCAGCAATTGTATTTATAAAATCAAATGAGAAGTTTTTCAGGCAGCAATCTAAATATTTACTCAATTTTATATATTTCTTTCTTTTATTATACATACATAACACTGCTTGGTATGAGTAACCAAGAAGTTTTATCAATTTAGAGTTAGAAATACAGTTTTATTCAAAAAAGGACTAGAAATGAAAACTTGGTCCTGTAATACACTTTCGATTTTGATATATTTTTACTATTTAAACATAAATCATTGAAAAGATAAAAACCATAAGCATTGTTTAATTTTTACTCAGCTCAACTGTAAGGAAAGTCTGGGTTTCTTAGTTATATTATTAAATCGAGGCAGCGCCATAACATTTTATTTTGGTTTAAGTTAAATTGTGATATAATGATCATATTAAAAGTGATAAAATTCTGTATGAATGGACAACTTGACTTGGAGTATAAAGAATTATCAGTTAATACAAATTAATAGAGGACCAATGAATGCAATTATGTTCCATATAAATTACATATCCGACAGTATTATCTGGAAATGAAATATTTCTAAAATAACTCCCCTTTCAGTATTTCACTGTTTTTTTACTACCCCTCGACCAACATAATAATAACAAATTAGTGACATTGTGTCTAAATAGTATTTTTATCAAAGTAAAAGACATTTTGTTTAGTCTTACATATTTTGCCTACATGTTGATTTTTATGGATATTACAGTGTATCTCATAATGTGTGATGCTTAACAGACAGACATTTAAGACAGATTTTATGATTATTTCTTTATTATTTGCACATTTGTGGTGATATAATTCGACTATTAAACATTTCCACACCATTTGAATCCTTATACTACTGATTTCTACATAAAAAAAACAACACATTACCAAGAAATGTATCAACTACTTATTATTATAGAAGTAATTTTAAGTACCTATTTAATACCTAAAATTAAACAAAGGTTATTGTTACGAGCAATGGTTTTTGTTCGGTTCTTATGCAAATTTATTCGAAATAGTTTTTATTCATCTAGGTCTCCGAAAGTGTATTGTATAAAAAATAAATCATGCAGGAGAAAAAACGTCTATATAATTACCTTGAAGTATCCGCCCTGGTAAAGAGTGTCTGGGGGTCCAAAAATTGCAACTTCCCACTCAAACAAATTGTCCTCTCCCAAAAGTTTGACACGGAAACCTTCCACTGGTTCCTCTTGCAAGCTCTTGTATTCCAACGCTAGGGCTCTCAGAGCCGAACTGGTCGGTACTGTGTGGGACATTTTTATGAACTAATTTCTACAAACAGTCACAAAACTATCACCGTTATCAATTTATAAAATTCTATTGACATAACACTGTTCGACTGTCCAGGCGTTCCACGTATTCACGGCATTTCAATCGACTCGAATCACAATAACAACGCACGAATTTTGGTAAACATGTCGCCAAAAACTCACGGATTTAACTATTCACAGAATCACCTCGAAAGCGCATGCTGACAGTGTATCTATGAAAAATAATCCGAGAATCACAGCGAGATTTAAAACAATGAGAAAGCTACTATTCAGTGTCCAAACAATAGCACTTCCAAGGAAAACGGCTGCGTGTTCGTCCGTACACAGCTGCTATCAGAGTTGCCTGAGCGAATATTGTAGAACAGCTGTTAGTTATTTCTGTGGTTGATTGCGCAGCATTGTGACGCACGCGGCCATTATTGACTGTCGGTGTTGGTAGTGACATCTGGCATGATTTTTTTAAAACTTTATGCATTTGATATTGTTAATATGGCAACTCTTAACGTATGATGTAAAGCTACACTAGATGGCAGCACAATACATTAACGCTTGTCCTGCCATCTTGTTAAAAAAGTTTAAAACAATATTAAAGTTTCATATAATGCCGAAAGATGTCGCAACTCGTATATTTAAAAAGATGTAGAGCAATTTGGGACATACTAAAAGAAATACTCAAACCAGTATTTACTGTAGTGCAAAGTCCCTCCGTACTCCGACAGAAATTTCTACTGAAGCCCATCCTACGATAAATTTATTTATTGTGGTTTAAATACCCATAAGCTAACAATTTTTTTTTTAGATCTTCGGTTTTGCTTAACTAAAGTATTGGTTTGTTACATTAATGCCTAATTGAAACTATAAGTTTTTGTTACTACAGTAGATATATGTTACAGTGACTACCATATATTTGACATTGAATCGTGTACTATAAAATGAAGAGGATGAAAAAAAATATGGAAAAAAGTCTTTCTACACTTAGGTAGTTCAAAAAGATTCCAAAAGTATTGCACAGCACATGGCACACATTAAAGAACATTCTGATGTTTTCTACGAGAACTAGGTGTCTGTCGATATGGATTTAGTTCGACTCTACATCGGATTATTTTCGGAGACTTAAAACAGATAAATTAGAATAATATTTTATGTATAATAACTAGGGCCGTTATGTTGGGAATCAATAATTCTGCGGGTAAAAATACCTTTTTTCCAAAATTAGTTTATGTTTCTCCAAAGATTAATTATAGTCAGCCGGCTGTTGGACAAACCCGTAAGCAACGAAACAATCATTATTGTAATACGACTCCAGAAGGCGTCATGTTGAAAACCAGTCTCTCGATCGAGCAAGATATTATACACTTATTCAGTCAATTTACCATTTCAAATACAGCAGTGATCTTAGGCCTCATGAGGCTTCGAGAGGGAAACCTTCAAGATGCACCCCAAGCCGTGGTAGCGACCTCGGGTTATGTGGGTTTTTTAAGGGTTGAAACCTACCGGGCTACCGGCTAGCTATCCTCGGTGGACGGCCACGGCTCAACTCGTGTATCAAGTCTGTACATGTATAACCTGCTGGGGGCAGCCTACCCCGTACAGCGTCTTGCAAAAATCAGTTTTTATTAGTTCAATAAACAATTTTACAATGTGCATTCATTATAGAATGAGCTTTGAAATCCTCGGAGCGCCTCCGTGCGGCACATTGAGGAGGCGGCAAAAAAATAAAAAGGAGAACCTACTGATCGGTGACAAATGGAAGAGATCATACATTTTGACGAGGAGGCGGCAGACTAAGCTTCCGCCCTAGGCGGTATGAACCCACATTATGACACTGCCAATTTGTATCTATCTACTCCTATCTCTCCTATTTTTGCTTCGTTATCAAACCAGAAGCTTTTAAAATGTATAGATATTGTTATAATGTTCTATTTAAGATTAGAAAACATGATATAAACACCTAATACCGGAATAATACTAAATAGAAAGCTAACAATTTAATTTCTAGCATAAATTCGCAGTTCGGTGTCATATTTAACATTACGCATTAGCAATTTATCTCTAACTGTATTCCTCATGAATTATTATTAACGGTATTAAAAGTGAATAGGAATAAGTTGTTGTAATGTTTATTTGCAAGCCTCGGATCAGTCTGTGGGCGCGTGATTCAAGCCTCGCCCACCATGCCTTTACAAGGTAGCAAAAACCGGGCCTTGTGCAACCCACGGTTCAGTTCGGCACATTATGTATTGCCTGTGTTATAGGCAATGTTAGCTGAATGTCTAGATGTCTATATTCCTGTTTATATAATTGTAGAAGTTGTTGTAAATCCAGAGATGTATCAGGAGGGTGTTCAATATACGAATCTTGTTGTACATAATTATGTAGGTATAAAAACATAAAACAAGTAAAATCTGAAAAATAAGACATTATTAATTTGTGATTATATATTTTTTTATAATGAGAAACTTTTTTGTTTTTTATTTTGATTTTAATTTTATAATTAGTGTAACAAAGTAGATATTTTATTACGTATATACATATATACACATATACACACATATACACGTATATACATATATACACACAATCCATCGTTTTTTTAGACTACAGAGGGCGATGATGAATAAAGCAGGCGAAAGGGTAATTGAATGTATGATTATCGCTTTGGACGTAACCAGACACATATAGACTTCTATGTAGGTACAGGTATTACATATGAAAGTTTAAGACTGCGTCATCGACGCAAGAAATACTTTGGGAAAGTCGTCTATCGTTAGTGATTCGTATAAACCTATATATTGATGAATGGAGGTCAGCTAGGCAGTGATTGAAACTACATCATCATTATTCTTTCTCCTATTTAGGTACTTCTCTTCTTCTGTCCTGTCAGTATGAGAAGGATTGAAGTCTTAGTCTGAGCTATGCTGACCAAATGAAAAGTGGAAGACTTCAGACACTTAAGATTTTTTCCTATGATATTATTTCTAAGATTAATGATATCTTACGCAAGTACCTAATCTGGAAAAATCAGCATTGTGTGTTTGCAATTAAAGATTAACTCGTAACGCTAGATCTGGAATTTTAAATCATTATAGGTTATCACTGTTATTTACTTACAAAAAAATGGTTATGTACATGTATTATAGAAATAATACATTCCTAATACTTCCGGTACTCTTTCATAGAAGGTGACAATCTTTGTCTTCGGAAGTAACATACGGATTTGATTACTAATGTCCATGGCAGTAGTGGCCACTTAGCATCAAGGGCTTGTTTGCTACATCAACCTGATGAAAAAATAGAATAATTCAGACGTCTGCTGAATCTATCACTTTCGTTTAAATATTTTCAAACAACTGTTTACCATGCCGTTAGGAGCTGTAGATAATAAGCAACAAAGAAAGAAAAAAAGTCGGTGGTTATTTTTAACCTTGATCCCTGTAACTAAAGTATTCTTAATCATGACCTAATTTCTCTTTCATAAACACCTGTTTTTAGGTCAACTCGCTTATAGTACAAGTATCTACTCTATCATTTTTGTAAAAAAAATCAGGTCATCTTGAATGTAGATAACGATTCACAGTAATTCACGACAAGACTGGGTTACATTGGGCGCAGTGTATCGCCATAACGCAATGCAAATATACTTCGAACTGGGTGGGTAGGTATTCAGACTTATAGGATAATGTTCTGCTGCAAATAAGCTAAGCGGTTTAAAAATCTTATACTGTCACTAAATTAGATTTCATAGTTGCCAGTCGCAGTGGTCGATATTCTGCGATTACTAAAAGAAAATATAAATTAAACTTGATATTTACCTGAGTATATGAGTACTTAAAATGAAAGTTTACAATTTCATTTTTTTGAAATACCCATAGGTACATTAATTCAAAAACTGTTTTTATCTATTTCAAGGATTTTGTGTACTTTTCATTTTTGCATTAACAAGCATATAGAACAATAGGATTAATCTGCATTTAACAGAAATAACGCGTTTTTGGGACATAGGCTCTGAATTTGTCGCCACTAGGCACAATAACTATATCAAATCTCACAATTTCTCTATTCGCATAGTACTCGTAAAAAGGGAATGGATGTTTTAGCCTTTAGGCAGTTGTAAGTTACTTAGAGTTCTATCATTCATACTATTAACGAATTAAATGAAGACGAGATGCGATAATGGGATTAAAACGAAATCGTTTAAATCCCATAACCACTCGAAGACGGCAGTGTATTTCTTTGAAGTTATACAATTCCTTAACTCCTTTCCTTTATTTATTTATGCCTACCAGAGTTAGCTTGGGTTTTTTCATGATTATTTTATTAACATTGTTATATTTAGAACATTACAATGCAACACGATATAAGCCAAAAATAGGTGTTACAGTAGAGTCGCTGCAGATAGCCCACGAGTTTATATCAACTTTGTAAGTCATACGTGAGTGGGTTATCAAAAATAAAATAAAACTATTTGGAATTAATAATTATTTTGTGAATAAACTTTTTTTTTAATAATCACACTGTACTGGATATGTTCACAATACTAATTTCTTGTTACATATTAGGTAATCTATTCAGCTATCCATTAGTCAGCTTTTCTAGGTCGACTCCTGAACATAGGCCTACCCTAATGATTTTTGTCAATAGTTATCGCGCACCGGCTTTCGTGTTGGTAACCACAGTGGTGTTGCCGTGTTAAACACAATAAGACGCTGCTACCTATCTACTGAATTTCGTCCTTTAGTCGCTTCTAAAGTCATTCACGGGGATAGGGGAGGGGTGCTATTAATGGAGGACAATGGAAGTACCGTATTAGGTGATATATAGGACAGTGTAAGTTAGTCAATATTGAACTCGAAATAAAAATTAAGAAAAACATGTAAACGTCAAGTTAATAGTAGAGCCGTGCCTTGAATCAAATGTCTAATTTAAGATAATTGTATTCTAGGAAATAATATTACCTACTTGAATAATATGTTGATTAAAAGATTGAGATGCTGTGAATCATAAAAAATATCGTCATTTAGCCTTCTATCAATGAGTCCAGCTCACAGTTCAATGTAAATTAGTAAATGTGCACCTAGCGTCTTACTTATGCAGACAAATTAAGTAACATTCGATGTACCATTTTTGGTATGAGTCCAACAGTGAGATGTAAGCGCTTACGTGTCGTGAAGGTCTGGTGGGCGATGCGATACGCGGCGACAAGGTGTAGGGGGGCACGGCGCCGGCGCAGGCTCACAATCCGCGAGCCAGTTGCGAGCAGCGCGCGCGCCCGCGACATCCGACACGAACGACTCTCGCGATTAGTTTACCTTACATTACATGGCAAAAGTTAGTTATATTTAAAGTATGTGTTAATTCCCTCTAAGAATCGTGTTTAAGACTATTTAATCGTAATCATTTAAG
This sequence comes from Spicauda simplicius, assembly GCA_949699795.1. NCBI lineage: Eukaryota > Metazoa > Arthropoda > Insecta > Lepidoptera > Hesperiidae > Spicauda > Spicauda simplicius. Next base: position 9,960,891 of record OX453071.1, on the reverse strand, counting down.
AATCTCGTAACGTAAGATAGTACGTAAAATTTATATAATTCGAGCAAAATAGTGGGACCAAAATGACAATTAAAAATAAAAAGACTAAACAATCAAATACGTCCGAAGTGACTTCGACGAGTAGTGCAACGAGTAGTGTGCAGAAGACCAGCAAAACTACATCGGTGCAAAAAAGCAGCAACACTTTGCAGAAGGTCAGCTCGTCTGGTAAGAAAGTTCGTTATATCGAAGTGAAGGTTGAGGAGGATGATCCTCTGATGATAACAGATGTAACTGACCACGCATCTATAAGTGGCTCTACCATATCGGAGCATTACAACAGCCATCCGCATTACATCATTACGGAGGCTCCATCAATGACAGATTTGTCTCAGATAAGATCTCAGGAACATTTCGTAAGTGATATGGCGCAAGCTAATACAGGAGAGTTTATTTCGAGTTCCGTGTTACAAGAATCATCTGCCTCCCACCAGCAGAGCTCTAAGAGCGAAAGGATTGAGTCGTCTTCGACTTCAATTCAGCAATCTGGATCTAGTCACAGTCAATCATTTGATAAAACCGCAAACTCTTCTGTAAATAATCAAACGCTCAATACAGCTTTTATCGATAACAGTAGTAGAAATAGTAATGCATTTTTATCAAGATCTCAGGGTGCTAATGCTACTGACTTATTAATTCAATCTGAAAGGCAGAATTTAATGGATACACAGTCAACCCACCAGACTGCGACTTCTCAGGACAATGTCACAAGAAATGTGTCTAGTACATCTGATACGAGGAATATTAATACGCGCGAGAGAGAAAACTATAAAAATAGTCCTGTAGCTCCAAAACGACACGTTAAATCAGATGCTTCAAATTTTTATGGTTGGGATGACAGGCTTGACACAAATGCAAAGACAAAAGAATATACTAGCACAACACAAACAAGTGAATCGAAGAGTAGCAGCGTAGCAAAATCATCATCGTCATCATATGTTGTTGAAATTGTTGATGGAAAAGAGCGTATCATTGATAGTTCAAAGCGAGAATGGGGTGATGCTCAAGAGCATGCTACAAAGGAAGCCTATGCTAGTGTTAGTGGCACTGACATCAAACCACAGTCTGTTCACAGTATTGATAATTATGAAATGAAATCTAAGTATGATACTGGCAAAGATGGTAAAAAACCAACAAGTGAAATGATGATAAAAGAAGATTCAAAGCTTATTAAGGATGGAAAACAAGTAACTGCCCTTGAGAGCATTACTTCCCAAAAAGACAATTCTAAACTTCAACAATTTAGTTCTACCCAAGGACAGTTAACATCTCAAGATCAATATCAATCAAACATTACGTCTGAAGATGCTATTCATACAATTAAAAATATTCAAAACCAAACAAATGAAAGAAACATACAACAGCATGTCAGCTCTACTCAAGAACACGTAACATCTCAGGATCAATATCAATCAAATATTACGTCTAAAGATTCTATTCATACGAATAAGAATATACAAAAGCAAACAAATGAAAGAAATATCACACAAAGTGATAGGGTTACAAATGAAACATCTGATACTGTACGGCGTAATATGCATTCAACAGATTCTTCAAATTTTTATGGATATGATACTACTATACAAAATCAATTAAAGAAAGTGGGTGATATTTTACAAGTTAGTGACACAGAAAACCTTAACTATTCTACGAAGATTATGAAGAGCAATACAAGTAGCGCTCAGCAAGCATCTACATCTTCTTATGTGTTTGAAGTAGTCGATGGACAGCAAAGAGTTGTCGACAGCTCTCATAGAGAATGGGGTGACAATAAGGAGCATGCTACATATGAAAAAAGTCATAATATTAGTGGCACCGGCATTAAACCACAGAATGAATATAGTCGGCATGTATTAGACAAGGAATCTTATTATGACACTGGTAAAGATGGTATACCCAAAAGTGCAACTCAAATATCTGAAGAATCCGTTTTATTTAAGGACGGAAAAGAAATAGCTTCTACTAGCAATAAATATGCTGGCGATTTTACTAAAAAACGAGCTATCACTGACCATGTCGACAAAGAAGATATTCAGAACAGACGTGTGATTGATACTATTGATGAAACTGTTCACTCTGATACACGTGATAGACATACTACGTCTGATATTCAATCCCACACTCGTGATACAAAGGATGTTACTCAAACAACCGATTTCATTACTAGTGAAAAAGAAACATTATCCAAGGAAACATCCTCTACAACAAAATCAACTAAAGATACACTAACAACATATGAGAGAAGTACTGGGACATGGAACGGAAAGTTCACATATGAAAAAGATGATGATAGACCAAAACGTCCTAAAGAAATGTCCCCATTTGGTAGGCCTGAACAACCAAGGCACCATCTTAAACGACAAGATACCGAAGAAAATATAATTCTGTCATCAAGAGACATAAAAGATTTCACATCTATTAGTGACTTGCGTAAAATAATTCAGACATCACAATCCAACAAAGATGTCACAGTAAGTAATAAAAATATTGTTATCAGAAGAAACATTGACGACAGAATTCTCAAGGAAATTATTGATACTGTTAAAAAGTATCCTTTTAAAAGAATTGAGAAAGTTACTTACGGTACTAAAATAAACGAAGACGTAAAAGATTTGTATGAAGGATTAGACACTGAACAAACTACCGTTGTAAACACCAGTAGCGCTGATACGATCAAAAAGTCATTTGAAGTTGAGAAGACTAGAAGTCAAATTGAAGTCACTCGGTATATTACTGAAAATGGTATTACTCGAAAAGAAACTACTTACGAGGATGCGAAAGAAGACGAGAAAATAAAGACGGACGTTTTTGTCGACAACAGCTCGTTAGACATCAGAAACTTGGTAAGTCAAATGTGATTTTTTTAAACATGAATAAAATGCAGTGCACCTGGTTGTAAGTAGTCACTGCCGCCCTAGAAGTCTGTATTCAATCCCAGGATTACGAGTCTTCTCTTTTCCTGGGCACAGATGCATTACTTACTCTAAGGAATAAGTTGGAATGCCTTAAATATTATCATCTCCTTATCGCACCCTTTAAACCAGGACACAGCAGCGTTAAACCTTGCTTTGATAAGGTAAAAATAGGTGTGGCGGTGGTACCGCCTTAGTTGAATCACAATAAGGTCTACCATCAAATTGAATAAATTCAATTTTATAGACTGAAGTGTTGTCTTTATTTACCTCGCTTATCATTATTTTAGAAGGATGTCACAACGAAAGATATACGCGAATACGACGTGGTTGACCGTGCGATAACTGACACCACGAGGGAGGACGTCGTCCGCACCGTCTACGATGAAACGATCATCGATGACAGGAAAACCTTGCGAGACGACAGAACTACCATCGAAGAGACCGAAACCGTCTACAAGGATCAGACCAGGCCAAGAGGCGGCCCCAAGAAACCAGAGAAAGTTAGCAAAGAACAATGCATTTGTGAAATTTGCACTTGTGGGTAAGTTTATCATTTTTTTTATTCTAACACGATTTGTTCAAGTCGAATACAATATTTTTTGTAATACGTGATAATTGCGATATAGATAATAGATAAATATTACGATAATCAATATTACGATTTTGCATAATAGTAATACTTATTTCACTATTACGCCACTGATATCCATACAAATACCAAACGATATATATTGCGAATATCTTTCTTTTCTATCTTCGATTACCGATAACTCGATTGATTGTAATATTACGAATAGGAGTAATAAGGTAGCAAGCGAGCGTATTGGGTTGAAGTTTTGAAGCAATCTCTAAAACCTTACCTCATAATAAATGTTTTCGAAATAAACCTGTAGTTAGTCTCAGATGAACTGTGGTAAAAATAAATGTGATAGCGGTACCGAAATGTTAATCGACTATGACTATCTTATAAATAGTTAAATTAAACAAAATACATACATAATGATGTATTAAAGTATTTTCCATTTATGAGTCGAATAACGCAAATTTCTACGAACATAATGTAGAGACGTGAAAAAAATGTTATTTGTTTTTTTATAACTCAACTGTAGTATGACTTTTGTGGAGGTTATTCAAACGTTTATTCCACGACCATGAGTTAATAGACTGTATTGTGGAATGACCGCGGGTCATTCTGATACAATTGATGAACACAAATAGCGTTTTTATGTACATAGATTTTACACGAAAAATGTAGGTACGATATTATTTACGTACTTGAGTCAAGGGTTTTTAATGTTTAATCGATATTAACGCAATGTTGCAATATTTCACTTTTCTTTTATTATAAAATCTGAAAGGTGTGTTGATTTTTGATATGACGATTATACAATGTGATATTACAAATTCTATACATCTACATAATAGGAGTATAATCATGATAATACCAGTAGGTATTACAAATTAATTATCATTAGTCACAATTTGAACGATTGCCAAAAGTCAAGTTCCTCAAACAATGCAAATGCAATGCAATAATAAATTATATAAATAAACTTTATATATTTAAAATAATAACAATTGAAAAGCCAGAAACAAATAATAATCGGTTTTCCCATAAGTAGAGTTATATAATTTTATTTCTTCACGTGGCCTTTTTTGATAGGATACTATAATATTCATTTCATGATTATGTTATACAAATCTTAATCGATTAGTCATTCTTCTCAAGCCGTCGAACTAAGATAATTTAAGTCATATTTGAGTTAATTAGTAAACGTTAAACATCTCTAAAAGACTGGATGGCATGAGGCCAAAGCATCATTATTAAAGATCTTGGTTATTAACAAATATTTTTTTTAATATTTTAAAAATTAAGAAGAATGTTTCACAATGTACTAGGTTCACATGTATTTTCACATTGCCTCAACGTGCACGCTGCTTATACCAGCTTCATATGTATGTTATGTATGCGTTCAGTCACGTGTACCTTCATATACATAATAAATCCGACGTGTGATGTGTGGAATCTATCATTTTCAGTCTGTGATTTTATTATTCTTTTTTTTTTCCGGATGAAAATAGCTAACGTTACAAAAGTCCCGTCAGATCGGGTTAAGGATCTAAGAATAGTTTGTAGAGACTGAGCTCTACACTCTAGTTTTGGCCTTTTTAATCGACTTCAAAGTAAGTGATATTTAGTAATGATTTTTTGTACAAAGATACAGCATATCTACACAACCTTGTATTTTCGGATGGCTTTGTAGCAATTTTTAATAAACCCACGGTGTTTGACTATGACTTAATCAAATAACATAATAGATATTATCGAAATATAATATAATCGAGACATTATATTATATTTAGCTAAATTACACTGCAATCAATCATTTATATAAAGTTATTACAAGGAACAATCTTGAAAACCTAATGTTTTTTGTTTAACTGGAACATATTATTATAAACATACCTGTGTCAAATAATTAATTAAAGTAATACTGTTACGAATACCTTCATACTACTTTAACCTAACACATATTGTTTTGCTATAAACACCCGCTTCTTTCTTACATATAAGGATGTGACGGAAAAGAGATGAACAATGTATAATGATATTAAATGTAATCTTATCTAACAGATGTGACGTATAATAGACATGTGTTTTATGTTCTTATAATATGCATTGAATACAAAACACAGCCTCTACTACCATTTATCCTAGAAAGGAATTTGAAGAACGGAAAGCATGTGATAACCTATATTTATTGAATATTCCACAAGTATGTTTAAATAATGCATTAATTTATACATTCTTTGCAGCCATAAATTGTGATAACATAGTGGTGTTAGCTTAAATCAGCATTAAGACGGCTAAATGTTGATATGAAGACGTTCTTATCCGGAAACAACTTTCAAAATCTTCTTTTTTAAATATTTATTGCATGACCGGTTTATTAGATGTTATGATACTACTCGATTTTATATTAATTTCAATCACTTCTTCTTAATATTTTTTTTAAATTTTGAGTAGTTACAAATGTACAATACAATACAACACAAAAACTCTTTATTGTACACCAAATAAACAAATATATATCACAAATATAAGAAGACATAGTGCAAGGTACAAGAGGTGGCCTTATCACTAAAATAGCGATCTCTTCCAGACAACCTTAAAATCGCAGAAGGAACAACATCACATATGAAAATGTAGACTAAGACTCGGACACAGTTTAAAACATTATTGGTCATCTCTACATCAGGTCTTATTAATACGATTCAACCGTTTACTCTGTAGCTACAGCCTCGTTAAATTCTTTCGGGAAATTGAAAATACTTACAATGCGTGTTCATTCGAATAAAATGCCGATCACATGATTTGTGGCTATTTTGGCTAAGTGCCTAATTCAAAAAATTTCACAGGATGACCTTCAATTATTTTTTTAGTAACGGCCATTCACTCATTAACAATGCGTGTGATGTGATGACGTAGCACCATTCAGTATTGGTGTACAAATAAAATTTTATTGGAATCAACTAAAGTTGGTAACAACTAAGCAATGAGTCATACAAGTATTGCCTTATGTATAACCACCTACTCACGCGTAGGTGGTAGCTCATTCGAAACTGTCATTAAGCCTGTGCCCCCATTAGTAAACTCGTTTAGATAGTCTGGCAATTTCAGCTTTACACTGATACGAAAGGAGTAATGTAAAAATGTACACGCTGTTACGTTACTATTCATTACCTACTAATAGTACCTACATTCCTTTTAACTTTATTCTTTCCCGGCACACTTTCACATGAGACGACCATAGTCCTTGGGAGTAGCAACGCATCCGTGATTGACTTCAGATGGAACCCATGTTCTGTATGAAGTTGATTACAGATGTCCATGGGCGGCAGTGACCACTTACCATCAGGTGGACTGCATGCTCATTTGCCACTTCAGTCAGATAAAAAAAAAAACTTATTACCCGTGTCCCGTGGTTACGGCCGCGTTTGAAAAAATGTAATACGCGCCATTAAATTGTACTAAGTAAATTGCAATAGAATGCAGGTATTTTGGTAAAACTAAATATTAAGATCTAATTATAAACATATTTTAATCCTTATATCAAATTCTGTAGTTATTTTAAATTGGAAATGTATGGAAATTTCTATTATTGCTTATTCTCAGTCTCCAGATCCGACAGCTTTTTTGCTTTTTACTCAAAACTCAAAACGCAGTTCAAAGTTTGACCGTAAAATAAAAAATCTTAATGTTACATTACTTTTTTGAAAATTGCCAGTTTAATAAGACATATCATGTACATTTTAATAAGTAATGTCTTTTGTGCATGTATAAAAAATCATTAGTAGTTCATGGATATGTTTATGAATCGATTTCACGCAATATGTTGATAGGATCTTTTCTGCTTAACAGGGTCGCATTTATTTAGTAACGTTTGCCATGTATAGTCACAAGGAAATTTTATTATATGTGCGTACCTACGTAGGTATATAATATTGCCGTATACTGGCCCATTATTGGCTCTCACTTATGTTTTCTCTCATAAGGAATACATTTAAATGGTTTAAGACGAAGTTAGTTAAGAATGTTATAGAGAACTTTTTTTTTATCTGACTGAAGTAGCAAATGAGCATGCAGTCCACCTGATGGTAAGTGGTCACTGCCGCTCATGGAAATCTGTAATCAACTTCATACAGAACATGGGTTCTATCTGAAGTCAATCACAGATGCGTTGCTTCTCCTGAGGACTATGATGGTCGCCTCAAGTGAAAGTGTGCCGGCAGCCACACCCATCCATCGAAACACAAGAAATGCTTCACGCTAGAAATAGGTGTGGCGGTGGTACTTCCCCGGTCGAACTACACTGGTTCTACCACCTTGGATATATCTAGGTACGTCGTGAGGTTTTCAATATGCAAATGGTTTTAACTGTATATGAGCCTTGACTATGAACCCGAACCTGTAGTGTGGATTTCATTGCACCCTCGTTACATTGTTGTTATAAGTTTACGTTGACATTATTAGCCTTATCTATGATTCTGACAGATAGCTATGAATGTTAAGATATGTGTATGATTATTTGGAATATAAAATATCTTTATCGTTATTTTTTGACGATCCAGGTGGCATTTGATAACAATCCTGTTTGCCACTACAGATTCGAGGTAGATTCCTGTTGTAGGTCTGGGTATTTAATAACTTGTTTGTGTGTGAATAATATCTATATCGTAATCCAACAATGGCTATCCGGTATAAGTATGAATGAAATAAAGTATGTAACATTATTCGATTTGAAAGATTTTGAGACGTCATAAAAACTTTAATAACACAACAATGAAAAATGATTTTCCTTAAATGCCGGAACATAATTGATAAAAAACAAACTCTATGTGCTTTTGTTAGCTCTTATGAGGTCATTGCTTACAAAAAATACAGAACATTAGGTAAGGACGCTCTGCATTTAATTAAAATATCTGATAATATAAAATTCTTTACATGTTTTCGCATCACGAGATAAGGTGCATAATTACTCTTTTGCTTAAGTCATTCTTAGATAACACAGTGTAAGTATGCGACAACTTACTTTAGGTCACTCCAAATACATTATAGTATCTATTATTTTTTCGGGAAATCGTAGCAAGATATTCGATTAGGAGGATAATTAAAATAAATAAAAATATGATAGCGGTCCGGACTGCCAGGAAAGTTGTTTGATGTTTGTCTTTTGAATATTCATTGCAATTTTAAATTATTGAGAGAATATAACTCTCGTATGATTTAATATAATAATAAGTAGCCAATAAAAGATTAAGCGAATTTTTTACTCATTAAATATTGAGGTTTTACAATCGGCCGCGTACGATGCTCATCTGCTCAAATTTACACGCACACCTACTTACATGAAATAGAGATGACACGACACACACAGATAAAGTTATTTGGGGGGTTCATAACATTTTTTTTCTTACGTGACGATTTATACCATTCAAGTCTCATTATAAGTCATATTTAGGAACTTTGTGCCAATAATACTGGTTACTTATTCCGTAGACAAAATACGGTTGAGTAGGCGTCACCTGCGCTATTTACCCACCTACGTTACGTATTATATGCAATACAAACCTGTCATATCGTAGGCGAGTATATGACAAAGTTCTTGAATTGAACCTTGCAACTTGCTTCAGCATGTTTGTTATTATGATCATACTTGACACAGTGTCGCATATATTATCAAACCTGAGGCATTAGTTAGAGTTTAACATGTTATGTATGATTTAATATTTAGATACATACTTACTTTTATTATTAACAGAGAAAAAGCAAAGTCCCATCAGTCCACTTGGTGCTACTGCCATACTAGTTAACACAGAAATTGAGTCCTGATTGAGTTGGACAAAATAGAGCATTCTACCTAAGCCGTGAGTTATAATGACTTGTATTTAAACATCTCTCCCCAGTCCTTTAAACAAGAATCAGAAAATATTCTAATAAAACTGCTAATGTCGACGATCCTCAAATTTCAAAATATTTCCCTCATACGACAATAATGCAAAAACAGTTGAAAGTTGATTACGAAAGGCGCATACAAATTAAATTTTAAAATGAAGGTTAACTTTTAACGAGGTAATCACGCACAACCAGATTTATTTCAAAATCAGGTCAATCCATTCAATATACATAATAAAAGTTATATGTGTACATCGCAAAGTTATTGTAAATAAATTGTTTGAAAAATAAAACAAATATCTATTATTTTTCGAACTTCTGTCTGATTGTTTCGCTGTGTTTGGATCGCATCAAACCAAAACTACTGAAATTAATGAATTGAAATATACATTAATGCATTATATTATATACTTAGACTATACATTTTTAGCATTGTCTAAAGTCCGTTTCATTCAAAATTTAGAATATTTTTTAAATGCGGGTATAACCACAGGGCGCAGCAAGTTTGAATAAAATTGCATAACTCATTAAACAAGTTAATGTTGAGAGTGACTACTGACACATATTTTTACTATATCATAATTGATTGCATAATGTCATATTTTTATATCAAAATAATATTAATCACTGACTTAATTGGGTCAGTAGAGGAAGCTTAAGAGCAATAATTAACTCATTACCGTCTCGTTACTATTTATGTTTCCATGAAAAGGAATTTTAAGTAATATGAACAAAAATATAATTCATTCTGTCAAGTGCGAGGTGTGTGTCAAGGGTGAGTTAGTACATTCACGTTCATACATTTAGAACATATTGGAGTACGTTCAGGAATTTAGAGTTGCTTGCTATGTTCCCAAAAATTGTTTGTCCATCCTTAAAAGTAACAACAAATAAGCAAGTGCTTAGTAAGATGAATATGTAATACTTTACTAACATTTTTTTATTACTAGCGATACGATTTTTTCCTAGAGGCCCGTCGATCTGAGTGCCAAGTTTTAGCAAAATGCGATGTACTTTTTGTGTGAAAGAGTAAAAAACACATGTACATTCTCACAACTTTCACATTTATAAGATTATCGTTATTTATTTTAAAGTGTTGAAGCGATAAAGTTAATTTTCGATATATTTTAATTTTAGAGTTGAAATAATAATATACTGAATAACTATTCTAACTTTGCAATCGCGGCTAACTCCAAGACAGAAGGGTACAGTCATTATAATTTGCGACGTAAACCAGTTTTTATAAAGCCTCCGGTATCCACACATAATAAAGTATATATATAGTCTGTACGATCCGGTATTCCTGTAGAATGTGTGATTTGCTTTGAGTTAGGTACCCAAACAACTTTGAAGACAGAAAGGCAAACTTGTTATTTTAATTTAGCGCTATAGGTAGTGATCCTTATAACGTAACTAAATATATGATCGTAGTGTGTCTCTCTGGAGTAAAATTGGTTTAATTGCCTTGCTGATTATAGTTTAACATTTATTACCAGGAAAATTAGTTTACTTTGCTTTTTATGGACAACAATACTTGCTTGAATAGTTATTAAAAGATAAAGCAAATAAAAATATACTTATTTTGAAATCAGAAAAAGAGTCCTCAATTCCATTTGTTTGTATATATTCAAAGTTTGTATTCATTTGTCCGTACGAGTGTATTATGTTAAGATGGCATTCTTTAACTGATTGTGAGATGTGTTTGAACAGGTTTTCAAAAACTGTCTGGTCGTATGCATATGAATTCGATGTGTGGCGTGAATGTTATGTATTTACTCTATGTTATTATCATTTTTTTTTATATAACTGTTGTAGCAAACGAACATGCAATCCACCTGATGGTAAGTGGTCACTGCCGCTCATAGATATCTGATCAACTACAAACAGAACATGAGTTCCATATGAAGTCAATCACAGATGCGTCGCCACTCCCGAGGACTAAGATGGTCGCCTCATATAAAAGTGTGCCGGCAACCACACCCTTCCATCGAAACACAAAAACTGCTTCACCTTAGAAATAGGTGTGGCGGTGGTACTTCCTCGGGCGAACTACACAGGTTCTACCACCTTTCGAATATATATAATAATATAAAATGAATTTGGAAGTGGGCAGAAAATCTATAACTTTTATTTAACTCTATGTTGTACTCAAGTATCATATATGTAAATATTTATAATATTAAATCAAAAACTGACTCTACTTACCGAACAGTACACACTATTAAATGTTTCTTATTAAATTTGTACTATTTTTTTTTATATTTTCTGGATTCCAATATTTGTAAAAAAGTTATGCATATCATCGTAACAGTTTTTCTGTATTTGGAGAGCTTCTTGTTTGTTTTAACATATTTGTGAGCCGGTAAGGGATAGGGTTATCACTTTTGTCAGGTGCAAAAATAGAATTGTTAGACTTAATCGCCTACCCACTCTAGTGCTCACAAAAATAATATCATTGTTAAAAACTAATTTCTCAGTAAGCGATTTGTAATCTTTTTTGGGAAATAAAGAATCTTAAACCATAATCCTTGACTTTGACTGAAATTAAGTACTAAAGTCACTTTTAACATGTCATGTCGGATATTCAATTTTCAAAGCGTTATATCGTTTTTCTAAGAAAAAACTATGAACTGTTTAAAATATCTAAACACATAAGTGCGTTGAAACAAACTCGTCAGTGTCGATTTACTTTGTCATAATCGGTAAATATTTGTCCGAACAAAACTGTAAAAGCCAAATGTTTGTTCTAATACCGCCTCTGCACTGCTCGCAAACTGTTACTCGGAGAAGTACTCTAGAAACTTCGGTTTAACTCCGAAGTGCATCGTACACACTCTGTTAACTTCGCAATAATGTTATTCATTGCAACTTCGGGCCTTTTGACTCGGGCGCAAAAATCCATAACAATTAGAAGTCGCCCGAGGCGAGGTTGCTTTTTACACTATACTATTTGTCCAACTTCGTTCAACTTGGCAAGCAGTGTAGAGGAGGCATTAAAGCCGGACTGGCAACCCTAGAGTGAGACATGGCGTGCGTGCTAGCCGCACCAGGCACCTTATCTCGCCGATCGATGAAAGGCAACTGAAAATATTTTAAATTACTTACAATCCGTTTCAGGAAATTAAAATCGTTTCATTATATTAGGTTTCAATCAACAAATATGTATTACTATTTCGTTTAGGGGTTTCAAAAAGTAGGTTTTCAATTCAACTGTATTTTTTGCCTTTTTTGGAGAGTAAAGACGATATTTTAGAGTTAGGCTAGCTATGCAATGAATAAATAAAGTATGTTTCATGCGCCTGAATTATAAAACTTTTTTCATACAAATTTAAGACTTTTAGAGACAAGCCTACTGCTACTTGTAACTAAATGTAAACTTGTATTAAAATGTAAACAACTCTGTTATTTATTATTAATTACTATTACATTAATACGTACGACGTACGACTTGTAAATCATTAAGGATGTAATCACATAATAAACCTACCTTATATGTAGATACTAGGTAATCGCTTATATTCGTTTTGAATATATATACTATAATTATAAACTGGCGAGCAATAAAACGTCGTTTCGCTTGATTCTTGTTATCTCGATCTAGTTTTATTGGCAACTTGGCAGGAAATAGGAAAAAATCAAACTGGTATTGCGGCAAGCTTAAGGGGAAAGCGGCACGAACCTTTTATATCGCGGGAATGTTAAAGAAAGCTTTGTATGACCCATTCCTTTTATCGGTCAACAGTTTAGTACTACTTTAAGAGTTAACTTATATTCTGACATAAATGTAGACGTAGGTAGATGGAATCAACTAGGAGGAAACAGTGCCGTGCGTACCCACGAGTTAAGAGTTAGAAATTAAGTAAGTAGTTAAGATTTGAGTAGAAAGGTCGCAAGAACATTTATTACGTTATCCTACACAATTAAAATGAATTACCTTATTTTTTTTTAATGCGCAATTAACTTATAATTTAAATGCCTGACTAGCAAAGTTTAGTTTCAATACAAACCAAAGAGTTATTGAAACATTGTAACACATTTATCATAGACATATTTACGGCGCTTCGCTTGCTAATGTTGTTCTTGGCTTTATAATATCTTTATGATTTTTGAAACTTCTAGTGGAAATTCTGGACAGAAGAAACATTTTTAACGTTTTAATTCAGATTGCATAAGTGTTATTCTCATGAATGTATAGGAAAAAAACATCGCCAAACAAATAGTTAAAGGGTGATTCAACCGGACGCTGCAAGTGGTTTTCCTATAAATATTCTATTTGTTTAATACTATTAGATCAGCAGTTCTATTAGCTAGTTATTTGACATCATAGATTACAATAATTATAAAGCTACACAGATTAGTAACATACCTACTCAATCCGAGAAAATACATGACGATGTAATGAGAAAATCTATCACCCGATTACATTAAATAGAGATGAAAGAAGAAAAATTGTTTTGACAGATATCTAACTTATCAAATAATAGCCCACATAGGATACGTACGTAGGTAGTAGGACAATTTGAGATATTTAAATCCGATAGCCGATAATCAAATACGGTATAAAATTCATTTTGCAAAAGTTATTTTATTATGAAATTTTTGTCATTTTCCGTTTTCCGGGGAAATTAATACTAAAAAAGAGAGAGAAAATGAAAGCGTACACACAAGTAGGCCCTTCAATTTTATTTATTTGTAGAGATTCTTGTAAGTGCCCACTTATATGTAAGTAGTTAAAAAATGAAGTACTTATCGTCATTCGATATCTCCACGTTTTTATTTTCGAGTAGCTACTGAATTTGCTCTTGAATTTTTGTTATCAAATTCCTTTATCAAAATGTAATTAAGTAATTAAATATGGACGTGAATGCCCTGTTATTCTGTCAGGTTTGTTGATAAAACTATTGGATTTGCCAAATTAATTAATTATCTCAGTACTAGCTTTTAACAGCGGCTTTGCTCGCGTTGAAGCCCTTAAAGAAATATCAAAGATTATATTCCAATAGAACCAAATCAATGGGATTCAGAATATGAAAATTATTACAAATATTTTTTTTAATAAAAATATCCTATGTTTTTTTTATTACCTAATTAAATTTGTATTTTATATAAATCTAAGAAAGCAGTAAACAAGTGTTTATAATATGTATTCCTAATTATTTACGCTTTAAAAATGTAGTTATCTATATTATTATGTCTTGATGTTTAAGGCATATACCTAATTATCCCCGTCAGTGCATATTCACTGCGAAACATGATAAACCCTGACCACAAATGCTATTATTACATTATCTACTAGGATACAACAATATATTCTAGTATAGTACTACTAGTGTAGACATGTAACTAAAAAATAATTTCATAGTATCAACTTATATTTGCCAGATGGACTCTCCTCTGCGAGCGGTTGTTTTATTTCGTTTCATAAATCTAAGTAATAAGTTCCTAACTCTTAGTAAAATCCATTTTTTTAATACTATTTTTTTTGAATAATGATACCAAGACTTCGTAGTTTTATAATTATACCGTTCAACCGAAATAAAACAGTGCATGATACACTAAGTCCAAAATATTTTCTTAGAAAATTTATTCAACATCTTTTTACTTTATAAAATAGCCGACAGATAAAAAATATATATAAGATCATTTCCACTTCATGTTCATACATACAGTTTCATACTTTGTAATAACAATGAGCCTCTCTTGAAACCTTTTAAGCGAGTCGAACTAATTGGTTTTGTCGTAACATTAGTGCCAGTTTGTGCATAAAACACATTTGAACGTACCTAAAGATATTAATTATGATTCTTAAGCAAGGTTTAACCATAGAGCGAATGGTAAGTGTTACATAGTCGTTATAGTGTATCATAGAACTAATAAAAAACTCTTTTATTAGGATTTGCAATTTCTTTAAGTCTCGATTTTTAGAATCGTCAAGATCGTAATTTTAAGAGTTACAATTTGTATTATTCTCATACACCATTATGTTGTTCATTACACACTATATACAATCAAACGCTCTATCAACGATAGTTCGCTTAATGGCGCCGCTTAGGAACAATCGATAAAATCAAAACAAAGAGTTAACGCGTTGTATGCAGAGCCGTAGTAAAGCAATAGTTCAAGCTAAGCATATGGGTAAATTGGCGTGTTTGCAGTCGATAGGGATGTCTATATTATTCGGGAAATCGATTTTTAAATTAATTCAAATCGACATCTTAAATAATCGATTCACAGAAATATCACAAAGTATGTAGAATATGAAAAACATATGTAGACTGACTTCCTAAAAACGCTATTCAAAACATTGCATAGGTCTGAAAAGGTATTTCGCACTGTAGAACGTAGAATGATGAACGAAAATTGTCTAAATCGATTTTTAGGTTTTTGTCATCTAAAAATCGGCATCGTCATTAAAACGATCTCAAGCCAACATCCCTAGTCTGCGAGGGAAATGAGGGAATTGCGAAACAATGACAGGTTGCAGTGGGTCGTCCAATACCCCTGAAGTGTATCGATCGTCGCACATAAGGGGAAAGTAGCATTTACCTATTTCCGACTAACATTTTACTTATAGCTACTGTCTAGGTTTACAGTATATTATGGTACGGTAATAAATTAGCTGATTAACGTTAACCGTAGCGATATACGTGCTTCGGAATGTTGATTGTGAAAACCTGTTATTCAGGAATTTTTCATTTGCACCTGATAAAGATTGTATTGTAAGGCATTTAAGACGCTTCATTTTTTAAATTTAGGCTTTAAGTGTTGATCTATATACCATAATATTCACAATGTTTTTTAATCTCGTAAATAATTTTTATACCTTTATCGTTCGGTCATGACCCTCAGTAATGTCAGCAAACGTTAGAGTAGTCTGAACGATTAAAGAAGCATACTTTATCTAACTCTACACAACCTTGGCGTTCTATAATGGATGATCTTTAAAACAATGGGCTTTCAAATGCCAAGATTGTTACTGCCTAAGATTTAAAAGGTTTAAATTTATTATTGAAAAAAACTAAACTAAACATAAACACCTATTAATTTTTGGGATGTTAAACTGACAAAATTTACGTAATTAACTCAGTACTGTTATGTTAAGTAAATGACACCAATAAATCTAAAGTTCAATGTGTATAATTTCTCCGGAGGAAGCTACTAATTTAAGCTAATTAGGAAGGTGCAACAGATTATAATGAGTGTTAAGTCTGATATATTATCTGATATAATTGTGCGTTTCCTCTGGTGATCTATTCCATTTTATAACTTTGTTTATTTATATTATCTTACGTCTCTATTATAACAAGATTTATATTGCCGAGATATATCTTAGGGAATGAAATACTTTATTTTTTCGCTAAAAATTTAAACTGAATGTAGCGAATAAAGTAAACCTATAGCGTAATTCCTTTACTTTACCTATAAAACCTGTTTTAATTAGGATTTCATATACTTTCTTTTCTTCAAGTTGATGTCTTAAAACATTATTGAAGCATAGTTTATCTATAAATACGAGAAATATTAACATATGCATAAATAACTCGTCTCTAGTATTTAAGTTTTTAAGGAAAAGTTATTCAAATTATAGCAAATAACTACCGACCAATAGATACTAAAACGCGACGCAATGTTTACAGAAATTGTACATGTTTCTTTCCCCTGACGAATTTGGAATGCTCCGTACATGCCTAAAATCATGAGTGAACATAAAGGAGAAGTTTGGGTCCGAAAGCCCTCCCTTAGCATAGACCAGATTTTTATTATTAGAATGATCTTTGTGTTGACGAATATTGGCGTCTACTTGTTTCAGACACCCTTCCCTCCTAACATGTGGGATAAAAAATGCAGAGCCTAGTTCTTATCAAAGCTAGAGTACACTATGATATCATATGTGTCCATTATGATAGAGTCGAAATATAGGGTGGACTAAGTATTGTGTACTTAATCTACCCTATATCCAATATTCTAAATTCACAGTCCTCTGTAAACATACAGTTAGACCTCTTTGTGCCAAAGGTTAGAGACACAGCACAAAGCACGTGAAAGCGACGTAACCAGAGATCCACCGTGTACTCGCCTGTGACACGGGGTTCCGTGTGCGCCCATCGTGACCGGCGTTACGACACATATTGTTGTCATGCTCAACGTACCTGTTCAACGAATTGAGCAATTCGTACTTTATGAGGCATTTGTTATTTTGTTTAGGTTGTGGAATATCGCTTATATACGAATTACATCCTTCTATAATGCGAAATACATTATATACTCCTCATATTGGGTTCCGGACTCCAGGGTTAAAACCAATGTATGTTTTTATGTTACGTGTGCATTGAAAATAAGTAATTTTCGCATATATAACATTTAGACTTCTCTAACAATAAGAGTTCTTAGAAAAAAAGTCTACGAGATTTAGATGACGTGATTACTTTAATGATTCTGAGAGGAGATTCTTCAGCTTTGAGACAACGGGTTACCAACGATGATAATAAAGTTCTATTAATAGTTGGTGACACGTTTCTGAGTACGGTATCGAAGACTCATTTCAGTGTCTATTCTACTCTAGGTTCTATTCTGGGAACTCTGTTAATAATTATTTTTATAGGCACTAAATAATATTTCGAATACTTCAAATTACGGCATTGAAACCACATCGTATGACATTTCGATTCAGTACATCATCCTTTCCAATATTACTTGTCTTGCAATATCGCGTAATTCCTGCAGCAACTTTCTATTTCAAACGCTGACATAGCTCACAGGATGTGGGCTACATTTGCAATTCTTTCTCCTGATGCCCGTTAGTTTTCCATTTATTCTATTAGTATGTTAATCGTTCTCTTTTGTTACAACACCACTGCACGTGACTTGATTGGCTTAAACTCGATAAGACCTAGGCAGCCTACGTATTCTAGACACGTCGCGCCACTAAGTTTGACAAGTAGATAGCCAAATATACATGTACCTATGTGATGAAACAAGAATTATTTCCCACGAAATTCCGACACGAGAGCGGCTTGATATGAATAGGAATTCTCAGTTATACATATTTACTTGTATAGCAAGCTTGTCAACCTAATATTGTCCCTCTACTGGACTTGGGTCACCTCTAAGAGTGAATAAGGGATAGACTTTACAGTTTTAGATTTTTTAGAAATTCTCAAACGCGTAAGTTTTTTCCAAGATTATTTCCTTAAACTTTATAATACGTACCTAAATAATTAATTTCTAATAAATACACAACTTCGAAAATTGAAATCGTGCTTCTTATTTGAACCTAAGACTCTCCGACTGATCGGATATGTATGTACTCATCAATAAAATTAGTCTCGCTATTGTAAACGAAATAATATAAATTATGTATTTCATGACGGTCAAGTAGAACGACCTTGAATTCAAACATCGACTCGTAATTGTTAGACATTATTTACGGATGTGATGTGTTTTATTTACGCTTCCACTTCAACGTCTGTTGATCTTTTCACGAAACGATTTAGATAACCATGAATCTAGATTTCGTGATGTATTACTATCACGATTCCCCCGACTCTTTCTCAGAAATTTATTATGCGAGTAACATGTATTGTATGTTAATTTTACAATGGGAGTGTATGTACATTTCGCGAGACATGACCAACTTTTCAATATGGTATTCGTTTGTATTTAAAGTGTTACATATATCTATGTTTGTGTATTCGTTTATTTGACAGATTCAGTCGAAACGGCAAATAAAATGGCCGATCGTATGATCTTTGCAACTGTTTTTGTATCTTTTAGCACTTAGATGTTATCTTTGAATAAAATTTAATGGCAGCGATAAATTTAAACCCACGAGCGGATAAAAGGTAATGGTGTGATATGTGAATATCTATGCATACGACACTGGCTAATCTCAATCAACTTCATTGCATTTTAACGAGAGTTTTAGTGATAGCATCACTGGCTAGTGCTAACGAGAGCAATAAGAGCAATGAGCAAGTAAAGTGGCGGATTGGACAAGTCGCCCACTCCCGGTCACGCAATTGGAATATACTAGCTTACCACTGAATTGACCTTAGCATTGTCTTGGTCGCGTATCATTCATTTTGTACGCAGTTTATAATTCGCTAATTGAGATTTCTTGAGTGGAACGTTCAATCGTTTCATGCTGATTTCGTTCGGGTTTCTTACAACGTAATGTCTATGTAGAATCGTATAATAAGTAGGCGTTAACTTTTATTTCTTTTACAAAAAAAAAGCAAAAGAAAGTGTATGTAGGTTCATGAATTGTATAACTATTTTATTATCTTTAGCGAAGATATCAATTATTATTATTTACCCAAAATTTGAGCCAACTCATACGTAATGAGGTAGAATTTACGCGTTACGTAGTTTTACTTTTTTGCTATTCCTTTTTTTGTTTGATTGATTGATGGTGACATGTGGTTTGTTCTTGAACTTGATATATAGATTGACTAGAATTCGTTCAGATACCCGAATTTTGTTGCAATTAAGATCTAGCTCAATCTGGGTAAGCATCATTAACATTTTTGCATACGCCCCAGACATTGTTATCCGAATCCCGTTACAATAGCAATGCTTATCGCTTGGGAGCCGAGTAAAAAGCGTTCATTGTAAGTCCAATCGGCACGCCAATTAGAAAGATGTGACGTGAAGTGGTGCAGGCTGCGACCTCTCGACTATTCGAGGCGGTGATCTCATCGCTTCGAACCCACGTCCTCGCTCAAACTCGTTTGTTGCTTGTTTACTCGCTGTAACTTAACGTTCCGAAGTCTTATAAACTGTCTTACGTCACCCTCGGCGTCCTAGAGACCAGCTCGCTGATTTCTGCTTCCGATTACAAAGGCTCCATACATAGACATGTCTGTTAATTCAAACGGCATGTTTAGGAATAAATAAAAAATGTGTGCGTGTACTAGCGTACACTCGTAAGAAGTGAAACTTCTTTATGACGTTATTTTTCAAAAAATAATTTACTATATGCAACTTTACAGAAATTGGTTAAATAAAGTTAAATTAAATAAAGTTTAATAATAGAAGGCTTTTATTAAACTTTATCTAATAATCTAATCTATAATAATCTATCTAATATCACGCGTGGTAGGGATAAGAAAAAGATGGCGCGTAACGGAAAAAAAAGATGGCGCGTAACAGAAAAAGATGGCACGTAACGAAAAAATGTTACACTAAATTTTTTCCAACCCCGATAAAGAAGTTTCACTTCAATAAGAAAGCTTTGTTCTAGGAATCTGCTTTTCCTAGGACATTTTTCCTAAAAGTTAACAACATTTTATAAACTCGGTGTACAATTGTACAGATTTTTCTTTGAGTTAAAAACAGGTATTGAAGATGATAAAGTGATATCTTGTAGAATATGACTACCGTTACCCGCTTACATATTAGGTATAATTATATAAGAAATTTCGAAACGAATTAAGTTATCGGCTTGATACTGTCATTTATACCTAACTGCGATAATACGTTGATAATATATGCAAAAACGCATGTCATTGGACTTGCAAATGCATGAATTTATACAAAATGACTGCACAAGAATTTTAAAGTTTGAAAGAAACGTATCTTAAGTCGGGATAAAAACGAGCGACCCCAATGTTCTGAACATGGAAAGTTGTCTTTGTGGCCTGGACAAAAACGGCCTGACAACTGGCCCTGCCTTACCAGTATTTCGGTACATCCATTAAAGGCTCTCTTATTCAATGCATGTTAAATAGCTACCAAATCGGACTTTGTCAGCACCGGCTTTTAAAAGATGAGCATGCACTGATTTCTTTTATTTTGTTTATGTAAAAGGAGATTATTTTTATACTTTAAACATATCTATAGCTGTATACAATATAAATAAATTAACAATACTATAGAGAGAGAATAGAGAATGCAACTATACACCCAAAATTGACGTGTAAATTAAAAATAAAACAAAGAGTCGAAATCGCCGGCTCTTGGGAGAGACCCAAGAATGTTGGCTGCGTTATCTTTGAATGGCATAATTATCTGCTGTAACTTAGGTATATAGTTGGTTTGCCACGTGTTTCTATATTTTTAATAATAACAGCTTTAAATGATTCGTTTTGAAGCCTTTCAGCTAAAGCATATTCAGCAAAATTAGGAGTTTCATGAGGAGAGACAAACATAAGTTATTGCAATTTACCTAAGGTTTATTTATTTTGTGGGATTACGAAATAGGTAGTTGCAATATTTGACCACATACAATTGTAGCATGAAAAATTTTGCAATAATAGTGTGGGTTAAAAATGACCACAATAACCTAAAGACTGATATTTATACAACATATCCGATATTAAGTTTGTTGCAATACCACAAGTGGATTAAATTTACATTCCAAGATATCTTTCGGGGGCATTTACGAAATAGGTACCTACTTGGAACAATATCAATTTCTTATATTGTCCTTTAGATAATGGACTTGCATTTTGGTACTAAGATTATTCAGTTTCAACGTTTTTCGCTAAAAAAGGTTATCGCACGAACACATCCGAAAAGTCCGGAGATAAGATTGTGAAATTAAATACACGATAGCCCGTTTCGATATAACTTAAGACTAAAGTATTGAAAAATATAGCTACGGATTGGAAATAATGAAAGCGTGGGTGCAGGAACTGTTACCAGTCACCGGCAGAGCCATAGAAGGTCGTCGACCATATGGCGTCTGCGGCTGAGGAGATTAATCACGCAACACCAATTTCAAAATCTGACAAGATTAATTATTACTAGCTAAATAAAAATGCACCATTGTGCTAGAAATTGCGAATCAACTGAATTATTTCCTGTTTTAAATGATTTTGTTCTTGAAATATATCAATGGGTCACCTTGACCGTTTCCTCGCGCAAAAATTATGATGTAATTGACTTGTGCTTATGTTGATGTCTGATTATTTATTGTAATGAAGTGTAGTTGATTTTATGTAGGTAAAAGATTAAATATACCGTTTCCCGTGATGTGATGTATCTCTCTCATAATCATGGATGAGCTTGGTTGTTCTTGCTGAGTATTTAGTTAAAGAGCATCATTTAAGTAATCAATCGAATAACATTAAACAGATGTCGCGAATCTGCCGCTGTAGTTAAAAATAAAATATGTACCATTTACATTTATAAATTTTAATAGTACTTATAGATCTTATAATACCTATTACGAGGTTTTCGGACTTATTTCTCAGGGGTAGTATACATCAGTGGCCAAAGCCAAGCATATCTTGGGTTGATTGCAGGTGTCCGTCTGCGATAACGGTTGAATATTATAGTAAAAAATACATACAAAAAATATTAGGTACATCAATATTTTAATTTTACATAATTTCACTGTAGTTTTTTTGAGGCACACTTCAAGGAGAGTTCCGTTTCGTTGCCCGTGACCGCGTCTTAAACAAATGTAAATTATAATACCACTTCGCGAACATTATATTTTACTTGTATTTTACTTGTAGGTGCGTATAATAACACAATCCGTACGAATTATTAAAAGGTTCAAAATATTAATAGTTAACATATGTTTGTAAATTTGAATAACTTGAATCACTGTTAACATCTGGAACGATGCCATTGAATTTTATTTCAATGATTCATTAGTATTGCGAGTTTTGTTATTCCTGTTTAATTGTCGCATTGATATTACCGAATCGGGGATTTTATTATGAATAATATGAAAATGAGATATTATGCACCGTCTTATCAAATGTACCTAACTACTTAATTATACATTATTCGCTTTATACCAACTGTCATGATAAATAGAGTAATTAAAAGCTAATTTCAAATATTATTGCAAAGTAGTTAGTTTAGTCTGACGTTTGAATATTTATTTGGTGACGCAAGCAGAAGCTGTTATTAATTCTGTACCTAATTGTCAAGTGTTTTCATGTCTTGTCTTAACAGAAACCGCTTGTCTTAAGAGCATTTAAATCGATACTTATAATAAGAATAAAAGATCCGTGTTCTTAAACATCGCATATATTTGCAGAAAGAATATTAGACATTTCTGAAATATTTGGAGTTTATGTTTGTCTACTTTAGATAACATTAAACAAAGTCACTGAAATTAATTTACACAATTAAACATATACTGTTAATCCATACATTTAGGTAAATCTTAGATTTATTTTATTAAATTTATAGTATCTCTATCAACAATTACAATTTAAATATATGTTGGGTACCCTTTTTGAATCGCAAGTCTTGCAAGTTAGCTACTTCGAAATAAGCGTGTTAATCAGAGCTCCACTAAGCTTACTTACTCATCGGCAGAATCGTGAGTTCTGTTGGTAAACGTTGAGTAATCAACCCGATATAGTAATGCTTCGACTCCAAGGCGTCATCTGATGCTCTCTGAAGTGAGTCAGTGCACAACAGATGTGCCACTGTATTTTGATTTGCAAGAGCCGTTCTCAGAAAATGTTCTCAAACTTAACACAAATTGCTCTTCAACTGATTTATTGCTTGCGACAAACTTCCTTATTAATTAAGTTTATGTAAATATTTTAATACAGTGCACATGTTAAAGTTCTATGAGTGTTATTTCCAAAGTAGATAAACCATAACTTTGTTTATATGAACGAAGCATGATCAATTAATAACCATTTAATTCCACGTGTTGTTCATGTCGTAGTAAACTTTATTATGTTAAGAATACGCTTCTATTAATATGTTTAGACAAATATTAGACATAAACGAAAAACAAAACATTCATTTATTTAGTGTACCTACTCAATACATATTGTTAAAACTTTTTTGGAATTTGTAAGTCCATTAACGCAGTGTAAAAATGTGACTTTTGTTATAATTAATGCCCCATTACAACAAAAATTGAGCACCTGTTCATCTATTAGTCCATATGCTAGCTGTGTAAAGCGTTATGTAGGATTGTCATGCCGTCAATCGGTGATTAGTTCCGCCAAGAGCAAGTTCCGCTATTGTCAGTCTCGATCAAGTGCGGTTTTGCGTGTAATTTTCTAACGTACAGCAGTCATTCTTATCAGCATCATCAAACCATTACTATTCCATTGGTAAATACAGGAGAATCATAATGTAGAGCGTCTTTGCTCCTACCCTATTTCTAGCGTGAAGCAGTTCTTGCGTTTCGATAGAAGGGTGTGGTTGCCGGCACACTTTCACATGAGGCGACCATCATAGTCCTCGGGAGCAGCAACGCATCTGTGATAGACTTCAGATGGAACCCATGCTCTGTATGAAGTTGATTGCAGATGTCCATGGGCGGCAGTGACCACTTACCATCAGGTGGACTGCATGCTCGTTTGCTACTTCAGTCAAATAAAAATAAAAAAATAGGTATAATACGGACACTAGCAGTGGTGATAGCACATAAGTCAATTTTTTCAACACTAAGTTGACAAAGAAATCGGAAGTTTCCACAATTTAGAGTTAAAGCAAATGATGAGTCTATTAGAGTCATCCTCGCATGAATAATCTATAAATAGGCAAAATATTTAAAAGTTAAAAATTCCGATATCATCGCTATTTTCGCACGACCGTATAAATATGTTATATTTACCACAACAAGATTTTTGACATATAATGTCTGTGCAAATTAATTTTGCAGACATCAAGAGCGATTTGAAAGGTTCAAAATCTATTTCTTGAAGGTCATGTTTTTTGTATTTTTATAAAAAACTATAGTGTGTCAATGAAACTCTGCTAATTAATAATGTAACTGCTTTATATGGTACTTATCTACTCCGTCCATCTGGCAGCTGACAGGCGAGGGAAAGTAGCCGCCGGAGTCAATACGCGGCAACACAACGATGAAAATATCATTTCATATCGCATAATTGTATCGTAATACGCCTTGCAGATTGTATAAAAAAGATGTAAATAAATATTGGCGTCTTTTAGCAGTCGGACACTGTAGTCGTAAATTGATAGAGAGATTGTGTTTGATGATGACTGGTCAATTTTGCTTACTTGGGTGATTTTATTGTAATTAGCGGGTAAAAAATGTAGATGGTGATTTTTTCGATTACTTTGACTATCTTGGTCTCTCACTTGTAATAGCGTAGTGTATGTTGTAGCGGCCAGAGAAGAAAATTTTATTTTTAACTGAAAAAAGTCCATTATAAAGTGACGTCCCGGGTCTCTCTCATCTCTGCACCCTACAGTACCCTACGCCTCTGTGGATTCGCTTGTGTAGGCCTTCTTGATACGTTTCTATCGGTTTCTATTTTTTTGTTTCGTGAATACGTACCAACAGCGTACATTGTGACAGTTTTCTTGGAGACCACATCTAGAGAGCGAATAATCTAGTTCATTTACCCTTTACTATTGCCACCTTAACTCCGCACCATAAGATCCGTGGAGATTTTGTATTGGATTATGACGTAATGTAAGATGAGTTTTACGTTGTAACTCTTTTTTATAAACAGTAAACAAATAAAGCACCTACACAAAAACAATGAGCCATCTCGAAACAATTTTCTCGAATGCGTGATTCCAATTGCAAAACATAAAATGCAAGTCATAATATATTTTTAAAAGATATGTCACGGTCGTCTTGTTTGTGGGACTCATTCAGGGCTACTTATTCAGAATTGCCTGCCTCACTGCGGTTAACATATTTTATCCTTATGAGAGGTATATGCTATTTATACTGATGACAGTATGGGTCATAACCTTGTGTTTACATGCTTTCATTGAACAGATACGTATTAAACACTAGTTATTAAGTATAAGCGCTTTATTTTTAATTTCACTTAAATTATAAGTAAGAAACTTTATGAGGACGGATGAACTTTTTTTTTATTTTACTCGTTCGAGCAAAAATTATCAATCGGATTTGGCTATAATTTGTATGACATGACAAATATGTAACATGTACTTAGTATATGACGTGGATTCGTACATAGGATACTCTTAACCGTGTTTAATGTTAGTGAAGTAGAAAAGCTAGAATTAGAAGCTAATTTTATAAACGAAACTACTCCGATCAACACTATGCAGGTTAAATGCAAGTCACAAACCGTTTAGAATGTAAATAAGTTCTAAAAATATCTTGGACGCACTGTTTTTCTCCGTATAGGTTTGTATTTGCATTAATAGATGATAATGTATTTCTTGATTCTTGATAAGTGCACGTTAGATTGTGTCATTGGGAGTGATGATAGCCAGATGCAATGTGTTACTGCGTACATTGAAATCTGAGTGTCTCTGTTTACTTTTATATTCCAACTTACCAAAATCAAAGTAGTAAACGAATGTAGTTTTCATCTGACGAATTTTTGTATGTGCTCTAACCCAGCCTTAAGTAGAGATTTGATGGCTAAAATAGTATCCTGAAGTGATTTTCCTTTTTATATTGTTATTCGCCTCTTAAAGGTCAATAATAGATTTAATTACATAGACATTTTTCAAGGGGGAGTCATATGTAGCTTAATCTGCCAACCTCCCACCTTGGGTGCGCCAATGGTGCTTCCTATTAGTAATTAACTAGATATCACTTTATTATTAAAAATGCTTAAGTTCCCTTTAATTTATGCGAGTTATATTTGGAACAAACATGTGGACTTGATTCTTCTCATTCTGTGACAGGAACCGTAACTAACACTGACACAGTAATGGGTAGATGATGATACTCCTCCGTCAACATTCCTCAACGAGCACTAACAAAGGAATAGATTGTCAGTACCGGTACTTACTGTGACAAGAATAACAGAGCTATTACGTTAGATCATGTCTGTATGTAGTGCAATTGCTGAAATCGTCTTAGAAAAAATGTACCGTTGAAATATTAGGTACTATATTGTTCTATAATATGTCTTCAAATAGGTCTATAAAACTGTAATACATATGGCACAGAGAAACGAAAAGGACCTAACACAAAATTTTAGTAAATTGACTTAAATACTTGAATCTACTTCTAATACTCGTAACATAGGTAGTCGAATCATCTCCGGAATTTAAGTGACGATTTGTGTTAGAAAAAGAAAAACATAGGCAAATGTTACGTATTTTTAATTACTGCAGGCCTTGAAAAACTCCCTAAAATACGAACACATTATTTTTGTTATTTCCACAAAACTCAAATTTCGCATGACCCTTATTTTGCTTACGATATAGGTAATATTAGGTACGTTCAGTAAGTATTATTTTTTATTGTATTTATTTTTAGAGCACAAGTAAATTTCACCTGCATATTATAATTATACTTCGCGACAGTTACATTTACATATGTCAGTATCTGAGTGTAATTAGGCCTCCCCAAAATTGATAAGCATGGCTGAACGGTCACCTATGGTGACTTATATTGTAATCGCATAATCAACGCCTTATCTATATTGTGACAAGCGTACACAAATCAACCAGTTATTCAGTAGTCTAATTTCAAAACGGGTAGACACACTTCCGTAACATAATCTTCAGACAATGCAACCCGAAATAGGCGCGCTGATTTAGCTATTGCCGGAAACGTACGACAGCTAGGACAAATGGTGACTGTGCTGAGGTATGCAATGTTCATTTTAAGTAATGTGATACATACATGTGGTGGAATTATCGGTCATGCAGTCTAGTGTTAAATAGTGTCTGCTAATGAAAGTTCGTAGTACCAAAAACCAATAATGTATTGGTGCTATTCCATTTAGTAAGATATTCAACCCTTAGCGAAAAAGGTGACACTCCCAAATGTAAACTTCTTTGCAAAATAAAAGAAGCTCCAGACCTCTCCCCTGCACTATTTGTAGCAAAATTAAAATTCAAAGATGAAATAGTAAATTCCCCTCAGGCGTAGTCATCAGGCCATAAATATTTTAATATGTAAATACATGTCTTTCAATGTCCAGAACATTCCGAAGACAGATATCGATCGTGATTTAATGTCGAAGACCGATTTAGGACATGTTTGGCTTCTATCACTAGGCGACAAAGTAATCGAAATTCTATTTCGAAAATCGGTAATGAGTAGGAATACTCACATGTATTTACCTTACACGCATGAAACCTTAATGTAACTTTACTACCTGAGGAAATGTAATCTATTTTGATCTTTAGTTTTGTACATCAAGATTATGTCATCAGGAAATGAGAATTAAAGGTCGGCTGACGAAAACCACCTGCCAAAATTACCTGGTGGGTGGGTTTTTTATTCCGCTTGTGAATTACAGCACTTCTTATATGCAGACATGTTGTGTATCAATATTTCTAGGCATGCAAAATTGTCAATGATTGCAACGATTCTACTACTACTCTACTACTAGAAAACCATCCGTGTGATTTTAACTTTAATAGTATATACAGAGGAGCACTTATATCTATATATCATTGGAGCTGTTTCGTAATACAATTGTTAATTTGATAATTATTATTTTTTTCAAATGTTTGATGATAATTGATTTTATGTAATGTTATAAATGTAAAAACATCTTGAGGGCCGAAACATTGTCCGTTATGTTTATAAAGGCGTGTAAAATCTATAAAAAAACATATAAATTTCAATTTAATTTAACGCCTACTTATAATGTTGAAATGGTTTTAATTAAGGGAACGCGGCTGAAAATTTTATATCGCAGAATGTAAACTGATTTTTATATTGTTCTCTAGATAAACTCTTATTCTCAACGCAACATGTCAACTAATTGCCAATCAATATCTCCGTTGTGTAAAGATCCTAGGGGATTACTCTGAGAAGTTCTAAGTGCATTTGGCGATAGTGATATGGTTTCCTCGTGTGTAAAGAGGACGTAGTTGAGTCACCGCTATATCGGGATCGTGCCGCCTACTCGATTCTGTAATGCTTTTGCCCTTTGTGATTGGATTCACTTTCCTTTTCTTCATTTACGATATCATGCCGTAATTATAAATTTAAATTGACGATTTTAGAGCCAAGAAAACATATTATAGAGGACGGGTGAGAGGAAACTATTTTAATTAACACAACAGAAATAAAACCGGATTGAATTAGGTTATTTCTTGAAATTCAACGTGTGGCTTTCAATTCAACTGTGTGATTCGACACATCGTTATACAATTTTATAAAGAACCCCTAATAGTTTTTTTGGTGAATGTAGTTTATATCACTGACGGGGCAATAAAAATACATTTAATTTAAGTTTTGCTTTATGTGTAAAACTAATTATATTATTTCAAATGGAATGCTAAGGATTGATTCTTCTTCTATTCATCCGTTTATTTTTGTACATACTACCTACAGTATTGATTTTTTAATAGTAGCTACTAAAGCTAGACTCATTAGTATTGTCGTTATCACTTTTAACATGAAATATTATTTGACCTTTACCGGACTATTGTCGGATTACTGGATTTTGTTAATGTCATTTTTAAAGGATATAAAATATAGGCATGTTCCATAAAAATGTCACTACAGGTATAAAAATATAAGTTATGAGAATAAAGTTTTTACATTTCCGTTTCAATTTAACGACCCGCGAGGTAGAGTGGTCGCCATTGCCGGACACGCAATGGGATCCAGGTTCGATGAATGATGAATTTAGAAATCTGGTCTTGGGTTTTTTTCTCTTCGTAACTGTAAGTAGAAAAACACCATGTAGACATGGCAACAAGGATACAGAAGAAAGTCGCAGAGGGCCTACAAAAATCGTTAAAACTATCAACCTTATCTAATTTTAAATATAACGTTTGTACGTATGGAGTATAATCAAATATAGTGGAATGTGGTAAAGCTGTCTTTATTTATAAACTTAAGTTACGTTGTAAAATTAAAAGAAAATGAATGCGTCTCGCTCAAATTAGTGTAGGCGGCTTGGTGTTTCCATGAAAGTTTCAGTAGCAGTTATGTAGTTACCGTGGCAACAGTAGTAGGTCAGCTGTTGTTGTCTAACTTTTTAGGTCAAACAATGTATATATTGTAACTAGCTGTCCCGACAAACGTTGTTTTGCCATATAAAAAAATAAAAAAAAATGTTAAGGGTGGACAACCCTTAAGGGGTATGAAAAATAGATGTTGGCCGATTCTCAGACCTACTGAATAAGCATATAAAATTTGGTAAAAATCGGTCAAGCCGTTTCGGAGGAGTTTGGCAACAAAAACCGTGACACGAGAATTTTATATATTAGATAATAGGACATTTACCATTTTCCTACTACTTTACAAAAGTAAAGTGTACAATTTTTACAACGATTTATTTTCTTCAAAATATTCAACGGATACATTTTAAGTATATTTTTTACTATTATCAATTGTAGTATATTAAAATGACAATTTAAAAATGTCGATTAAATAACAAAACCAAGAAAAGTAAAAGAAACAATACTTCGTTAGTCAATTTACGATAAAATAGATAAATATGTGCCTAATAAAGTTTGATTACGCTACATTAGGATTACATCAACATGTACATATAAGTTTTCAGTTTTCCGAGCGCGTAGGAAGCATTTTCCACGGCAGTACGCACCGCGATTCATTGCCGGACGCTTGGTCTATGCCATACGTTGAGATATACTAGAATCGAGGCTCTAGTATAAACAACTTAGCTTATACCTACCTTTACTAGCTATTTCAAGACAATTAAAATGGTTTATGCTGTCATAAGCGACTTAAAATTAGTCCATTTGAGAGGTTTGATTTAGAGGTTGTGAATAATTAATCTGTCTTGGGCAAGCCATGGACGGATTTATTTATGGTGGACTCAAGTCATGCAGTGCTATGTAACTTCTCGATATTTTGTGGTAAAAGTCTCGGATGAAGTGAGCGCAATGGACGCGTGTGATGGCCAAGTCGTTGATGTTGCCGCCTTTGCCGCAGCCGCGTCGGTTCCCTCTTTACTTACACCCTTATCGTATAAAAAGGTGATTTATAATCATTTCTATGCTATTTAGCAAGAGTCTAAAATAGCAACTCAAATTTAGTTACCTCGAAGTCGTAAGCACGAACTGAATTTATAGTTAATTTAATTACGCATTGAGATTTTGCATCTATATTGATATTTACTCGTACATTTATGAAGTAACGATGAATTTAACGTTTATTGAATGCAAAAATGTGTATCAAAGACGTTGTTATCTTAAAAGATAATGTAAGCATAACAAATAGCCAATTAATTGAACTTAGTATACCTAATTAAGAATAACGGTAGTTCTCTTACCTTTTATAAATGAATCCCATCGAAATACTCCTGTGTAATCTGAAGAGTAGAAATAATAGTATTTAAATTAGGTATTTAAGAACAACATAACACAGATATAATATGTAACTGAACATATAGTTCATATCCTTAGTATGGCAGATTAACAATCTTACTGATAGGCGACTGCTTCACTTTTGAACTATTTCATTTTAATTTTTAAACTATTTTCGTATATATGTATGTGGATATTGGAATGACAACACAAAAATAAAATTCATGTGTTATGTAAGATAGAAATCGTAGATACCTCCTTTAAAAAAAACTAAGGATGTAGGGTAATCTTTAAAAAATCCGTAATCTTTAAAAAATCCTTTCAAACGGATAAAACTATAAGGCTCGCACCCTATAACATCCCGAAAAGTTTTTTTTGTTGAAAGCGGAAAATGGTGAATTCAATGTCATCAACCAATTATTGTTCCAATGCTGGGCACGGGTCGTCTCTCAGAATGAGAGAGTTATATGCGATAGTCCACTGCGCAGGCCAAGTGCAAATTCAATATATTATGCAAAATATTCATCATTCTCCTTTGTGTAGCTCGATTTCGATAAGCTTCTAAAACAATGTTTTTGTACAGGCGTCACCGCTGCCCACACAACGATGTCCCGGAGCCATTGTTCGATGTGGAGCACACAACGAGTGTGGTCTCCGCGTACAAACAAGACTACGACGAAAAACACGTCAGTCGTACTACAGCTGTTCATCATGAAGATCATCTCCGGCTCGAAGGAGAGTTTCAAGAACCCGAGCGCCCCCGCTGGCAACCCGTTGAGCGACCCAAACCTACGAAGCCCGAAGACAATCTTAAGCCCGAAGGTGATTTTGAAAAGAGACAACCTGAAGAATGGCGGCCAGGTGATAGAGCACCCGTCCGTCGTCCGGAGGATAACTTGAAACCGGAGGGAGAGTTTGCAAAGCGCAGACCAGAGGAATGGCAACCGGGAGACAGAGCTCCTGTTCGTCGTCCAGATGATAACCTAAGGCCCGAAGGTGAATTTACTACCCCCGAAAAACAACCCTGGCAACCTGCTGAACGTCAAAAACCTAAAAAGCCAGAAGATAATCTACGCCCAGAAGGAGATTTTGAAAAACGCCGTCCGGAAGAATGGCGCCCCGGTGATAGGGCTCCAGTGCGTCGCCCAGAAGACAACTTGAAGCCTGAAGGAGAATTTGAAAAACGCCGACCAGAGGAATGGCAACCGGGCGACAGAGCTCCAGTTCGTCGTCCAGATGACAATTTGAGACCCGAGGGTGAATTCACTTCACCTGAAAAGGAACCATGGCGTCCAGCTGAGAGACAGAAACCTAAAAAGCCAGAAGACAATTTACGCCCTGAAGGAGAATTTGAGAAACGTCGGCCTGAAGAATGGCAACCAGGTGATAGAGCTCCAGTTCGCCGCCCGGATGACAACCTGAGACCCGAGGGTGAATTTACTTCACCTGAAAAGGAACCGTGGCGCCCAGCTGAACGGCAAAAACCCATAAAACCTGAAGATAACTTACGTCCGGAAGGAGAATTCCAGAAACGTCGGCCTGAAGAATGGCGCCCAGGTGACAGAGCACCTGTGCGTCGTCCAGAAGATAATTTGAAGCCAGAAGGCGACTTCGAGGATAGAAAACCTGACGAGTGGAGACCCGGTGACAGGGCACCGATGCGTAGACCTGAAGATAATCTCAAACCTGAGGGTGAATTTACTACGCCTGAGAAAGAGCAATGGAGACCAGCAGAACGCCCAAAACAGAAGAAACCTGAAGATAACTTACGGCCTGAAGGTGAATTTGAGAAACGTAAGCCAGATGAATGGCGACCTGGAGACAGGGCTCCTGTTCGTCGTCCCGATGATAATTTAAGACCCGAGGGAGAATTTACCACACCTGAAAAAGAAACGTGGAGACCGGCTGAAAGACAAAAACCCAAAAAACCTGAAGATAATCTTAAGCCTGAAGGAGAATTTGAAAAACGTAGACCCGAAGACTGGCGCCCGGGTGATAGGGCTCCTGTACGTCGTCCAGAAGATAATTTACGGCCAGAAGGAAACTTTGAAAAGAGGAAGCCTGAAGAATGGCAACCTGGTGATAGAGCACCAGTTCGCCGACCGGAAGATAACCTTAAGCCAGAAGGAGAATTCACATCTCCGAAAAAGGAGCCTTGGCAACCTGCTGAACGGCCTAAGCAGAAGAAACCCGAAGACAATCTCAAACCTGAAGGAGAGTTTACTACACCTAAAAAGGAAGAATGGACACCTGCTGAAAGACCACAACAGAAGAGACCTGTAGATAATTTGAAACCGGAAGGTGATTTTACTCAGCGCAAACCAGAAGAGTTCGTTCCCGCTGAGAAAGCAATTGTAAAGAAACCTAAAGATAATCTTCATCCTGAAGGCGAATTTACTACAACGAGAACTGATGATTATAAAGTCGTCAGAGGTGAAAGAGCAGAAATAATAAGACGGACTGACAACATCATCGTGGAAGGAGAATTTATAGGTATGTATTTTAAATAGTACCTTTTTCAATACAACTTCATGTAATTTCATTTATTTATAGTGTTATTCAATTACATATCTTTTATTACAGACGAAACAACGTCACGCAGCGAGTATACGGTTAAACCAACTGAAAGACCAAAACCTGTCCGACGAAATACGTGGACTAAAATAGAAGGAGAAATGACAACCGACACTACTACCAAGTCAGAATTTATAGATTACACTGACATTGTCGAAAGAACCACTGTTGTGACAAAGAGAACTGACAATTTAATACGGGAGGGAGAAATTGATTTTGTTACATCAAATCAAAATGACTTCACTGAAAAGAAAACTGTTGTAGAACGTCCACAAAGAAGGCGTACATGGACGAAGGAGGACTACGACAAATTCTTTTCGACTGAAAATGTGGAAAATATTACAACAACTCAAGAAGAATATACAACACACAAAGAAATAAGAACTGAAAGACCGGAGCTTAAAAGACCAAAAGATAACCTAAAACCAGAAGGAGAGTTTGAAAAACCTAAAACAGAAGAGTGGAAACCTGCCGAACGACCTAAACAGAAAAAACCTGAGGATAATCTAAAACCAGAAGGTGATTTTGAACAGCCAAAGCACGAGGAGTGGCGGCCAGCGGAGAGGCAAACTCCCAAAAAACCAAAGGACAATTTGAAACCAGAAGGAGACTTTGAAACTCCTGAGAAAGAGGAATGGCGACCTGCCGAACGCCCAAAACAGAAAAAACCGAAAGATAATCTTAGGCCAGAAGGTGACTTTGAACAGCCTAAACAAGATGAGTGGCGCCCAGCGGAGAGGCAAACTGCCAAAAAACCAAAAGATAACTTGAAACCAGAAGGAGACTTCGAAACACCTGAAAAAGAGGAATGGCGACCTGCCGAACGCCCAAAACAGAAAAAACCGCAAGACAATCTTAGGCCAGAAGGTGATTTTGAACAACCTAAACAAGATGAGTGGCGCCCAGCGGAGCGACAAACTCCCAAAAAACCAAAAGACAATTTGAAACCAGAAGGAGACTTCGAAACTCCTGAAAAAGAGGAATGGCGACCTGCCGAACGCCCAAAACAGAAAAAACCGCAAGATAATCTTAGGCCAGAAGGTGACTTTGAACAACCTAAACAAGATGAGTGGCGCCCAGCGGAGCGACAAACTCCCAAAAAACCAAAAGACAACTTAAAACCAGAAGGAGACTTCGAAACTCCTGAAAAAGAGGAATGGCGACCTGCCGAACGTCCCCAACAGAAAAGACCAAAAGATAATCTTAAACCTGAAGGGGAGTTTGAACAGCCAAAGCACGACGAGTGGCGTCCAGCAGAGAGGCAAACTCCTAAAAAACCAAAAGACAATTTGAAACCAGAAGGTGACTTCGAACAACCGAAACAAGAAGACTGGCGACCAGCTGAAAGACAAACAGCAAAGAAACCTAAAGATAATTTGAAACCAGAGGGTGATTTTGAAGTTCCTGATCATGAGGAGTGGCGTCCAGCTGAACGCCCAGTTCAAAAGAAGCCGAAAGATAATCTAAAACCTGAAGGTGAATTTGAAACACCAGAAAGGGAGAAGTGGCGACCTGCCGAACGTCCTCAACCGAAGAAGCCTCAAGATAATCTCAAACCTGAAGGTGACTTCGAACAGCCAAAACAAGATGAATGGCGTCCAGCCGAGAGACAAACGCCTAGAAAACCAAAGGACAACTTAAAACCTGAAGGTGACTTTGAGACACCAGAACGAGAAGAATGGCGTCCAGCTGAACGTCCAGTTCAAAAGAAACCAAAAGATAATCTTAAGCCAGAAGGTGAATTTGAAAAACCAAGGCACGAAGAATGGCGGCCGGCTGAAAGACAGACCGCTAAAAAACCAAAGGATAACTTAAAACCTGAAGGTGAATTTGAGACTCCCGAACGTGAAAAGTGGCGTCCAGCTGAACGTCCTAAACAGAAGAAGCCTGAAGATAATCTCAGGCCTGAAGGTGACTTTGAGCAACCAAAACAAGATGAGTGGCGTCCGGCTGAGAGACAAACACCTAAAAAACCAAAAGATAACTTGAAACCGGAAGGTGAATTTGAAACTCCGGAACGTGAAAAATGGCGCCCAGCCGAACGTCCCATTCAGAAGAAACCTAAGGATAATCTAAAACCGGAAGGGGAATTCGAGCAACCAAAAACTGAAGAATGGCGCCCGGCTGAACGGCAAACGGCTAAAAAACCTAAAGATAACTTACAACCTGAAGGTGACTTTGAACAGCCTAAGCATGAAGAGTGGCGTCCGGCAGAAAGGCAAACGCCTAAAAAACCAAAAGATAACTTGAAACCAGAAGGTGAATTTGAAACTCCTGAACGTGAAAGATGGCGTCCAGCTGAGCGCCCAGTACAAAAGAAGCCTCAAGATAATCTCAAGCCTGAAGGTGAGTTTGAGCAGCCTAGACCTGAAGAATGGCGACCAGCGGAGAGGCCAACGGCTAAAAAACCTAAAGATAACTTAAGACCAGAAGGTGAGTTTGAACAACCTAAACATGACGAATGGCGTCCAGCTGAGAGACAGGCGCCTAAAAAACCGAAGGATAACTTGAAACCAGAAGGAGACTTTGAAACTCCTAAACATGAGGAATGGCGACCTGCTGAGCGACCTGTTCAGAAGAAACCAAAAGACAATCTGAAGCCTGAAGGCGATTTTGAACAGCCAAAGCAAGATGAGTGGCGTCCGGCTGAAAGACAAACACCTACTAAACCAAAAGACAATTTGAAACCAGAAGGTGATTTTGAAACTCCTGAACGTGAAAAATGGCGTCCCGCTGAACGTCCTAAACAGAAGAAGCCCCAAGATAATCTCAAACCTGAAGGCGACTTTGAACAGCCAAAGCAGGATGAGTGGCGTCCAGCTGAGAGGCAAATGCCTAAAAAACCGAAAGACAACTTAAAACCAGAAGGTGAATTTGAAACACCTGAACGCGAAAAATGGAGACCTGCTGAACGACCGCAACAGAAGAGACCAGATGATAATTTACGTCCTGAGGGAGACTTTGAGAGAAGGCAACCGGAAGAATGGCAACCTGCTGAGCGGCCAGTTCAAAGAAAGCCAAAAGATAACTTGAAACCAGAGGGAGAATTCGAACAACCTAAACCTGATCAATGGCGCCCGGCTGAAAGACCGAAGCCGACTAAGCCAGAAGACAACTTACGTCCCGAAGGCGACTTCGAAAAACGAGAACCCGAAAAGTGGCGACCTGGTGAGAGAGCACCTGTACGCCGTCCTGAGGATAACTTGAGACCCGAAGGAGAATTTACGACCCCTGAAAAAGATCACTGGCGTCCAGCTGAACGCCCCAAACAAAAGAAACCAAAAGATAATCTCAAGCCTGAGGGTGAATTTGAACAACCGAAGCCTGACGAATGGCAGCCAGCAGAAAGGCAAACTCCTAAACGACCAAAAGACAACCTTAAGCCTGAAGGCGAATTTGAGAAACCAGAACCTGAAAAATGGCGTCCTGCAGAACGACAGACACCTAAAAAGCCTCAAGACAATTTAAGGCCAGAGGGTGAATTTGAAAAGCCTAAGCATGATGAGTGGCGCCCAGCTGAAAGACAGATGCCAAAGAAACCGCAGGATAATCTTAAGCCAGAGGGACAATTTGAATCACCTAAGCAAGATCAATGGCGTCCTGCTGAAAAGCCTCAAGTTATTAAACCTAAAGATAACTTGAAACCAGAAGGAGAGTTTGAAAAGCCCAAGCAAGATGAATGGCGTCCGGCTGAGAGACAAACGCCAAAGAAGCCTAAAGATAATTTGAAACCTGAAGGTGATTTCGAAACTCCTAAGCAAGACAAGTGGCGTCCAGCGGAACGTCCGGAAGTCAAAAAGCCTAAAGACAATTTAAGACCGGAAGGGGAATTCGAAAAACCGAAACAAGATGACTGGCGGCCTGCTGAACGGCAGACACCTAAAAAACCACAAGACAATTTGAAGCCAGAGGGTGAGTTTGAAAAGCCTAAGCATGATAAATGGCATCCCGCAGAAAGGCAAACTCCTAAAAAGCCACAAGATAACTTGAAACCGGAAGGTGAATTTGATCGACCCGAAAAAGCAAAACCACAGCCGGTAGGAGAAAGACCAGTGCAAAAGAAACCGAAAGATAATTTGAAACCAGAAGGCGACATGGAAGTTGTACGTAGAACTGATTACACCGCTACGCGAGGAGATCGTGTCGAGGTTGTAAAACACGAGGATCATCTTAAAATGGAAGGGGTTATTGATACTCATCGCTCCAGAGATGACTATAAACGTATAGACCGAACTGAGAAGATAGTTATCCAAAGGCATGAAGATAATTTAAGGACTGAAGGAGAATTCATTGATCTTCACACTCGTAATGATTACAGTGCTACCAAGGGTGAGAGAGCACCAGTAGTTAAACCACAAGACAATCTTAAACCAGATGGTAAGTTTTATAAGCCTGAAGTTGTACCTTCTCAACCTGCCGAAAAGCGTAAGCCATTTAAACAAGTGGACAATATAACAATCGAAAGAGACATCGATGTACGTCAAAAGCAAAAAATAGAAAGAGTCGATATTATCAGGCGAGAAGACAACTTGAAAATAGAAGGCGAATTTATTGATATGAAACAAAGGAATGATTATAGCGTTGTCACTGGAGAAAGAAGGGCTCTGGTTAAACATGAGGATAATTTGAAAATGGAAGGAAGAATGGAGAACGTTCATACATCATCTTCGGACACATATAGAGTTGTTAAAGGACAAAGGGTAAAATTAACTCGGAGAGAGGATAATTTGAAAATTGAAGGAGTATTTGAAGATCACAAGCGTAGAGATGATTATAAGATCATTAAGGGTGATAAAACTGCTATAACTTACTACCCTCATGATAAAAGACCTGATCAAGAAACAGATAAGACACCTGAGCCTGTTAATGGAGAGAGACGTACACCAACGAAACCTGGGGATAAACATGAACCAGATAGCAGACACCCAACTAGGCAAAAGTGGGCAACGCCAGAAAGAACCATTTTGGAACCTGAAGACTATGTTCCAGGGGACCGCGAATCACAACCTGGTAAACCAACTCAATATCCCCGTGGTACACCTGATAGAGAAAAGCCCTCCAGACCTTCATGGAGCAAAACAGATGAACAAGAACCACGGCAGCCAAAGGATGATCAACGTCCAAGAAGTGACCGCGATGGACATCCCAAGGGATGGCAACCTGGTGAAAGACCTGAACAAATTCGTCCGAAAGATAATCTTAAGCCCGAAGGTGAATTTGATCGTCCAACTCAACAAAAATGGCAACCTGGAGATCGCCAAGGCCCAATAAGGCCAGAAGACAAAGATTCCAAACATCCTAAATCTCCATGGCAACCAGGTGAAAGACCAGAACAATTCCGCCCTAAGGATAACCTTAAGCCTGAAGGTGAATTTGACCGTCCTGCTCAACAGAAATGGGAACCAGGAGACCATCCAGGTACAAGAAGACCAAAAGGTACCGACCATGACCATCCAAAGACGCAATGGCAATCTGGCGAAAGACCCGAACAAATTCGTCCCAAGGACAATCTTAAACCCGAAGGTTCATTTGACCGTCCTGAACAACAAAAATGGCAACCTGGTACTCGTCCAGATCCAATAAAGCCAAAAGATAATTTGCACCCAGAATCGGACAGAGAATCTTACCCCTCGAGGTCTAGAACACCGCAAACCATAAATGGTCGCAGGGATCATCCAGGGCCACAAGAGGACTTAAGACCAAAAGATCAACGAAGTGATGTCGTAAGGCATGATACTACTATTCAATATGATTCTTCAAGGAGCTCTGTAGATTCGAAGCAAGTTTCTGAACGTGATGATTACAACAGATCCCAACACATTACACGCAGTGATGTCAAGATATCCGATGATAAAGTGCAAAGGACCGAAAGAGTAACGCACGTAAAACACACGACTGTCGAGCACTCTACTGCGAAGCACGTGCAGAAAGGAACTCATACTAAACATTCTACACTTACTACTCAAGATGTTGTTGATCATAAGGGGTCTCAAACAAATATTAATAATA
This sequence comes from Spicauda simplicius, assembly GCA_949699795.1. Taxonomy (NCBI): domain Eukaryota; kingdom Metazoa; phylum Arthropoda; class Insecta; order Lepidoptera; family Hesperiidae; genus Spicauda; species Spicauda simplicius. Next base: position 9,920,760 of record OX453071.1, on the reverse strand, counting down.
GAACTTCTTCCCAAAATATCCTAGACCGAACAGACACTCAACAAAAAATCGATAGGTCTGTAGTAAGAAACGTAAGTGATAAAAATGTCGTTAATAAAATGGATTCGAAATCGACTACTACTTCTAGTAATATAACCAAGGTAATGAAACAAGTAACGGAAAAGAAACTGATAGCGGGAAAATGGGTTACTGTAACAAGGAACGTTGAAGTTAACACGGTCATTGGTGGAGATGCTACCGGCCCTGGCGTAAAAAGAGTTACAGATACAGACCATACAACTCATCGTAAACTTGTCGGTGAATCATCTCCGAGCCTTACTTCCTCAGAACAAAGAAACGTGACTACCACGAGCAACGTGCATGACTCTCGTCAACAACACCATGTCACCGATAACCAGTCGAGGCGAAATATTTCTGACACAACATATATTGTTAAAGAAGGTCACCATGACCATGATGCCATTACAAAGAGTGCCCATCACATTCAACATGGAGGTACAATAGTAAGGAATGAAACTGGTGAAAATGTGACGCAAAGGGTTGTATCTTCACAGCAATCTTCATCGTCAACTTCGAATGTTCATAATGTAAATACACAACAACATTACAGTCATTCATCGACGGACAGTCGAAATCAACAAAACATTACCAATGTGACAAGAGGACAAATTCATACAGACCAAGGTACGAGATCACCTCAGCAACATAGTCCAGGCAGCCAAGTTCAAAGACGACACGTTGACTCTGATGTTCAAGATATTCATACTTCCGATAACAGGACAAATTTACAACAGCGCCATGTTTTATCCGACCATCATGCTAAACGTAGTGCTAGCTCTATAAGTAACGTTATAACAGGTAGCCACACAGAACAAAATATTTCAAGATCTACTCATCAGTCACAAACTGTCAATAGAAGTCAACTGAGTGACAGTGTTACGAAAACAAGCATCGAATTCCAGCGCGCTATGCATGGTGGAGGAGAAGTCACAAATAATGTAGACACTACGCGTAGCGGTCATCACAAACGCACTTCTGATTTAGTTTCTGATGCAGCTAGTTCCAACGCTGTCCTACATCGTAAAGGCGTGTCATCAGCTACAGAAGCTCACCACTCTATTAGCTCTACTGCTGCTGCACAGCGTAAGAGCATTAGCAATCTTTGCGACCGCGGCGAATACATCAGTAATTCTACGCAGAGTAATGATAGAAAGAGCATCAGCTCTATGCATCGTTCAGCTCGTGAAAACATGGCTGTGATATCACAACACACAGATAGTTCAGATTCTCGTCGGCAACAGAGAAGGGATGGACAATCGACCTTAATTGTGGAACGCCAACCTCGTGGTACTGCGAGGGACAATCTTCGCGTAGGCGGAGAATTCTACGGTCAATCGGAAGCAAAGGCGTACGGCAGTTTCTCGCGATCTGAACATGCGCAAAGATCGGAGCGTTCTGAAAGGGTTGAGAGAGTAGAACGCCACGGTCGGCAATATGGTAATACTTCGCACTTTGTCTTAGGCGATGGTAGTACTAGCTACAAACGAGAATATACCACCCATGTTCATGGCACTTGCCCTGCAACCTTGCTGGATTCCTCGCGCACTCCTTTCAAACACACACGCGATTCTCGTGAACATAAGTTTTACTCGTCTAAAGTAACTCAGCAGTAAACTTCTTTCAAAATAAAGACTAACTAATAACTATTATCATTCCTTATTTAGTGGCGCTTTAAATTTTAATCTTTATTAATTTTGAACTATATTATACTTCAGATTATTTAAGTTAACAAATGCTAGATTTGTATAACAAACGTGCCTTTTTATGAATTATAAGAGTTGCTTATAATATTTTATTGATCTTTAATATTAAATTATAATGATTTTATTTATCTTTTGTTTTATCAAACTTTGCCATGTAATAAACTTTTATACAACATTCTTGTTCTTTTTTTTAAATCTTTTACTTCATGTTCCTCACCATCATATAATGGTTATTCACCTATATATAGATAATTATTAGGCTGAGATAAATCATCAGTGTTACCAATAACAAAATTAGAATACTACTATGTAAGTTACGAGTTTTAATAAAATGTTCTCCCAACTTTGTTAAATACATAAAATAATATTACATTGACCTAAACTATTCAGCAAAGCGCGCAAGCGAAGATTGGATTGGATTGAAGATCCACAGAATACCAGCGCTGCAGGTGACCTTGACTACCTGCAGCAATAAGCTGAGTGGAGACCCATTTGGTCAATGTAATGTAACTTACATCATTAAGTAATAGTTAATAATAATAACACATGTTTGCTATTAGATGTTTAGATGTATCTGTTTTTGTGTAACCTTATGTACTGTACCGAATAAAGTATTTTCTTTCTTTCTTTCAAAGAGTAGAATATTAATAAATTTAATAAGAAACACATAGTTTACAATATGTACATAATTCGTATGTAGCATTATCTATGTATTTATATGTATATTGGAGTACCTACGCATTTTACTTTTACTAATATTTAAACTTTATTTTACTTATGATCAGTACATACGTCAGTTTTATATCCAACGATCAATCCATGAATGTAGTGTCCTTTGTTTTAATCATCTGTAAAATAAGACACTAGAAAAAAACCTTTACCCAACATTTTATTTTCAATTTTTTCAATAAAGAGAGCTCGGCCAATATGCAAATCATCGCATATCTCCTTTCCTTCCCCCCTCATCGCACCTCCTTCATCAGCACACTTCGGCACTAAAAAAGCTTCCCATCATAGCTGTGTTACACATTTAAATTATACAAAACCATAAAATATAAAAATAAATATTTTATTCGTTACATTATGTTGTAACTTTTGTTAAAACGCATTGTAATATAAAGCAAATTTTATTATTATTAACTCGTAAATCAAAACTTACTGAAATAGCAAATATTTATAAATGAATATACTCTAGAATAATGTGCTAAGACAATTCATTCTCTAAAACGCTTATAAATTAGTAAATTCACCATAAAATCAATACTAATAGTAAGAACGTAACTTCCGAATCACTGTTTAAGAGTCGAATCTCTATTTTCTGAACTTAATGGTTTTAGACGCCGTATTCTTTTGAATCGTCCTAAATCTTCCTCATAATTCCGTGGAAGAGAACCAAAAGCGTCATTTTCCTGGTACGGCGGAGATAGCTGATGAACACCTTCAGAGATATCGTTATCATCATTTTCTGATACCATAGTGTTTCTTTGTCTAAATTTCTCGTTGTCATTTAAGTCATTCAAAAAATCGTTAGATTCGTCTGCCGTTCGTTTATTTCGCGATACTCCATTGAGCATTATATTATCATCTACACCCTCTATTCCAGACAACACAGCATCCGTATCCGATCCTAAGCGCACAGTGTCAATTTCTAAGTTATTACTGTCAGAATTAATGGCATGAGAATCACCATCGAATGTAGAAATATCGGTATCCTGTCGATTTAATTCCCCAGATTTAGCAAAATTTGCTCGTCTATCAAAGAAACCGTCATCCTGAAATTCACCACCCTCATCACTATCTTCCTCATTATTTTCAACAGCATTTGAGAAAAATGGGACTTTTAGGTTAGATATTAAATTACCATCTCTCTTTTGTACGATTTTATCAGTATTCATTCTCTTTACCCTTACTAATGGTACCATATCTGATCCAGGCTTTAAATTACTTATATCGTTATCATTAGGAAACGAATTTTCTAAAGATTTGATAGAATCTTCATTATTGGAGCAAGCTCTTTTGTTTATTTTATTATTGTATAGACTGGATTCTTCATTCCATAACTGTGACAAGTCTTCATTTTCGGAGCAATACAAATCTTCACTATTTAGAGGACTTAAAATATCTGAATCCTCTAATTTTGACTCGGATTGTGTAAAAGCGTTTGAATTCATTTCTCGTTTCTTTTGATTCTTCGGCGTACCTAGGTCTTCGCTTGCATTGTCTTGAATTTTATTTTCTCCTTGAGGGAGCTCCAGATTACCTTTATTATCGGATTTTTCTAATTTTGTATCTTCTGTACCGTCTAATATATTAACTCGATCACCAGACTTTTCAGAACTACTTACAATTTTAGTCGTTTTCGAACACGTTCCTCCACTTTCAGATATTTTCGTATTCTCTGTATTTTCAGTACTAAGATTCATAGAGGATTCTATATTTGCTAATCCCTCTTGAATTTTAATTGCGTCAGACTGTTCACTACCAACAAAACTATTTTCATCATTAGCGCCAGCTTTTTTAGTGATTTCTCTCTTATTTACGTTATCATATTCTAATTGGGAGCTATCTATTATATTTTTCAATAGTGCTTTTTTGTCGTCAGATAGAGAATTTAATAGTTCGTTTAATTCTTTTTTAGTAAGCTGTTTTATATGACTTTTAATGGCGGTTTCCTCGTCTTCATCTGTATTAATCTCATTTATTTCAGTTGAGGTTTCTTTAGCACCAGTGGTGTCTTCAGATTCAGACTCCTTTACTTGGCGTCTGTCTCGAGGCATAGTATCGTACTCATTGTTAAATTCTTTTATATCAGTCATTTCTTCATCTCTGTCCACACTTCTAATGGTACTATACTGTTTAAAATATTCAGACTGTTCACTTTGGCCGTCAGTTTCATCTTCATTATTTTCCCTATCATGGGCTTTATGAAGTTTTACCTTGTTTTGAAACATCATATTATTACGTTCGTTATGTTCAGAGGCTCTTTTTGCATCGTTACCAGTAGCCAACATATTATTATCAAATAAATTTGCATTTTTTTCTTGACTTTCATCAGGAACATCATTATTATTCTCCAAATAATCTTTGTCTGGACGAGCGCGATCTTCTTCATTGGAAGTTGCTATACCTTCCTCTTGTAAATCCTCCTTAGCATTAGGTTCATTACCTGGAAACTGTTCATACAGAATTATTCACACAGTCCCTATATAAACTTTTGTTTTAATTTCGAAAGCATTTCAAAACAGCAACATATTCCAAATTACCAGTTTTAGCGATGACTTCTGGACGTTTAATCCATCAGCATAACTGTCTCCATCGGACTCTTCTTTCGCTTCCCTTAAAAACGCCAAAAATGTATCATTTATAACACAATGTATCTTAATTTGAAACTTTTTTAATAGAAATGATGATGACTTAATAGTATAGAAATGCTATGCATCAGATTAAAAAATAGTTTAATGTGAGTCGCCAAGTTGAGGCAGCTCCATACTTGTCAAAACGTCGTACATATATAAGTTCTACAGTTTTATTTGGCCAATATGGCAGATGTCCCCCTTTAAAAGAAAGTTTCATGTATGACCTTTTTCGCCCAAGGCCATTTGTAATTTTTAACTTATATAATTAATTATGTATTCAAATGAAAACTTACCTATCATAATCCTCGAAAATCCGTGAAGGCCTGCTAACTGCGTGAACAATTAAGCAGCATATAACGATAATGCTATAAAAATACATATTTGTATTCCGCACCATAAAGTTCCCCAAAAGTGACAAGTTATTGACAACTTACATTTTTTCTCGTAAAGGTAAGAATGTTACCTGCCAAATAATAAGGGCATATTGAAGCTATTGAGGTTTTATTACTTAATCCCCCGTTTATTAAATAAAGGCCACATCAATTTTCTGCTTGTTACTTACAAACAGAACACTTCAAAAATACGTAAATGTAAAATATTAAAGAAGCAAGAGATTAAAAGAAGATATAGAAGAGATAATATTTGACATATTCTTTTCAAAAGCACACAATGGTCGTGGACATCGATGCGTTACTTACGTACTTGAGTGGTATAATCATGGAATTATAATAAATTAAGAACTGAACTTTTGTGATGCACGAAAAAATAACACTAATACCAGTAAAGACACAATTTTGTAGGAATATTTGTTATGTATGAATGTATGTTTGATATATTATGTATAGGTGTATTCCAGTAATGATTTACTCAAATAAAGTGGAATGTCTATAGGAAACATATCAGTGTATTTTCTCGAATTCAGATTTTAATCTTTCAAATCATTCAACGAAGGGTTCCCTACTATAGTGTTTTTGCGTGAAGTATTAACCACTAGAGGTATGAAAAGGAAAAGAATGGAAATACTTACAACAATTTTATTTTTAATGAGACTGTTTCATCTCTATCACACTTATTATGTACATTTGGTTTAAATAAAACAAACCTTTGAAATATTTAACTGCGAAATCTTCAATAGTTTGTGCATATTTGAGAAAAAACATTTATGTCTTACATTTAATGTCATACAAATCGATCAAATAGATTTAAAGAATTTGTAGAAATACTAGATCACACAATTTGGTGTCTCGTCGCTTCCACCATTGAAAGCCCTTTCACATTTGCACTCCACCGTATCTTATACTATAGTCTAAATTCCAAAATGCAAAAGGTAAAAAATTTAAATGATTACATAGTTATGAGTACTTTCAAATGCATTCCAACAACAAGAAGATATCTACAACACACGGCCCGGCCGTTTGTCCGTACTCTGTCCACGTATTTTATACTTTTCAATTAATTTTTGTACGCCAGTTCTGTAAGGTCGTGTCTGTAAGTGTCGTACCTGTATAATCATTTAATGGACTATGTAAAATTCTCTCCAACAGTTATAAAGTATTTATAATAAACATTCATAACAAACTTTAATAAAATACAAATAGGAACATATGATATAAAACTGGTAGTATAGGAGACGTACACTTACACCTGCGGCCTTATAGAAGCTGTGCGAAATAGGCATAATATTGCATAAACAAAACAAATTTTAGATATATCCATAAACTTTGAATTTACAAAACAAATTGCACCTGATTTAGACCTGTGTCTAACCCATAACATTCATCTGTTCCGCGTTCAACGGACACTTGACATGTACATAATTATGTGTCTTATATTAGAAAAAAACACTATGAAAATCGCTAAGAAAAAGAAGACTTACATTTACATCTGATTAGGCTTCACTATGATTTATGTTGTGCTTATTTCTTTTATCACAATTATCGTACAGTAATTATTTATACAGTATCCTATTATATCCTCTGTCATACAGTACATACCCTCAAAATTGAAATATAAAATTAATTTTAAAACATTAACGATAATAGGAGTGTTATGTACGGGTCGTACATATACGGAAGTATGCAATAAATTGGACACGCACAACTTAAGTGTATCCGTCAATCCAACGTACATATCACACACTAGACAGTAAATTGAAAACCTGTGTCCACACTTGCATCGCACGCATGAATTATGAGTAGATGATTCTACCCTGTAGAAGTATTTATACATCTACTTTTTAACGAATGTATTTATTATATCTACTTATTAAGTAGTTGTCCTGTTAAAAATAATGCGGGAATTACACGAAGTCAGTGTTATAAGTAAAAGAGGGCTAGACAGTTTTATATTGTAAGAAGTACATTATTTTAATATGATGTCGGACTTAAGTTATAAACGTAATAGCAAGCCTCATAACATTTCGTTATTACGTAGATGTAAATCATACAATAGGTGACTTTAGATGTATGTGCGTGTATACGTTAAACGCCATATAAACTTTTATAGTATTTTTGCGTAGAATTGCGTGTCTGTCTATGGTCACGTCAAATTTCATCCGAATCAATGGTGCTGGCGTACTTCACTTGTTTTGCTGCGACACATTAACGAAGAAAGTTCTTAGGGCGCGTTCCAGATGACGTTTACAAAGCCAACGCTCAAAAAATCGTTTAGTCGTTGTGATCGCGGCGAAATGGCCACTCATGACGTCATGACTTACGCCCACGCGACGCTCACGACGACCCATCTAACAACGTGGGTCGAAGTGATCGTTCCAGAAGAGAATACGTCAATAAAGCTCACAAGCTAATGGACCGGGAAAAACTGCAGTCGTGAGCGTGCGCTTTGTGAACGTCTAATGGAACGCACCCCTAAAGTATGTTTCGAAAATACCTACATCTCGATGCGATGGGTTTATTTTCCAACGTGACATCAGGAACATAATAACAGGCTTAAAAACATTGACCTCGTGTAACTCGAGCATAAAAATTGTAACTTCTTATTAAATCCTCCACATTAAAAATATTGCTCATACGCACAAAATATATAACATAAATGTTACTTATTAACAATAATATTGTATGGAATACTTATTCATTCGCTTGTAATGCAATAATACTGACAATACAAAAATGATTGTCAATAATATTGTAAGCGTACTGAACGTAATAAAAATCATTGAAAAGTAGATTTATAAAATGTGTCAAATATTAACATATTTTGATATTACAAGTAACACAACCAACTTGCAGAACTGTTATCACTGAGACATTCTAAAATTAATGAATCGAAATGGAAATCTAACGTGATCATCAGTTCAATTGTTTGAAGGGAGGCGTAGAAACTGTTTATTTCGTTTGAAACTCATAACTTGATGACTAGACTCTTAAAACATAATAAAATGAGCATTAACAAAACAAAAAAAAAACACATATCTACTTATAAATCACTGTACTCACAACGCAACTCAACATCTAAAAATAATTTGTACATTGGCCGTATTCACTAAAATTAGTATATAGCCAAGTTTACATTCATAATAAAATGTCGTTAAACAATATGTATTATCGTAATTTTATCACATAACATACATATTACATTCATTTCAAGTAACGTTTACAGAACACATTTTTGGAATTACTGTGTAATTTCGTAATGTAAACAAGGCGATATAAACCGCTTCGTTAACGCGTACTATACGGAAATATAAACCAATCGGACATTGCGAGTACAATGAAGATTAACAGCTAAATATTTCCAAACTAAATACTACTTAAAGTTCTCTATCAGATGTAGTCCTACTACAGTGAAAATGCATAAATTCGCTGTTACTCGCGCAGAGAATGAACCGAATCAATTTCTATACCGTCGAATATAACAAATGACCTACCTGTACGTAGAAAATTGACCTCCACGCTAAAAGAGCTCGCAACCACGCGTACGTACCATACATAGATATGTTTGCGACAAAAGCTTATTAAAAATTTCAATAACAATTTCCGTCCTATTTACAATCTGGAGTACCTAACGATAAAATACATTAAGGGAATTCGGGCGCAATGTAATCATGCTGTATAACGATAGATTTAAATCACAAACGCGCCCAGGTGTCGAAAATATTGTACGACATTGAATGAAATGAGCAGATTAGGCTCTTTACTATTTAAATAACACTTCCATTATATATAGATTGTTAATAAGGGTGACCAATTTTTATGTCACACTCAAGTGATAAGGTAGGGCAGGGCGTATCTATATGATTTAAATCTGTGATTTAACGTGCTATTTAACAATTTCAGTATTGGTCGAGTGTGAAGGATATAACCTAGCTAGTGGAAATGAAATCGTAGTCGAATAAGGTCGAGTTCAGTCAACGCTTGAGCAATCGTTGAACGACACCACACTATACATTAAGAGGAATAAAAAGGGAATAATATAATCTGTTCATTAAAAAAATAGTGTCATAAATCGTAAAAAAGACGCCGCGGCTTTTACACTAGCATGCAACATTAGCGATTTTAAATGCAATCTCGTGAAGTGAACACCATTTATTTACACAGAACGGCCGTAGTGGCCCCACGTAGAAAGATAATATGAAAAAATGTCTGCGTTAAATTCGAAGTAAACTCTCTAATGATATTCGAGTACATATTCACAATACTTACCACGAAACGATCACTTAACGCTGTACACAAATCGACGATCGCCGTTCAAAACGAGACGAAACGAAAAAATAAAATCTATAATCTACAACGTACCTAACCCTTCGAATTAAATGAGTAAAGTTAAAACCACAATGAACACTCGCACTCGTTTACATAATACAACTACAAATAACGTTCAGATCGCGCCCGGAGTTCTCTCGAGCGCCGCTGGGAATGTGACGAGTCGCTACCGAGTCCTATATTCACTAACTCAGACTTGAAACGATACAATTGTCATGAAGTATAGGGAGTCGCGCGCGCCGCGCCGCCGCGATACGGGGCTGCCGTACCGAATTGACATTACAAATCTCACAATTTCATCGCATAAACAACGGAAATAATACATTAGTAGAATGGGTGTAGTTAAGGTATCTTACAATTTTTATCAACATTATCAATAAGTCGATTCATTAGGGCAATAGGTGTATTCATTAGGGCAGTAGGTACAAGTTGTTTAACAGTTTGATCTGAAACATGTTTTGTTTAACGTCTAAATGCATCATGCATCAATCATGCATGCAATGCTGTTTTGTACTTACGGAAAATGATTATACTAAAATAGCAAAACTATCTGTCCGAGAAATTATGATTGCCATTAAAAAGTACATAGACCAAACCGTACAAAAGTAAAAAAATAATGATAACATATTTGCAGATAGTAAACATATAAGAATTATATGATATATATGTTTTTCTATATAACTGAAATAATGTAATGTATCTGCAAATTTAAAAAAGGAAAAAAACAAACCTCAAATTACTGTCAATAATAAAGAAGTTATATCTATAAACTTTTAAAATTTAAACATTTTACATTCCGCTCTATTTTAATATGTAAACTCGACAGTCAATTGTTTTTATTTAAAAATAAAACATCGAATTACCCGCTTCGGATAAAATACTTCGAAATCCGCTCTACTTGAATACGGCACGATAATCACTTGTATTTGAACCATTAAACGTCGTTCGAATATGGCAACACGTCAGTCACTGTTATCAATTAACGATTTAACGAACGAGCGATCAGTCCGCGCAATCCGCTCGTTTCAACAGACCGAGCGATCGATCCGCGGACCGGTCGAGCGATCGATCCACGAGTTGAACAGATCGAGTTGCAGATGCACGATAGAGCAAACAAATCGGCCGATCGATCCGGCGTCGCGTCCGGCAGCCCCGGCGCGGTCACAGCAGCGCGACGTAGAGCGCGAGGCGGCACTACAAGCGGTCGTCGAGGCGGTCGAGGCGGTCGAGGCGGTCGAGGCGGAACTCGTGCTCGACCGCCGAGTCCGGCAGCAGCGCGCTCGGCTCCTCGAGCAGCGTGAGCTCGTCGAGGTCGAGGCCGGCGCGCAGCTGCGCCTCCTCGCCGCCGAATATGCCCGCGTCCAGCTCGCCCGAGTAGTCTGCGGATCACACGTGTGTACAACTGTTATTATTTTGCTAAAATGCCGTTGAGCACTTTTTGAAATGAAATCAAATGTCTTTTTTTTTATTTTGTATAGGCCTACGGGGACACTTACAAATTGTCATTTACAATTTTTTGAAGTGAAACTTCTTTATCGGGGTTGGAAAAAAATTTAGTGTAACATTTTTTCGTTACGCGCCATCTTTTTCTTATCCCTACCACGCGTGATATTAAATAGATTATTATAGATTAGATTAATAGATAAAGTTTAATAAAAGCCTTTTATTAAACTTTATCTAATTTAACTTTATTTAACCAATTTCTGTAAAGTTGCATATAGTAAATTATTTTTTGAAAAATAACGTCATAAAGAAGTTTCACTTCTTACGAGTGTACGCTAGTACACGCACACATTTTTTTTTACACCACCACCGCATCGTATCACGACCTCAACTGAGAAGATCCGGCAAGAAACTCAGCGGGTTTGTCTTTTTGTCATGATGTATTTTTTTTCAATCATGGTTTTTTTACATTGTAATGAAAGTTAGCTCCAGTATCTTGGGTGAATCAAAATAACATGAGTAGCAACGCATCTGTAATTGATTTCAGATAGAACTCATGTTCTGTATGAGTTGATTACAGATGTCCATGAGCGGCAGTGACCACTTACCATCAGGTGGACTGCATCGTCACTGAAAACTTTACGTGAGCTATATGTATATTGTGTACATATATGCATGTGTCTCTATGTGTGTATATCCGTCCTCGCGTTATTTCTATAAGTATCCACTTCAATAAGCTGTTCTCATGTTTGCCTTTTTTATTTGCTAAAAACGTTGTTATTTATCGGATTGACGGAGTAAACGGGTCCATCCAAGTGGTTACTGCCACCCATGGGCTTTCGTAAGCAACTTCATATAGAACAAGTATCTTTCTGACATGAATCACTGATGCATTTTGATTACTGAGGACTGAGGCGTTCGCCTCGTACAAGACTACATCCTTTCACCGAAATGTGGGAACCGCTTCAAACTTCAACTAAGTTTGACGGTACCACTTATTGACTTACGATAGAATCCTTGTCACGTGTTTACTTCGTTTTAAGATTACTTTCATCTTTTTCTTATTATTACACAGAAGTAGCAAACGAGCATGCAGTCCACCTGATGCTTAGTAGTGACTGCCGTCCGTAAACGCAAGCAACTTCTTCTATATGAAGTTGCTAAGTCTAAGAGCAGTGATAGCCTAGGTTGAAACTTGCCCTCTCGGGAATCGGGAATCGGGAGGTCCTAGGTTCAAACCCAGGCACACACCTCTGATTTATGTGCGTATTAGAAATTAATGATCACTGCTTTTCGGTGAAGGAAAACATCGTGAGTAAACCTACAGACCCGAGAGTTCTTTAAAAAAAAAGTTCTCGGAGGTGTGTGAAGTCCACCAATTCGCAGTTGGCCAGCGCGGTGGACTATGGCCTATAACTGTCTCATTCTGAGAGAAGACCCGTGCCCATCAGTGGGACAATAATGGATTGTACCCCAAGTCTATGGGCGGGCGGCGGTGATCATTTACACTTTGACTGCATCCTCGTTTACTACTTCAATCTTACTACTCGACCAAAACAATTAGGCGCATGACAGTTGAAACGTCATTAGAACTAGGGATTTCCCATCCCGATACGAAATATATTCTACTACCAAATACCAAGAGTATGTAGCTATACTATTATTAAAACATACGCCATAGTGGTGTATGTTCTATAGTCGTGTATTTATTGAAGCAATTTCATGTGTTTAATATATTCGCAGACATGGAATATTTTCTTTCTTTTTTTTGTGTAGGAGACTCGTGCCTGTTGCAGCACACACTCCATTTTCGACTTGGGAGATAGGAATACTGAGTCCTCGCATCTTCTCTTTTAAAAAAAAATGCATATATTGAATTTAAGAGTCCTTTCTCCTCCGCGAATAGTCTTTTTCCTACAAATTTTGAGGTTTATTGACGAATAATTCATTAATAATTCAACAATCACTCATTAAACTAACATTATAACGAAATAACACTAAACACGTGCTGGCTAAAGTAAACACAGACGATATACGACTGCACGTTACTAGGGGATGCGCGGGGACAGAAGCGAGGTGCGGGGTATTGAACCGCTTTTGTTTCATGCGCCTAATTGTTGTGGTCACGTAATACAAAAAAAACAACACCACCTACCTGTGAGTATAATATCGGGTATACTCGCAGGCGTCGCCGGCGTGGGCGGCTGGGGAGGCGACGCGAGCGGTTGCAGCGCGAACCCGCCGCCCGCGACCGGGTCCCGCGCGCGCCTCGCCTCGCACCCCACGCCCACGCCCACCATGCCCACGCCCTGCATGCTGCCCATGTTGCCCACGCCGTGACCTACCGCCGACTGGAAATATGAGATTGTATTGATTAGTATTAATTGTATTGAGATTGAATCGCCTAGAGCCATGTTTTTACTCAAGTCACACAAGTGAACTTATCAAACTCGTACTCGATTGCAAGAATATATTATTATTATTAATAATAATACACTTTATTGTACCCAACAAAACAAAGATTACAATAGAAAACATAATTTTAAAAGGCGATCTTATCGCTAAACAGCGATTTCTTCCAGGCAAACTAACCGGTGCGGAGTTAAAGTGAGGATGAGAACAAGAATAGGTAGGGTGCAAATAATAGTTTATGATTTAATACTTGTAATATTACTTGAGTCTCTATACACTGGGGTTACCGAGTCAACTGGGCGCATCGAGTTGACATGTATTAATAAAAATTAAATTAATAAACGTGTTATTACCAAAGCTCATTTGAATTCTAAACTAGCAACTCGAGTGAGGTAGTAAAATAGCTCGAATGAGTCATGTCGTAAAATTCCATTCGAGTCACTGATATTTATGATTTTTAAACTATACATCTTACAAAAAAATGAGAGTGCACACGACATTTCATCTGCGTTGTCTTGAACAACTAAAATATGAACTCTTCTTTTATAAAAAAATTAGCTTGCTAACCTTTTTATAAAAGAAGAGTTCATATTTATAATGAATGCGTAGACTAATATATTAGACACTATGAATACGTTTTCAACGCTATCTCTTACTATGCATCTTTCTAAAAAAGTGATGAGAGTGAATTATTACAATCTGCGCGCACATATAATATCGACACCACATATATAATATTTTTAAGAATTGAAATGTGCAATGTTCGCAAGTGTTGGACGTGAAAATATTTGTTGTGTTTTTCTTACTTAACCTTACATATGAGATCCATCTACGATTGATTTGTTAACAGGAAGTGTATATCAAGATGAAACGTTGAAGGTTTGCTACGACTTACCGGCGAATATGTGTGCGGTGAATTCGTCGTTTGTGGCGAATGTGGGGAGTTGTGGTTCATGTACGTCGTGTTGTAACTTGACGTCGGTGGATCCAGCTGGAAATATAAAACAACCCATCAGTTAAACACATCAACGTCACAATACAATAACAAGCTCAAAAAAAAAAGGAAAAAATATGCTAAACCTGAAAATCACAGGACGGCACATCTACTTAAATAAAACGTATCTTACACGCTCATAATAAAAAGCTCTATATAAAATCAAAAGTACATAAGCGGAAACAACTCATTATATAACAATATTGGTGAATGGTGAACCTTGAAAGAAATATAAATGCTTCATAGTAAACTCTTATACATTCTCAGTAAGAAAAATACAGCACTGCGGTGGAATATTGGATACCATGCTCTATATTATACATTTTTTGCCTAAATCCAAACTTGACATGCGAAAGGTTGTGGTGATAGTGTCGGATAGAATATTACTGTTAAAATAACTGACTAACTTCTAGAAGAGTGTCTATTTAAATAAAAAGAGGTCTAAATTAAGATATTAAAATGACTAAGTTTGAATTATATTAACTTATCAGCAAAATAATTAAATATTACGCTTGAGCATGCCGTATAAGTTTTTGATATCGAATAATATTTCAAAGCTACTATGCAGAAATGAAAATTTTGTATTTCGCTCAAATAGTACTATAGAAAAACGCCTTTTACTTTACTATGCTTTAATAAACGTATAAGTTATTTTTTTTATTTATAAATGCAACACATGCATCGAAACTATGGTACTATTTGAAACCTTGTGTATGTGTAAAGTCAAAAAGATATGAATTCGTATTAAATTGTATAGTTTGCATTAATTAATGGTTTTTCATTTGGGTTTCACCTACACTTTATTAGTGGCACGAATTTCTAGAAACATAATGTCAATCAGTCATATTTATAAAATTAAGAGGCACTTAAGCATTCTACACTTATAAGAGTGATAATACTATATATAGATCAGAAATTGAAGCCCCTTCCTACAACACAATGTCCACTGTGATGGTATTCATTTTATTAATATCAAATCCACGATTATGTACTCAAAATCGATGGAAGTCCTAAGAATATCTACAGAAAACCTTATTATTTAAAAATTAAGTTGTAGTTTATAACAATTATATTATCTTATCAGATTTACAGTCAAATCTTCGAACTGTATTTAATTTTAATATATAACTCATCAATAATTCTTCTTTCACTAAATCGCATACCATCCCATAACCAATTAAAAGATTACAAACTATAGTAGATAATATATCACCCATCAATAATTTCCCTTTCACTACATCCCAAAACCAAATATAATCGAGGACGTTCACCACATATGTATATATATATATATATATATTTTTTTTTATTATTTTTTTTATTTTATTTTTATTATCCAATTTTTTTACATCCTATATGCATGTAGGAGTGTAATTGTATGTGAGTGTGCGTGTGGTGTCGTACATTTTCCGCGACTTGCACGTGCGCGGTCCAGCCGGACTCCACGAGACTCTGCACCAGCTGCGCCCAGTCCTTCACCAACATCCACCAACGTTACACACGTTTATACCACGCCGAGACTATAAGGTTACCATCTTTTTCATATGTATTACATTACGTTATCGCTAATTTGAATGTTGATACTGTATTGTGACTTTTTTACGTATATTTTGTTAGTTTCGCGATATAGATCAAAGGAGAATTAGTTTTAAAGTACGGCAAAAGCTCCTTATTTCCGCATACCCGTTTTCAGTATTCGCGGATTAAAAAATAGTGAACATTTTGTTCTATTTACGACAAAAAATCCTTTATTTACGGATTTAATCAGTAGAAGTAATTCGGCGACTTTTGTTTGAGCGCCAACTTTCTTTGAGACTGTTTATGCCTTATTTCTGTATTCACTACATCTATCGGCATATAGACGTAACATAAACCTTGCGAATAGGGAGCTATTGCAGTACATTTTAATAAGGTTTATTATATTATTATTTTAATTTCAAAAGTAAATGGTAACCTTATTGCTGCAGGCGATAGCGTAATAATATTGAAGACAAAGGAGGCAACGAATGCTTGCCTGTTTGTCTCCGTTATTTTAATTTAATAGCCATATAATGGCACTATTGTGCTTATTTGAACCTTATTATGTGCCAAAATCAAGTGAGTTACTGCGTCAAGTGATTTACTTTAACCTCAACTGTGAATGCTAGCATTATACATTACTATACTGACTTCATGTGGAAGTCCCGTTACATATCCCTAATTATATAATATTCTAATATATATTATATTTAAAGCGTTTATAGTTTCATAACAAGTTGAGATTTCTGTGAGTTTAACGTAAGAGATACAAATTGAACTTAAAGTTACCTAAGCGGGGAATTATTACTACCGAACTGAAACGAAACATGAAAATTGAGTATTGAATTTAGACTAGTATTATCGTGGAATTGATACATTATAATACTTAACGGGTACTCACGATATGCGATTTATGAATTCTTATAGAATTCTTTTTGCCGATATTTCGAGCCAGTTGCATGGATCGTGCTCACGGCCAAACTCAATATATCGGCAAAAAGAATTCTATAAGGATTCATAAACCGCATATCGTGAGTACCCGTTAAGTATTATAATGAGTATTGAAGTTGAGAAAGAATTAAAATATTTAATGTCAATTATTTTATGTGTCATTGTTACAAGAAATAAACATAACTAGTCACCCGTCGCAACAGTCGAAATTCGACCGTAATATGAATTAAAAATACTAAACTTCATATGTTCAAATTAGCTCGAATATTTCTCAAATTGAAAAAAGTTGTTATAACTTTCAAGTTATTTTGAACGTACCCGTTAAAGTTAAAAAGAGGTTTAATTAGCTACAATTAAAAGCAATAGCGGGTATTTTGAGAAAGACATAAGACATTTTTGACCTTATGTATTTTCATAGTAAGACATTGAATGATTGAATGTTCTTTTTCGTTTATTATGTATGTGTTCTCTACATCAACTATAACCGTGCGTAATTTCATACTCCTCCGTCTGCGGCAAGTATCTTAAAAACGGATCACAGTTTTTGCGTCACGTATTAATGTGTAAAGTTTTATCTTTACCATGTACATCGTTGTAAACGTGTAATTAAATGATATAATTTCTTCAATATAACATGATATGCCAAGTAACTTCTGAAGCGAAAAAGGTTCTAACGTCACATTATTATATGTAAACAAAGATTATTAAGTATTTAACGTAAATATAACATGAATTCGTCATCCACAAAATCTCGGCCACTCGGCCAGCGCGGTGGACTATGGCTTATAACTCTCTCATTCCGAGAGAAGACCCGTGCCCAGCAGTGGGACAACAATAGGCATGAATTGTGTAATTTGAAGTTTTTTATTTGCTGCCTAAATGACCTTAACGCGAAACATCGTGTCTTGTTCAAAATATAAAAGTGAATTTACTAGTCAAAGAACAAAAAATGAACAAAACAAATTAAGTCCAAATAGTTTCTAAAACCCTCAGAAATCTCAACTTGACGCAAAACAATGACATCTATGTTTTATCGTATAATAATTATTACTCACAACTCCTTGCTATTCCATCGAAGCATAGAAATATTTTAAATCCTTATAAATAAATAAAATTATAAGCGTCCGTAACACAAGTGTTACCAACACTTACAATTATTATTTCATATAAAAACATTATTATTCAGTTTAATTTTATCAAAAAAAGATAATAAAATGTCGCGTTAATCATCATAAATTCTAATGCCGCGTTTTATTACTTTAGTCATAATTAACATTTCAGAGTTATAATTTAAACACATAAATGAATCTTAAATGTGAGTTATAAATTATGGAAACCCTAAGCATTATTATATGTATAAATAAAGAAATCGACATGCGCTCCATTTATAGAAGCTTAATGCTGGACATGGATACTCCTTAACACCACTCTTACGCGTGGTATGGGTTTTGAGTGAGATGGCTTTTGGTCAACGATTATTCCAACAAGTGAACCTCTATCAGACAATCGCAAATAGTTTCTTAATGATTGTCATAAATTTGTGCTGCACATATACCCTTACGTAATATGATTTGCGTATAGTTGTAATAATATTTCTCCGGAATGATCAGCGATATGGAAACGTATTCGATCGTGACTCCTTTTCGTCCAATTATCCAATTTTTAAAATAACTCATTTCTGAATGTGAAAACAAGTACAATACTTAAGTTTTTAAGAATTTTTCCAAAAATTGACGGAATTTGTTCGTCAGAATTCGACGTTTTAATAAAATAAAAGTAATTTGCCGTTTGCTTCATTATAGGTACAAAAATAGTGTACTCACCATTGTGATTTGCTCGAAAGGTTGCAACAGCGCTTGGTGCAGGTTGTTGAAGTCTGTCTGCGGTGACTCCACAGGACTTCCCGGACTGTGCACCATCTGGAAATTGTACGTAATAAAATTTACTCAACTTTGTACTTACAATCAGCAAAGGCGTACGCAATCCAATAGACGAGTACTAATGATGTAACGAATTTTATTATTTAAACATTCACGTATACGAATATCCCTTACCGGGCTTCGCGTGTATTTTTTTAGTTTTTGGTGTAGGAGCCCGGAGGGTCTAGATTTGCCGATTTTTTTTTGGTCAACAAACTGCAGATCTATTTTAATTTGGATAGATTTGGCGACCATTTTTTATAAAACACTGAAATTCACTATTCGCAAAATATTCGCATAATTCTTACGAATATCTAAAAACATGCGAATATTCGCGTATAGGGATGCAAATATTCGTTACATCACTATTGCGTATACGTTATACGCAATTAAGGAGGCAATTTTAAAGTATACGGTAAATGTCATATAGGAATACGTCATAGATTAATTTGTTCGACTATTGATAAGTATATTGTAAGTGAACAAGAACAGAGCAGCAAAAACACTTGTAAAGTAGTTTTAGGTATCGAAGTGTAGACGGAGCACAAGGACTCCTACCAATATTATTGTTATGATTTCACTAAGAATAAAATGCTTTTCATCTAAAACAATATCTTCTTAATTTATGATCTAATCCAGGATTTTAAGCGACTTATCCGGAGGATAATATAGTAAAAAGTAATTACCCACTCTTCCTACAATTGCAAAGCCTGCGTCAATATCATGAATAGAAAAAATAAACATTCTTTTTATGTAATTTTAATGACTAAATTAAAGTAACAAATTATAACACGAAGACATAAATCAACTTATAACAAAGCAACAAAAACATATTTGAACTAAACATAAAATCGAAATAAAAAGAAAAAAATAAACTCACAGTAGGTGAAGGTATATTGATATTCGATGTCGACGAATATTGCGAGGGCGGACTACATTGCGATTGGTATCCGGAGGCCATCCAACCGTGTTCTAAGGGCGACATGTTCTGCAACCAGCCAAAATAATAACAATCAACAGCTGAAAATAACAAAAAACCAAAATGCCGGATGTAGAGCGGTAGTAGCGTGAGGGCAAGTGTTAGAACCATTTAACACAACTGTTATAGTACCTGATTACGAAGCTAGCGAAATACATGCAATTGGTTAATGCTAGTGATGTGCCAACTCGGGATGAACACAACTCGAGTCAATTCGAGTTAAAATGCACGTAATCCGAGTCAACTTGAGTTAACTACATAAGAACCATCAAGTAGCTGACTTTTGGTGATCAAACTTGAATCAATAAAACTTTGACGACCTTTTTTTGTGGTTGTGAAACTGAAATCAGTACAAATTTAAGGACTTTTTTTGGTCTTCATACTTCAATCAATATAGATTTGACGACCTTTTGTTTTGGTCGTCAAGTTTAAGAACACCCAACTCGAGTTACAACGAATTCAACTCGAATTAAATCGAGTTAAGCTTAACTCGAGTTAGCAACTCGGGTTGACCATCACTAGTTCATACGAATGGTATACGTACGAGAGATTGAGTAAAACAGATGATTGATGATTGGTGACGAAAAATTATCGACTTAGCTCTCATATTAATCGAAACATGCGAGTCGCTTACATACATATCAAACTACGATAATCGTATTTTGAAGATATTTTTTTACATAGATCCTTTAAGAAAATTAAATTTTAATAGTTCATATATGCTTTATTTTGAATATAACACGTTTATGGATTTTTAAATAAAACTAACTACCGTAGTAGATATGGTAACTTTACGTCTTATATTCAAAGTAATCTTCCAAAAATAAGTAACAAATTTATAAAAAATGTGCACTTACGATATAAAAAAAAGATTAATAAAATGTTGCGCGATGTTAGTAGTCAAAATGGATAAGTTAGTTTGTTAATTTCGATCTGCCAGCAGTATGACTCTATAACTAATTATTAATTTCATTAACGATATGAAGTACGAATAAGCTCAAAACATACATTGAAACTTTATTTTTTATGTCTTAGTACTAATATGTTAATTAAAAATGTTATAACAAAATGAAATAAATTATTGGAATTCAATATTATAATTTTCAAGAAACAGTGCAGTGATATTTACAAAATAAGCAAATGTTGCTGAAAGTTAAAAACGTATGTGATTATCGAAATGAAGCTGGCTCGAATAGTAACATGCTATGGTTTACATCTGTGGCATGAAGCTCCAAGTTCGATCCCGGGTGAAGAATAAATGACCATTATCGGTAACGAAAATGCGTTATTTCATAGCAAAGATATTTTTGAAAACTCGAAATCGTACAATATAAGCACATAAGCAAACGTTCTTTAAAGTGGAT
Organism: Spicauda simplicius; assembly: GCA_949699795.1. Classification (NCBI taxonomy): domain Eukaryota; kingdom Metazoa; phylum Arthropoda; class Insecta; order Lepidoptera; family Hesperiidae; genus Spicauda; species Spicauda simplicius. The sequence continues at coordinate 9,899,340 of OX453071.1, read as the reverse complement.
GAACTTGAAAAAATATTAACACGAGGTTATAAAAGAAAACGAACCTTATTATGATGAAGATAATTATTTGTGTTTGGTACAGATAAGTGATTCTGAAATAAACAAAAAATAAAATGATTTGTGTTGAAAGCAAAATAAACACAACAAAAATATAACAACAACAATGTTAAACCTAACGGAGTGCTTAGTCTATGTCTATGTTATGATATCGGACACACAACACAATATCACGTCACATCTCTGCCGTCAATAGCATATTTACCGTAAGTACGGTCACGACGGCTTGAAGAACGCAGTAAAAGCTTTGGTACGAAAATCGTCCATAAATCCTTTGTTTGTAATCAGTGGTGATTTTAGCTTTAATGAAAAAGGACCTTAACACCTATGACTTAACATTTTAATGGTATAGATGCCATACTGTTTGGCCGAGAGGCATTAAAAAACTTTTGCAGTAAATGTACCCACTGTTATCATGCTTGGTGAAGTTATAAAAACGCTCGACTAACTGCAAAATGTAATTGCTAAATTTAGATTTATAACAATGATACAAACCAATAGGTTATATAAAGATTTCGTTATCGTGATCACGGCTATACTCGTATATCTAAGTTTTGCCAAAAATCCGACTCACTGCAACTATGCTATTGAGGGCAGATTTAGCAGCAATGTATGTGTTTCTTAGTTCGCAAAAACAGCACATATCAACGCCACTTCACAATCACAAATCTATTGTCACTAATTGCACCTATATTTAGTGCCAATGCTATGGCAATATATCATCAGTAGTAAATAAAATTTACAGTTCATCGTGAATTAAAAATAACTACCTATAATAAATAAAATTAATTTATTTTCTCTCACAATAAGCACTTAATCTATAGACATGAAACAAGGGTAAAATGTTCTGGGTTGCAATTAGTCTTATACATTTCAAAAGAAACTAATACTATGATTCTATGGACCGCAATTTTAATGAATTTGAAGTAAGAAATCTTTTAAGATTTTAGCAAATATATTTTATCGCGCATGGTAAACATAGTCTTCTATTCATTATAAATATACTATAAATATTACATGTCTCAATTTTAGTGATCCCTCACTTGATCGACGAGCAGCCATGTGACTTGAAGTAGTATTTGTGAGAAGATCTAGAATATGAACAAGACGGTAGAACCAGTATAGTTCGACCGGGGAAGTACCACCGCCACTATTTCTAACGTGAAGCATTTCTTGCGTTTCGATAGAAGGGTGTGGTTGCCGGCACACTTTCACATGAGGCGACCATCATCGTCCTCGGGAGTAGCAACGCATCTGTGATTGACTTCAGATGGAACCCATGTTCTGTATGAAGCTGATTACAGATGTGGGCGGCAGTGACCACTTACCATCAGATGGACTGCAAGCTCGTTTGCTACTTCAATCAAATAAAAAAAATGAACACCACAAATACAACGTCGATTAAAGCCTTATTCTTATAAGTAGTTTTTAAATATTATCTTCCAAGTTATTGGGTCATCAAGTCGATCTTTTAAATAAATGATTTATATTCCTAGTTTTTTTTTGCATCTATACATTATATATACTATACATCATTACTACATTACTACGCATTTCGACCGCGTCTTTTGTAGATTGCTTGTATAGTAGTTGTCCCAATTGGCTTTTCTTTATGTTAATGTTTTGATAACGCTTATTTGTCTTACGGTTTGGTGTATACACATGGGTAACGGTATAAGTTTCTATAATGTATAAATCGAAATAAACATACCATACACACCTTTTTTATATAATTGGACCTAACAATATGGCAAACGGGCCACCTGGTGGAAAGCAGTCACCGTCGCCTATGGATATTTGCAACACCAGGGGAGTCGCCAATGCGTCACCGACCTTGAAGGAGGGCTCTTTTTACACCTTTCTTAAAGAACCCCATATCATCGAAATGTAGGAATTGAAATTCGAATTCCCAATGAAAGTTTATACGATGATCAAGTTAACAAAAATTCGCCCTAAGGTAGACACTATTAATAGTTTTGAATTACGCCTATATGTTATACAGCTATGTGTGATATGTTTAAAATATTGAAGTAGAAGTAAGTGGAAGTAAGTGAAGTAAGTGGTCACAGCCGGCTATGGACATCTGTAACCAAATCCTTATAGATTAGGGATATCTCAAGCCGTTTAAATTTGCTTCGTGATTCCATGATTTACTTAACACTAGATGTATGTTGGCGGTGGTACAGCTCCGTCGAACCAAATTGGTTCTACTATTTTTCGAATGCATTAGATCAGTGATAGCCTAATGGTTGAAACTTGGGCCTCTCAATCGGGAGGTCCGAGGTTCAAACCTAGGCACGCACCACTGATTTATGTGCGTATTAGAAATTACTTATCACTGCTCTTCGCTGAAGGAAAACATCGCGAGGAAATATAGACACCCGAGAGTTCTTTAAAAAAAAAGTTCTCGGAGTTGTGTTAAGTCCACCAATTCGCACTTGGCCAGCGCGGTGGACTATGGCCTAAAACTCTCTTGTCCTGAGAGAATACCCGTGCCCAGCAGTGGGACAATAATGGGTTGTACTCCATGTTCCGAATGTTATGGAATGGTGGTTCAGTTGAAGAACTGCTGGCCTCGGGTTTTCTTTTATTTATGAGGCTACAGTCCTATGTACTGGCTAAGTATAGATTGCTAGATTTCATATACGCTCGAGAACTTATGTAAGGTCTCAACCGAGTGGGTTATTTCGTGATGTTATCGTTGTAGGCCACTTGCCTTTTTCGTGCCGTCGGGCCGCATGTGTAGAGCATCAATAGTAACCGGATCGCATATGAGCGAATAAAAATTAAAAGTGCTTAATTAACAGTGCACCAGCACAGTCTAACAACTTCTCCCTTTAAGAAAACTTGGCTTTGACAGTGTCACGGCGCTTGAGCTATCCGCGGTAATAAGTGGAGCCTAGAATGATGACCGCTCGCTGTAGGTATTCATTCCCCTCCCCTCAATAATTATTTTTACTAAAATCTTTACCTTCCTTAAAACTTGCGTCCACTTCGGTCATTAAAATTAGTTACTTTTATCTGCACTAATGTCTATCAACTTTCCCTTCAATGTCTGGCTTTAATGTCGTCTTGCTACCAGAGTATAGGCTACACACGACGGTAACACACCAAAGTCTACCAATAACACTTTTAATTAACGACGACCCGCGTGGCAGAGTCGTTATTATACCGGTCTAATGTGCAATGGGTCCCTGTTCGATTCCCGGCCAGACAGTTATCTTAATGATGAGTTCTGATTAATGTTCTGGGTCTGGGTGTTTGTGTATTGGTCTTGTGTGTGTCCATACCCAAGACACAGGAGAAAATACAAGTGTGGGGCTGTGAGCGTAGAAAGCGTTTAATAAGCGGCACACTTTCACATGAGGCGACTATCATAGTCCGCAGGGGTAGCAACGCATCTGTGATTGACTTCACATGGAACCCACGTTCTGTATGTAGTTAATTACAGATGTCCATGGGCGGCAGTGACCACTTACCATCAGGTGGACTGCATGCTCGTTTGCTACTTCAGTCAGATAAAAAAAAACCCGGAATCCCCTTTTAGTCGCCTCTTACGACAGGCAGGGGATGCCGTAGCCCTATTCTGATCTCGGAACTGCAGGAACACCTGAGTATAGCCTACACCCGACCGTAACACACCAAATGAAATGAAATGTCTTTATTTTGTATAGGCCTGCGGGGGCACTTACAAATTGTCAGTTACATTTTTTTTTCTTACACTACCACCGGATCGGAATGCTACCAAAATCTATCAACTCAATAAAAACCGTTCTTCAACGTCTTTGGCACAGGAGCTGTGGCAACTCACCTGCGTGTCGTACATGGGCGGGTGGTCGTGGTGGTGCAGGTGCGCGTGGTGGGGCACCGTCGCGCCGACCGGGGACCCGGACGCGGGGGACAGCCCGCCCGTCGCCGGGGACACGCTGCCGCCGCCCGGGGACACCGCGCCGGAGCTCGGGCTCTGTTGGTGTGGTGTTTTATATGATAAGGCCGTTCAAGTATTACGTAAGCTCTATTTGGGGGGACAAAGGGGACAGCCCGCCCGTCGCCGGGGACACGCTGCCACCGCCCGGGGACACCGCGCCGGAGCTCGGGCTCTGTTGGTGTGGTGTTTTATATGATAAGGCCGTTCAAGTATTACGTAAGCTCTATTTGGGGGGACAAAGGAGACAGGTCGCCGGGGACACGCTGCCACCGCCCGGGGACACCGCGCCGGAGCTCGGGCTCTGTTGGTGTGGTGTTTTATATGATAAGGCCGTTCAAGTATTACGTAAGCTCTATTTGGGGGGACAAAGGAGACAGGTCGCCGGGGACACGCTGCCACCGCCCGGGGACACCGCGCCGGAGCTCGGGCTCTGTTGGTGTGGTGTTTTATATGATAAGGCCGTTCAAGTATTACGTAAGCTCTATTTGGGGGGACAAAGGAGACAGGTCGCCGGGGACACGCTGCCACCGCCCGGGGACACCGCGCCGGAGCTCGGGCTCTGTTGGTTTGGTGTTTTATATGATAAGGCCGTTCAAGTATTACGTAAGCTCTATTTGGGGGGACGCAGGGGACAGCCCGCCGGTCGCCGGGGACACGCTGCCGCCGCCCGGGGACACCGCGCCGGAGCTGAGGCTCTGTTGGTTTGATGTTTTTATATGATAAGGCCGTTCAAGTATGACGTAAGCTTTATTGGGGTGTGGGAGGTCTTTGTTTTGCTTATTTTGGATGACATGGGAGGTAGGGGGGTTAAGGCCGTTCAAATATTACGTAAGCTCTATTGGGGGGTGGGGGGGTCTTTGTTTTGCTGATTTTGGATGACATGGGGGATAGGGGGGTCTAGATGATGATAACGACATCGCTAGTTATTTACTTTTTTACAATACTGTACAAAAAAATACATTATTAATTGAAAAATGTTTACGCAAGCATGGGGGGAGGGGGGGGGGGGTTAGAGCTTTGCTTACTTTAGCTGACTAGGGGGTGGGGCGGTAAATAATTGTAATAAATCTGCTTACTTAAGTGGTCACCGCCACCCATGGACATCTGTAAGCAACTTCATATAGAACATAGGATCTATCTGAAGTCAATCACAGACGCGTTGGACTCCCGAGGACTTGGATGGTCGCCTTATATAAACGTTTGCCGGCAACCACACCTTCCATCGAAACGCAAGGAATGCTTCACGTTAGAAATAGGTGTGGCAGTGGTTTCTCCCCGGTAGAATTACACTGGTTCTACCACCTTATCCTGGCTTATCACTCCTAACAGAAGACGGAAATCCCCATTAAAGTCGACTCCTCGCTTGGTGTGCTGACTTATCACTCCTAACGAACTTCCCCTTTACACAGTAGGCCTAAGATCCCCTCAAGCGTAAGGCGCAGCCTGTTGCCTCCCCGGTTAAGCCTCAAGTTACCTCAACCAAGCAACCAACAATACATATCTGGTGTGCCTGAATATATCCGCCGCCGCCGCCGCCCCCGCCGCTCTCGTACACCACTGCGCAACTCACCTCATAACCAAGTACCGATACGTACATATCTGGTGTGCCTGTAGTCGGGCGAGGTCCGGTGCGGCAGGTAGTGCGGCGGCGGGAAGTGCACGGAGGTGAGGTCGGGCAGCGAGCCGCCCGGCACCTGCAGCTCGCCGCACGCCAGCCCGCCGCCGCCGCCCCCGCCGTCCCCGCCGCTCTCGTACACGCTGCGTGGAACGTAACACTGATAAATCCCTAATATCGCAAATGTGGATGTAAGGTTGTTTGTTATGCTTTCACGCCATAACTACATGTGATTATTTAAAGGTGTTGAGAAAGAAAATGTTGTTTTTTATATTTGTGTGTTTTTTTGTTAATTTGACTGAAGTAGCAAACGAGCATGCAGTCCACCTGATGGTAAGTGGTCACTGCCACCCATGGACATCTGTAATCAACTTCATACAGAACATGGGTTCCATCTGAAGTCAATCACAGATGCGTTGCTACTCCCGAGGACTATGATGGTCGCCTCATGTGAAAGTGTGCCGGCAACCACACCCTTCTATCGAAACGCAAGAAATGCTTCACGCTAGAAATAGGTGTGGCGGTGGTACTTCCCCGGTCGAACTACACTGGTTCTACCACCTTAAATGTGTATGTGTGTGTGTGTGTGTGTAGTAATTTTGCGGAAACGAGGCAAAACGGATTATTCGGTAATAATATTGAGGGGAGTGAGTTTATGAGTCGTGCAATACTGAATTACTTTGATTCAGTTCTATCGGGATCTATATCTTTGACATTTATTTATATCTAGATTGTTAATCGAGACAATGTATGTGCTAAATTCAGCAAAATCTGACCAGAAGTTATTTGCTTGAAAGAGTGATAACCACTCATTCTCGCAAACTTTTGCATTTATGAAGGTGGTAGAACCAGTGTAGTTCGACCGGGGAAGTACCACCGCCACACCTATTTCTAGCGTGAAGCATTTCTTGCGTTTCGATGGAAGGGTGAGGTAGCCGGCACACTTTTATATGAGGCGGCCATCATAGTCCTCGGGAGTAGCAACGCATCTGTGATTGACTTCAGATAGAACCTATGTTCTGTACGCAGTTGATTACAGATGTCCATGAGCGGTGCCCACTCACCATCAGGTGGACTGCATGCACGTTTAAGATTCGTGCTGTGATATTTTTCCCAGACTGTGTCAAGAGCAAGGTAATGATTTTCCAGTGTATGTATGTATGTATGTACATTTCTTTGACGCGTCCTATTGTTTAAACAGTTTAACTGATTGTACCATATAACATAATTATATCATTGCCAGCAACTCAATTGTCAGTTACATAGGCTGAATTTTTTTTTCAAATATGGCGCCTGTTATCAATAAAAGAAGGAGGGAAGGGTGTATTAGTCGACTACTATAATATATACAAATATATTATTATCGTTTATTCACTATTTTTTTTACGATTTAATGTGTAGAAACTAGCAAAATTGTAACATAAAGTGTTTTTGTGCTACTATGTTGACGCAAATCCAAAAAAAAACGTTAAATTAATCAAATGGTTATAAAAACGAAGCACCCTTCTGCTTAAAAAACTATCTACTGAAACTCAAGACTATTAATCACTTTAAAGCAGTCGGGTTTTTTGCATTAGAAATTTATTTTAAGTACAATCAATTTGGGTAACATTGAACAGCGGTGTAACTTTGAACAAAGTTGTGAAAAAAATATATTAATTTATTACATGGAAACTTCTTGTTGTTTCAATATTGTACCTGCGTAAAATGGATTGCCAAAATGTTGTAATAGCAATGAAAGTAAAAAAAAGGTACCTGTTAATGTCATAATTTTAAAAAATACCGCCTTTTCCGTAGTGAAGTTGTTGCAAGTGTTTGATGCTCCGTTTTGAAATAGCAATTATAATATAAAACTTACCGTAAACAGGTATGTTTTGATGTTTAATCTTTAAAATGTATATTGTATATTATTATTTTGAAACTGTACTATCCGTATCCCATGTTGAATATTGCGTAAAACTGCTAAACTTTTGACGACGTCGAAATTGGATGTAATACGGGTAACTTTGAACGGTTCAAAGTTACCTGTATCATAAAAAAATATTTTTTTCGGAGGCTCAGGGTCGCTCAGCGTGCTATGGAGAGGACTATGCTCGGAATTTCGCTACGAGATATGATTCGCAACGATGAAATCCGTAGACGAACGAAGCTTACCGACATAGCTCTCAAAATTAGCAGGCTGAAGTGGCAATGGGCTGCCACATCGCTCGTAGGACCGATAACCGATGGGGAAGAAAGGTCCTCGAGTGGCGACCATGTTTAGGCAAAAGGAGTACCGGTCGCCCTCCTACCAGATGGACCGGTGACCTGAAGAAGACAGCGGGAAACCGTTGGATTCAGAGGACACAGGGCCGGTTGGAGTGGCGCCATTTAGGGGAGGCCTATGTTATGTCCATGTTCCGTCCATCCTTTTTTTTTTTTGTTTTCGAGAGGGAAACCTTCCAAAGGTACCCGATGTTCCGTCCATCCTATGGATGGATGGAATAAATAAACAAAAAAAAACTAGTATCTTATTTTACCACCAAATTGATCGACCTTGATTCATATGGCAAGACCAAGTTGTCTATTGTATTTATATATCAAAATAAATGTATTTTTTATAGATTTGGTTTTAATTAACAAAAATATGTTAATTAATTTTACTCAGACCTTAAAATATTAGATTAATGACGGATTTTATATCCTCAAAAAATTATATTCAAAGTTACCCAAAACTAAGGATAACTTTGAATTTGAGTTTTAGGGGTAATTGTGGATAGTTTAATTGTTTTCTCCGTAAATTTATTGTGTTAGATTAATAAACCAGCTAAAAAGGACACTATTAATTTAGTAAAAACAAGGTGCAATAAATATAAAACAAATTATAATATCACAAATATTGTAAAAAATGTTCAATGTTACCCAAATCGAGGTTAATTATTGTTATATTAATACGTGAAGCAAAAATTTGTGATTCGTTTTTAAGATACTTACCGCAGGCGGAGAAGTATGAAATTACGGTCATAGTTGATGTAGAGAAGGATGGCGCAATGCTAATATTTTTTTCAAATAATGCATAAAACATACAAAAAATCAACTAAAAACACATTACACTCACTACCTTGCATTTGACACAAACACAAACATAATAAACGAAATAGAACATTCAACGTCTTACTATGAAAACACATAACGTCAAAAATATCAGACGTCTTCGTCAAAATAGCCGCTATTGCTATTAAATGCAGCTTAGTTAAAAAACCTCTTTTTACCTTTAACGGGTGCTTTCAAACTAACTTGAAAATTATTACAATTTATTTAAATTAAAGAAATATTTACATCATTAAGTTAAGATTTTTAATTTAAATTACGGTCGAATTTCGACCGTTGCGACGAGTGACTAATAATTTAATTTAATGAGCAAACAAGCATGCAGTTCACTTGTTGGAAAGTAGTTACTGTCACCCATAGACACTTCTAAGCTATTTTACATAGAACAGCGATTCTATCTGAAGTCCACCACAGATGCGATGTTAGTTTTGAGGATTGAGATGGGCGTCTCAAATATAAATAAGTGGATAACGACACGCTACACATGAAATGTTTCATACAAAGAAAAAGTGGTACATACATACATACATCCCTGGTAGAATCGAATTCGTTCTACTACTAGTTCTACTACTATATAGCCTAAGATGTTGTAAAGTCAGCCCTTTCCTATCTTGGTTTTTATTGATTGAATCCAAGGTACCTTATTAGTTTTAGTTTGTAGCTAAAGTTTTATACTTTTTAGCTGAATACTACAGATTTTTCAAAGTAACGTCTATATTATAACGATTTATCGTTTAATTTAATATAAGAGGAAGGAAAAGTTTTTAGAAGACCTACACACTTCAAAGAGTCTTTAAAAATAATAAGGATTGTTCAAAAGTAAAGTTATCAAAGGAGTGTAAAGTCTACCAAAGGCGATTGCTTACATAAATCAAGGTGAAAGGTTAACATTTCAACTTTTCTGTATTAAAAGAATCACAATTTTTCGTTACACAATAAGTCGGTGTTTTATTAAAGAATAGGAAATCTGTGAATGATTTTAGGATTCCATGTCCAAAGGGTAAAAACAGAAGACTTTACCAACTTCGCTATCTGTCTGTTTAGCGCTAGTCCACCAATTCGCACTTGGCCAGCGCGGTGGACTATGGCCTAAAGCTCTCTCATTCTGAGAAAAGACCCGTGCCCAGCAGTGGGACAATAATGGGTTGACGATATCTGACTGTAGATCGTCAAGTTGTATCTAATGAGTCGTGATAGACAGTTGAAATTTTCGCAGATGATGTCTTTTTGTAGCGGCTCTAACAACATATACTAAAAATGGAATACAGTAAATATTTAAGAAGGGTCCATGCAACAAACGTGATTCTTTTGCCGTTTTTTAAACTTTATAGGACGGAACCCTTCGTGCACAAATCCGACTCGCACTTAACCGGTTATTTAAAAACGCTTTCTACACTCATAGTAGGATGGTAGCCCCACAGTAGGATTTCCTCCTGTATCGTGGGTGCCATGGATACACACAAAGACGAATACACAAACACGCAGACCCAGAACAAGAATCTAAACTCATCATTCAGATACCTGTCTGGCCGGGAATCGAACCCGGGACCCACTGCGTGGCAGACCGGTATGGTGGCCGCTGCGCCACGCGGGTCGTCACGGTTATTTATAATTAGAACTCACTTGTTATTGTTTGGTATCCGTGGAATTTCACACGAGGACCGGGGACGATTCGCTGGATTTATGCCGAACGGCGACAACACGTCCATATCGGCAGCTGAAAATTACACACAATTCTGAAAATTAAGACACATTTCTTTACAAATGTTTTCATTACATGTGTAATTTTATTTTAAATTAGCTGATATAATTTGTAATTTATAATAATCTGTAATTAATTTGTAATAATTTGTATTTTTTTTCTCATTAGCTTACACTCGCTTTCTGTGCATGCAGTCCACACCTTTATGTTATCTTCTGCCTATGCTGTAGTTGGTGTACATTACGTTGGTGTTCAAATATATAAATGAATGTTGAATATAGGTTAAATTTTATATGAGTCACTACAGACTATTATCATTTTACGCCGTAAGTCTGTGTTGAATCTAGTCATTGCATTAATTAATTTTATTGTTCGTATGCCGGTTACGCTATGGGTGAGGTTATAATTAAATATAGCTATAATTAAAAATGTGTACGCGATTAATACATTCTTAACCTACGGGTACAATATGTTATGAATAAGTAACAAGAAAATAGGTAAAGATTGTTCGAGGACACGAAATCCATTTATGTATGTTTACTCTAGCCACCATTATAATGGGCGTTTTTTATATATGTAACGTATTTAATATGATGGTATTGACAAATGTCTTTGAGTAAAATGTAATGACAAAGATCCTATAAATGACATTATTGCCATAACATGAGTTTAATAAATAAAACAAATATAATTATTTACAACATTTTGACAAACTACATGTATTTCCATTGGACCGAATCGAAACATCACATGTGCTTGGATTCACACTTACGAAAATAGAAATAAACGGGCAGGCAATCTACTCATTCTTAAGTAGTCGCTGCCGCCTACAAGCTACCGTAATCACGTCTAAATAGAAGAGTCTGATCATATATGAGGTCTGATCATATATGAGATCATATATGAGAGTCTGATCATATATCACTTTTTGAAAACATCACCTGACACGCAGCCTACACTAACATACACACATACAAACACACACACATGCACACACTCTCAGACATTATTATTTTATACATAAACACACTATACACACGATACATACTAAAATTAAAATTGATGTTATTAGTTTTATTTTTATTTTTAATTTTTTTATTCTTTTATTTAGTTCAAATTATTATAGTGTTGTATAATATATTTGGTAATTTATATAATTGCTAGTACTTAGCAATAGTATAAGGGGAGAGCGGGGCCCCCTACTACAGGTATAAACATACTTAAAAGGGGGTACCCAACAATATTGTAAAACTATGTACTACTTTTAAATGCAATAAATCATTTTTCATTTTTTATTCATGAGGTCGATTTTGTTAACGGTAGGTACGGTCTAGTTGACTAGTATAGCAGCAGTCTACGTAACTTTTAACGTAGCCAGACAGCAACTGTCAGTTATCTTCTTTTCAGCGTAATTTTATGATTGATATGAAAATATTTTCTTAATATTATTTTATATTACAGAAGTGGCAAAGGACTGCAGTTCAACTGACGGTAAGTGGTCATTTCCACTCAAGGACATTTGTATATCTACAATGTACATTGACCGCTGCTAAGACAATCGCCTCATACGTATGTCGGCCGGCATCCAAATACTCTCCACGAAACTCGAAATAGGTGTTGCGGTCGTACATCCCCAATCGAACTATAATAGTTCTACCTTCTTTCTCTTCGTGTTATATTCAATCGCGTATCCCTGTATCTGGTATATAGATTCTCTTTCATCGATTGAAAGGAGTGTAAATTTACCAGCAGAGTAGGCTTAACACTAGGACGGCAAATATAATAATCTTATCGACCTTGCAACTATTATTGTTGACGATACCCATTGTTCTGTAAAAAGGGGCGGAAAAACAGCTTTGTTTACAGGGCGGCAAGATTTGCATAGCTTAGCTTACTGGCATTAACCTATCGATGTTCCCAAGTATTTAAAGTATCTCACCTCTGCGATGGTTCTGATGCGGATGCAGATGTGCATGCTGGAAGTGGGGGCAGAGCGGCTGTCTCTCCGTTTGCTGCTCGCCACTGCACGACTGGTACAACGCGAGGTCCGAGTTCAGACGCCACAAGGGCAAATGCGTAAATCCGCCAGGTTTCAAGTATTCCAACTATCTCACCTCTGCGATGGTTCTGATGCGGATGCAGATGTGGATGCTGGTGGGAGTGGGGGGAGAGCGGTTGGTTCGCTGTTTGCTGCTCGCCGCCGCACGACTGATGCAACGCGGAGTCCGAGTTCGTACGCCGCCAGTTGCTATCTGGTGGGGGGCTGGAACATAACAAGTGTAACATTATTAACGTTATACATGGCATTATAATAATATAACTGTTAAGTTTAATAATAATAATAAAATACATTTATTGACTTATAATATTACAATAATAACTAGATACATAAGAACTTAAAGCTAAACATAGGCAAGAGGATAGGACTCAGCTTTCGCTACCACGAGATTGGAGTCCCGTATAGCGCTGAGTTTTCAGTCCCTCCTATCTTCCTCAGATCTTACGTGGAAGTTGCATCACGCATTTTCCCCCTAAGTTAGGACATAAGTGCGAATTTAAAGGTGGTAGAACGCATATGATTCGGCCGGGGAGGTACCACCACCACACCTGTTTCTAGCGTTTAGAACTTACGTTTCGATGGAAGGATGTGAAGTGAAGTTCACTTCTAACACAATGATCCGGCTTAGGGTTTTCAGAAGCGCCAACTCATTTGCATATGATTTCAGAAATCATTTTCTGGTTTTTGTTACTGGCAGATGCCCATTAGCAGCAGTGATATATTGAAATAAGGTCTGATAAATTCAAAGATCAAACTTTAACTCTCATTGAAACAACCTTAACGCGAAAATAATTCGTTGCGCAAAATTGATAAGACAATACATACTGTACATACACCGTAAATGCATGCCATGGAATCCTAATTGATCATACTTTTTTAAACAAAAACCTAGTTGGTCATATTGTTGATAACTAAAGCGTTTAATTTTCTAGGTTGAAAATGTTCATGTTACGTTTTGAAAAAAGATCAAATTATAAATGAAAAATAATCATTATAATGTTACCACTATTTACTGTGAAGACTGTTTTTTAACATATTTTCTTGTGAGAGCGTAGCGTTTATAATTTTACACGAACGTTTTTTTTTAAACTCCGATAGAGCGCAGAAGCCCTGTGACCCTCTATCGCAACCATTGGGTTCCGCAGCCCATCACCTAGGAATCGCTGCGTTCGTAACACATTAGGTACATCTACAGACTAAAATTAATAAACATATATTTACATCAAAGTTTTTAAAGCCTTCCACTTTTTTGCAATGTGTTTGAAGTTGACGTCATCAAAATTAAATAATGCAAAACTATGCGAAGGACAAATCGGGTACAAAAATTGTGATATTAACAATGAAAATTCTGCATATTGTTCATGTCGCCTATTTACGATATTCTTATGTAATACACTATAGTATATAGCAATCTAAAATATAATCAGCTACGTAAATAAAAGCTATATCTAATAAGCTATACAAATGAGTTGATAAATATTTATAGAAATTGTAATTATAAAAAATGCCCCATTCTCGAACTAATAAGCTTGATTTTTTTTATAAGATTGGAGTAACAAACGAGCATGCAATCCACCTGATGGTCATTGCCGTCCATAGACATCTGTAAGGAACTTCACATAGAGCATGGGTTCCGTTGCTACTCCCGAGGACTATGATGGTCCCCTTATATGTATCGACAACCACATGGATTATCAAAATATAACCATATATTTAATTACATCCCATAGTTCTAAATTATGTTATGAATTTGTTTTGCAACCTCATCAACAATAATGTAGTGTTTTTAATATGATAAACATCCTACTTTTACGTTTAATACAGCGTTTGTCTGTGGGTTGTGATGACCACTTAATATGAGCACGTAAATAATATGTTGTTATTTTTTTATTGTTTTCACGGCCTAGCTTCGTGTATCTTACTCCAATTAACTCATATATCAATATAACAGACCTTTCAATATTTGTGTAATAACATGGCACAGAAAAAAAACAAATGAGAATATTTTTCTTGCTAAAACTGTATATCCCGCCAAAAACTAAATCGTTAACCACGCGTAGCCAGCGCATTTTTATTGCTATTTAAACTAACGTGAACTTTATACAACAATTTCATCAAAACCGGTTCAATATTTATAAAACTATTTCGTCTATTTAGAGTGCATAAAGGAGGAAAAATCTGCAGAGTTATTCTCCAACAATGTAACAAAGAATTCTTATGCGTGGCCAGCTAACACACTTGTAATTGGAGAAAATTACACCTTATTATATGTATATCGGTTATAATGGGAGTTTGCTAATACTATTAGATATCGCATTAACACTATAATCGTTTTACAACATGCAAGGAGTATTGACCGTCTCAGACAACTTAAATCATTTTAAATGACAATGCCAAGTGTTTCCTGTACATGCATACTTAAAGTTCACGAACAATAAATTTATTAATTATGAATGAGGTTTCCTAGAATGAATGATAATGAGCCCTGAATTAATACATGTGTCATATTTATGTAGGAACATGCGCAAATGATCTCTGACGCTGGCAAGTTGTACGATAAAACGTGGTTTTCGTACACAAATCATAACTGGTTGAAAATTAATTAGGTTGTTAATTTGTAACAAGGAAATATACAAGATCATTTAAACAGCCTAACAGTGTCTATGATCCAAGTGATGTTTACTTAGAATTAACATTAACAATAAACAAGCACATTAAATCGTAGGTTTTAGATATGTGCAAACATATTTTTGAAGTGAAACTTCTTTAGGCGCATGAGGGTAAAATTTTTACAGATGAAACGTCACGCAGGTATGCAACGGAAGTGTCGGAAAAGAGAGAGAGAGTGATCGAGACCGCTTGAGAGAGAGTAAGACAGGGCGAACGTAGCATGAGCAACTAGCCGTGGAGTGAGTAGGGAGCAAGCGAGTGAGTAAGATTGAGAGAAAAAGTGAGACAGAGCGAACGTCGTATCACGCCTTTTTCCCTTCCTCTTAATCTTGGAAATTTAAAGTTTTAGATTTGTATGAATATATACAAGATTTATAAATTAGTTCGCCAAAGAAGTTTCACTTCTGACATGTGTACTTTGTACGCACGCATGTTTTTTTATATTAGCCATTATCGAAATAATTACAAAGAAACTGAGAATTCCAAGAAAAAAATTGAGAGAGAGAAGAGATGTGAAGTCTGTCCCACACTTGACCAGCATTATTAACGAGACCGTAATAAAATAACTCCGAACCATGAAACATTATCGCTTGTACTTTTTTGGCGGTAATACATTTGAACGCCAATACAGTACAACGTCAAATAAAAATATACAGTACCAAGCATTAAAAAAACAATTAACCAGTAACCCAATAATAAGCAACGACCAATTTATTATGGCATAAAACAAAAAACATGCGTGCGTACAAAGTACACATGTCAGAAGTGAAACTTCTTTGGCGAACTAATTTATAAATCTTGTTTATATTTATACAAATCTAAAACTTTAAATTTCCAAGATTAAGAGGAAGGGAAAGGCGTGATACGACGTTCGCTCTGTCTCACTTTTTCTCTCAATCTTTCTCACTCGCTTGCTCCCTACTCTCATTCCACGGCTAGTTGCTCATGCTACGTTCGCCCTGTCTTACTCTCTCTCAATCGGTCTCGATCACTCTCTCTCTCTTTTTCGACACTTCCGTTGCATACCGGCGTGACGTTTCATCTGTAAAAATTTTACCCTCATGCGCCTAAAGAAGTTTCACTTCAAAAAAGGGTCTTCTTACCCTCCTAGCCTTTCGTTTTCTCGGGTTAAGGATTGGAAAAGGATTTCTTGGGTTTCGAGGGTCTTCTCTGCCCAGGGAGATTCTTAAGGGATGAACACCTCCCAGAACATTAATATTACACGACAACAATATAATTTCAATTTAAAAATTATAAGTTAAAGAAGCAACATGAAAGTAAATACCAATCCCACTATTAAGTGGAGGGGGTTGATACCATAAAAAGAACAACAACTCACCTTAAATAAACAGTGCTTCCGTACGGGCTGGTGTCGTGTTTCCTGTCCGCAGGACGTCGCATCGGTCCAACGGAGGAGGACGCTCGCCCGCGCTGGCCCGGCGACCGGGACGGCGACGTACCACCACTCCTACCGCCTCCGAGACCATACTGTGTCGCTAATGATGCTTCCTCAGGCTGTTGACAAGGAAATATAAGTTGAATACCAACTAAAACGTTATGTGAAATGCGTATATTAACATGCAATACTTTAGGACAGTGTTAACAAACTTTTTCATGGCGAGACCCCCGCTCACTACTTTGACTTGTACTCCGCCACTACGGAAAAGCAAAAGAAAGCTTATGATTTTGACCATGTTATATGTATGCCCTTAAGCATGTTCTCTTGTATTAATAATGTAACAAAGTGCGAAAAAAGATTTTTTTTCCAGTTTTTGGTATAGGAGGTCGGATTTAGATTTAGCGAGTTTTTGTTAACCGAACAAACTGCACTTCGATATCAATTTTTTTGCATAGCACTGCAATAAAATTTTCGCAAAACATTTGCATAATTCTTATGAATGCGAACATCTGAAAACAAGCAAATATTCGCGAATGCGAATACAAATTATTCGTTACATCACCTTGTACGTTCTAAACTAAATATAATTATGACATATATGATCTCTCTTTAACAGTCTTGATCGTCAGGTGTTTATAGACTGTGAGAAGTCACCCTAATTTTAATATGGGATCCTCTAAAGAATAAAGAACTACCTTAAATTTTGTTAAAGAAAAGAGCACCCGACATGCTGTGCATGTACTTTGTTTTTGCAATGAACGTATTTCACGCGGTATTATTAAAGAAGGAAGGAATGTATCCACTTAACGTGGTTGTTACTCGGAATATGCATCTACATTTAAGGAATCATTTTCAGCAAAAAAATCGTGTTGGAAAAACGAACGATGTCACTTAAGAGGTATTTAAAATAACCGATTCAATTACAAGGTATGTAGGGGTTATCTAATTATTTGATGATAAATATTTTAACATTTTGTATGTAGTTAATAGGCAATATGTCAGACAAGAATATTTTTTTTGTTTCTTACTTTTCAGAGCGGTATTTTTACGTAGTCGGGTTTCTAATTGTTAAAGATGCTTTTTTATATCTTAAAAGAAATATTGTAAATAAAGTAATTGACTAGGTATTTTTTTATGGTTTGATGACCCCCTAGGGGGTCGCGACTTAAACTTTGAAAAGCACTAAATGAGACCTTATACGCCTTGTGTAATAAAAATACATTAAAACAATAATTTGTTGCTCTTTAATAATGTCTTTAGAATTCTAGCCTCATTTTCAGTGTACATTAAAAATATAATGAAAAGCATCAACATGCACCAATCAAATCTTACAATTTACATTTTTAAATGACTGACCTTGGCGAAATATAGTAGTGTGACACTTCCATTTTGATTTCAATTAATTAAGAGTTGACACACTAACTGACATGATTACTTATCTTCATATTGAATTTCATTGTGGAACTTCATTAATCCTAATGGCTGTCTGACATCAGTTGTGTATGAAAATTTTGTTGACACAAATATTTCATTCAATATACCAAATAGTTTTTGTTCAGCTTTAGCATAGCAATACCAACTTCCAATTGCTTTCACTTTGTTTATAAAGTTAATTGAATGACTCAATTATGTTTAAGGTTATTTTGGTTATGCGGTATGACCTTACCCTTTGTAATTCTGAGAAGGTACCTATTACCTAGTATTGAGGTAATGATATTCATTGGAGCTTATGTGCATGTGCAAGAAATTAATTCTATCCTTAAGTCTGAGGTTAGCCAAGGGGCACTGTTACCTAGAAAAATAAGTCACCAAATATTTAAACCCAGGATAAAGCACTTATATTCCTATAAGACATAACTTAGTAATTTAAATCAGTAATTCCCCTTTCCTACTTTTGTAACTTTTCCTCATAAAATGTATTTAGAAAAATTTTATAATGTTATCAAAACTATTAATACAATTACAACATTATAAAAACATGCATTGTTTATGAACTATAGAATCAAAATATACTTAGTAACACTGGTAAACAGACTCACAAGTAACTACAACGCTGAAATTATAACACTATTACAGTGAATAAAAGTAAACAAACGGAATATTGTATAACTATGCTACAATTCGGTCCACATAACTAGATCTGACTTAAAATGGTCTCTATATTAAATCCCTTGTCTACCTCATTAATTTTGTACTATGATGTTAACATTTATTTCAGTTCAGGTCATTATGAATTTTGTAACTATATTCTATTGTTCTATTGTAAAATTATTAGTATCTCCAAAATAAGCAAAATAATCTTGATATCTGATTGTTACTTATTTGCAGTCTAATGTTTCATTAGCAATGGTTTTTATTTTATTTGTCATGCTTCTATTCATGTTATATTACTGAATGAGGAAATATTGTTTCAGAAAGGCATATAGTTATTTGTGTATTAGACTGTAATTATATGTTTAGTATTAGGTTCTTAGTTTAGCAGACCGGGTTGTAGCTCTACACAACTATAAGACTCATGCTATGCTATATTATTCCAAATTACATGGGACGATATCAAAAACAAAAAAGTTATACAAAAAATAATAATAAACTATAAAGATGTATATCTGATCGGCAATATAAGTTTAAATTTAACATAACTGTATGGTCATAACATAATAAATGTTTATTTGTACTTCATATTGATCTGCTTATGGTATGAACAGATGGGGTTACAAGAATACTTGACTAACACATGTTATAAAAATAACAATAAACACGGCTTTCTGCTCAGACCATTCATACAAGGTTTATAACTGAACAGTGGCTCAAATTAATGGATAATAGATTGCATGGTGCATACATTCATCTGAAGACAATAAGTCAATTAACATGTCATTGTCATTGATGCATTCTCACAGCTTGGATGTATGAATGTAAAATAAGTAAAATGCCAAGTATAACAGACATTAAAAAATAATCAGTAGCACCAAATTCATAAAATGTTCCACTACCGAAAACAAAAGTTGCAACGTCTACAACATAAATATGGATTGTAAAACGAGCAGATTCCAAAATAAGGAACCTTGGTTGTTTCTGGCTCTGCCTTGACAGGTTTTGGCGCAGCGACATTTGGGAGGGAGCCACTGCGGTACGTGCCCAGGGCTTGTTGTGTGGGTCGGAGAGACGCATCAACATTCTCCGCTGGCTCTGGGGGAGCTTTCACTCTGGCTCTTCTACTACTTGAATTAACCTGCAACCATGCTCTTTCAACATCTTTGTCTCAACCACGTTGCTAAGATAATTGTCAATTAATGTACAGTAACATTAAATTTGGTTGCTAAGAACTCCACAACTTGTTGCACTTACAATAACATGTCTATATCAAATATGTTTGTATATATTATATATAGCTTAGATCGCCTAGATAAACAATTCGAAAAATGATAAAAAGATGCCTTCCGGAAAAACCTATCAGCGTGAATCAAACGATAACTGAATTCAATACGATTTGTAAACATGCATGTATTTTGAAGTTTCATAGATAATATTGTCACAATATGTACTCGTTTGTTTATAACATGTATTGAAAGGATACTTTATTCATTTTATTAACGATGTCGACAATGACAATTGTTAATTATTAGATACAGGTACTATATGGGGCGAGTAGGCATTCATTGGATATGTTATTGCATACCCCACTTATTTAGACAGGATTAACTATTCATTTAGTTATTAAGTCGCAATACCAATATTGTAATGATTATTGTTTACGTCGGCTAGCACATTTGACGGCCAGGAAGCGATTGCCTAAGTAAATAGGCGACATACCTTATTGGTTGCGTCGGAAACTTCGCGCATAATTTTTTCAAAAGCAGCCGTTTCCTCGGCTTGCTTTTGATTGTGGAGGGCAATTTTTTCACTAAATTTCCTAGGATTCGCCATGATGGTCAACAAACATTTATTCTTCTTTCTTTACATCACAATTTTCTACGCTCGTAGAACCAAAACGCGCTTGCTTGTCAGAGCAAGCAGTATGTTTGCCATTTTGAAAAATTAGGTTTTTTAAAATCCTCAAAGTCAAACAATACTAACTAAACAGCCTTCTTGCTTTTATAAACAATAGTACATAAATTTAAAGTCTCTTGTTGTTTCACATAATATCTTCCGATTTAATCGAAGTAATGAAAAAAGACATAAATATCGCAATAAGGATGCATAAAAGTTAAAAGTATATTATGTTTTAAAATTCTTGTCTATAAAAATGTAATTATAATTATTGTATTATATACAGAATTAAATGAATCCATGTCTTTAAAGCATTTAAATATATTTATTACTATATTTATCGAAGTAGTTTATAAAATCCCTATAATATATAGGATAACTCTATTAAACCATTTAAACTGCATTAAAAAAAATCCAATTGTATTAAATTTTTTACTTAGCCCCTAAAAATATTTATATAATCAAATACAGTTAATTATCATAGATTATGTTAAATATCAATTGTTACCTAATAAAAATAGGAAGGAACCTTGTTGTTGGCTGTCACTCATTTCATATTGACGTATGACTTTGACATTGACATACGCTGTCATAACATCACGGTATCGGCTCAAGTAATGCCCGAGGAATTACGAAATGTGAATTTAAATTATGTTTCTTAACGAAGCGTAATTCAGTTTCTACCATAGATAAGTATAAGTTACTTGGTTTCTACAGAACGCTTGTGAAAGTTGGCGCATCGGAGTTATGGAGGAAAAATATATACTTTCTTTAGACGTAGGCACTACTACTATACGATCGGTAATTTATAATTCTAGGACGGAAACGGTGGGCAAAGCAGTAGATCAGGTAAGTACCAACTTCCTAAACTATTTGAATGTCTGACTATTGTTAATCATAAAAGAATGCCTTGTTCCAATTTAAATCCATGATAAGATTGTGCCTTAGTTGTGTTACCTTTTTGTAATTATAAATGTAATTAATAGAGTGATATCTCTACATTAAATATTTTTTGCGAATTTCGTAAACTTAATTTAGAAACCTAGATTTAAAAAATCGGGCAGTAACAAGTCGTAGGAAACATTGTAACGTAAAATGCAAGTGAAAAAATATTGTACTATGTACCTTTATGAAATGTTGTTACTTTGCTAAGCTATTTATAATTTGGTTACAATGTTTCAATTATATATAAGATTTAGTGTTATGCTCTATGTACTGATTTCTAGTATGTCTATCTATTATAGATGATACATCAAAATTAACACATTCAGTATCTCAACAAACAACCACATTTTTTAAAAACAGAAATCACCAACTATAAAATTGCACTTATAAATATATTTAGTAATGTGGTGAAATGATACATTTGGCAACTGTGAGTCAAGTCAGAGTAGTACCAATTAGACTAATATTATATATGCAAAAGGATGCCTTTTGACAAAGTTGTAAATTGCAATCTTGAACTTTGTAAATCCTTTTGCATACAAAGAAACTATAAATTTGAACTAACAAATATATTTAGTAATGTGATGTGATGCAATGATACATTTGGCAACTGAGAGTCAAGTCAGAGTAGTACTAATTAGACTAATATTATTTATGCATGCCTTTTGACGAAGTTGAAAATTCCAGTTTTTAACCGAAGAACAAAGCCCTGATCATGGTGATAATTAGGGACATCTAAACAAATTGGTACTAATTTTCATCAGTTGTATAGTTGGTTGAAAATGTAATAAGGTTATTAATAAATACACTTGAATACATATGACAACAGAATAACAAATCTGATAGATTTATTATTGTAGAAAAAATAATTTTAGTATTAAGAAAAGTACACACAACATATATAATGTTGTGTGTACTTTGTGTACTGTACATGTAAAATATACCCAAATACTGTTGCTTCTTGCAGACTACAATGGCTTTCTGATTCATGGCCAAAAATTAATTGGCTTATTAATTACAATGTTTTCAATAACTTCTACATAAAACGAACTTTGTTTCTTACATTTCTTTTTACTTATAGGTTGTCCTTCACTATCCTCAGCCAGGCTTTGTAGAAATTGACCCTGAAGAACTATGGATTTCTATAGTAGATGTGGTACGAAAATCATTACAAAGTAAGTAGGTATTCTAATTGATGTAACCCAAAAAATACTTGTTCTTACAAAAACATCCTAATAACAAAAACCTTTGGTGTTTTTATCATTCACAAGGTATGCAATACAAAAAATGGATGGTATTTTTCATTTAAGATTTAGTGTCAAGTACTAGCATGTTATGGACTATACCGGGTGTAATTGTTCAGTGTGCACAGGCAATTATTCCGTAACTATTAGAGATATTATAAAACTTCAAACTAATATTAAAAGTACTTTACCTAATGAGTAAATTGACAATAATAACTTTTTAAAAATTAACAAGAAATATCCAATAAAAAAATGTGTGCGTGTACTAGCGTACACTCGTAAGAAGTGAAACTTCTTTATGACATTATTTTTCAAAAAAATATTTACTATATGCAACTTTACAGAAAATACTTTTATTAAACTTTATCTAATAATCTAATCTATAATAATCTATCTAATATCACGCGTGGTAGGGATAAGAAAAAGATGGCGCGTAATGGAAAAAAAGATGGCGCGTAACAGAAAAAGATGGCGCATAACGACAAATAAAAAAAGATGGCGCGTAACAGAAAAAGATGGCGCGTAACGAAAAAATGTTACACTAAATTTTTTTCCAACCCCGATAAAGAAGTTTCACTTAAGTTTCACTTCAAAAAAAAATATTAAACACTCCCATACATTTAGTATGAGATAGTAGAAAGGAGAGTAATTGAAAATAGTGCATTGTTAAGATGTCCCATTTTTCTGTATTGGAATCTAGACTTTCTAGGCTGATATGATTCTTCTGAAGGAGTCCATCAGAAGGAGTGCTCTCTCTCTCTAACTCTTTATAACATTAATTTATTTATTAAATGAGTTTAAGTATCAGGAAAACTCCTGCAGAGTCTATATATACATACTCATATAGCCCTATAGAGTAACTAATTTTTATTTATTTTTATCACCCACTGACATTCAGTTTTTAAGTATTTAATATTTAATGTTTTGCTAGATGCAAGTTTATCTGCTGCTCAAATTACCGCAATGGGCATATCAACACAGCGCAGCACATTCATTACTTGGTCTCGAGAAACCGGCAAGCCTTTCCACAGGTTTATAACTTGGAAAGATATAAGAGCTGATAAATTGGTCAAACAATGGAATGAATCATATACTTGGAAGGTAATTGATGCAATCATTTTATAAATATTTTTAAAGGATATATTTAGGTTTATGTCATGGATGGTAAACAGACATGCAGTCTACCTGGTAGTCATTAGAAACATGTGTAGCAGTGATACTTTCAGACATATTGAATATGGACAGCTGAAGTTAACCAGTTACAAATAAGATTATGCTCCAAACTTATTATTATGGCCCAGACAGATAGTGTAACTTTTTCAGTGAAAGATAAGTTTACCCTTATGTTAGCTGTCCATGCTTGAAGTCCATCTTATGGTCACTATAGAAAAGGTAGAGATATCGGGTTGGCTAAATAATTTATACAATTTTTATGACCTTACATTTTATTAAGTGACTACAATTTTTCAGTATTTAACTTAAAAGTCATTTTATCTTAGCTTACTAGCTTATTTTGATAAAACTAATTGTTAGTAAAGTTGTTTTTATTAATTCTATTACTAAGTTAATTATTGGTTTTAATTATAATTACTCACATTTGGTATTTAACGTGTTTATTTTGCAGTTAATTAAAATTGGCGCATATGTTATGTTTATGCTGTCGAGGAGTAAAAGATTTAGAGCTGGCAGTGTGTTCAAATTTTCTAATAATCAGGTGAGTGGCATTTTTAGGATTTCAATAAATAAAGAGCCTTTAAAATTAAAAAAACAAAAGTGATTTAGACATTTTAACAATTTTGAAATGTGTGTTGTGTTAGGGGCAATATTTATTTGACTTGATTAAAACAAAGCAACATCATGTTGCATATTGCCTATAAAAAGTTATCCTGAAATTTCAATTCACTTATTATATACCTCAACACCAAAGAATAATAATGACAACTCTATCTTAACTGTTGTGACAATAAATATTCCAAGTATATGACTTAGCAATTATAATAACATTATATTATTTTAATTTGGGTCAAAGGTATCTCGGTACCTTTACCATTTATGGTAATTTTTTATTGTTCCACAGAAAAGAAGTAGTTACTTGTGTTCTTGTTTTGCAATGCATTTTAATGCAAAACGATGTCACGAATGTTAAACACAAGATCGAAGGTTTTATTTTTCGAAAAACTACTATAAACCACTTCGGGCTCATAACCATTACTTGATTTCATATACTGAATATATCCTGTTTGGTGTTATCATATTTTTAGTGATTAATTATTTTATGCATTATTTGAAAAAAAAAACAGTTTTGGCTTCACGTATTAATATACAGATTAGAGTGCTACTTTGGACAATATGAAGTTATTTTTTTAAATTTAATTTACGGTCGAGTTTCGACCTTTGCGACGGGTAACTAGTTAAATTAATTTCATCATAATTACTAGTTACCGGCTTAATATTTTATCGTTGCTCACAATTTATTTAAATCAATGTGTGAATGTTAGCGACGGATCTCAACCGCTTCACATAACTTGTTTGTTTTATGGGTTCACGTAACTAGTTTTTGCACGATCGGCGGTGGATATGGCATTGACCGTAGTATAGAAATTTAAAGTTATTTTTTAACGCGTAGTTAACCATACCTAGGGTTAAAGTTTGCGAGACAGCGATTTGCCTTTTCAAGGTTTGGTTCGAAAGTAGTTTTTTCTGTATTACAATACAAATATGTTGTTCCTTTTAAGCAATCTTGAATATATTTGCATTTACGAATTTACAAAAGATACGATGTTGAATTGTGAACAATTACGTTAATGATAAGTTAGACAATTGATGTTCTATTCCTAAATCTTTCGAGGCGCTGGTTTTAGTAATATACAATACTCCGGCTCCGAAAGGAACATCCCCGCTAAAACGGTCGGTCCTTTCTTATATAAAGAACTCATAGGGACGTAGGTTTCATCGCAATATTTACTTTCATCGTTAAAAATGTGATTAGGTATCTTTAATACCGTCCCTGTAGTTCCAGGATCAGAATAGGGCTATGGTATCCCCTACACGTCGTAAAAGGCGACTAAAAGGGGCTTCCGGGAGTCTTTCCTAGAGTGGGAGCTTGAATCGTCTAATCAGACGATCCCAGAAAGCAAGGCGGTATTTGTGGTCGCATACGGTCGTAAAGACTAGCGGAGCGGTGGGCCCAGCCGCCCATCTGGGATGAGCCCGAGAGGATTCCGGTTACGTTCCTTTGCAGATCCCGGAGTCCTCTTTATAGCGCTGATGACGGCCACCGGAGGGGTTTTAGTGCGGTAAAAATCCCACATAATCCTGCTCCCACGGCGTCGGGTACCTTTTGAAGGTTTCCCCCTTGATAACAAAAAAAAAGGTATCTTAAATACACACACAACTTGAAAAATAAGAGGGGATTTGAACCCTTACAATATAGGTCGATTTTCATACCACTCAGCTGCATTGGTTCTGCAGAATATGTTTAGTATTGTGTATGCCGGTATATAGTTGTAAATATTTATAATTTTTTCAATAACTTATTTATTACAGACGACATTAAGACTGTACTGGGCGCTACTAAATGTTCCCGCTCTTAAGCAGGCGGTTCAGAAAAATGATGCAATGTTTGGAACCTTGGACACTTGGCTGTTATATAAACTTACAGGTAGTATTTCATACTGTTTTGGCTTTCCATGTATTACAGACAGAAGTGAGACTGTAACTGTGCTCTGACTGAAAGCAGCGATACTATCATTATTTACATAGTATATTTTCAAGATGACACGCTGTTTGACTTTTATATCTTTTTTTTATATGACTGAAGTAGCAAACGAGCATGCAATCCACTTGATGGTAAGTAGCCACTGCCGCCCATAGACATCTGTAATCAACCTTATAGAGAACATGGGTTGCGTTTGAAGTCAATCACAGATGCGCTGCTACTCCCGAGAACTATGATGGTCGCCCCATGTGAAAGTGTGCCGGCAACTACACCCTTCTATCGAAACGGAAGAAATGTTTCACGCTAGAAATAGGCGTGGCGGTGGTACTTCCCCGGTTGAACTACATTGGTTCTACCACCTTCAAATTCGTAAGAGGTTAGTGTTGCTGATGGACGCCTGTCATTAATCAATCAAATAAGACGTGCAAGGTAGAAACAGCACTATTCGACTGGGAAGTTACACATATTTATATCGTGAATCAGTTCTGGCGCTATTTGATTTTAAGAGTGTTTTTGCCGTCTCAATTCTATATGAGGCTTTGAAGAAGCTACCCATCTTGAAACTACTTCAGATAGAACCCCTGTTCTATATTAAATTGATTGCAGACATTCATGGGCGACAGTAACTAGGCACCGTCAGGAACCAGCAAAGTGCGAGTTGGAATTGTGCATAAAGGGTTCCGTAGAACGGTAACAGAAATACATCATCTGTGAAGTTTTAAACTGCCTAGCTATCACGGCCAAAAAATCAAGTTTTTTGTGTTTGCTCGCCTAAACATTTACTTTGTTTTTAGAATTTGTTAAAGCGGCAACAGAAATACAGCTGTGAAAATTTCAACTATCTAGCTACCACGGTTCATAAGATACATCCTGGTGACAGACAGACGGACAGCGAAGTCGTAATAATAGGGTCCCGTTTTTAGCCTTTGGGTACGGAACCCTAAAAAGACCGAGGGTGTGTAGACCTACCTTATCTAGGCTACAGTTTCCTTACTTGCAGTAAGGACTAAGACGGAATGTTTTATATAGGTGTTGTTTTCCTTAATTTTGTCAGACAGTAATTAGTGTGGCACTGCTAATTTTGTAGTCTAGCAGGAAAGAGTACTATCACCTTAAATTTATTTTTATTTCCCTGTGAAATACAGGCAAATCAACATGTGTTATTATATAAGAAACTATATTTATATTTCCTCTACAGATGCGCATATAACAATGTGAATAATAATGTAGGTAATAAATATTTTTAATATTGTCTTATGCAACGCTTCATGTGGTGTCATAATTTTTCCCCGCAGACATTTTGTTTTTACAAATATACAATTATTTACAAAGAAAGAATAGGTACTAAAGCATTTTATGAGTCGTTGTATTATGACGCAAGGAATAACTTATTTTAATGAGTTTAGTTAAAACTGCTGAGCATAATCCTTTTCGTAAGGAAACTCAACATGAGTTTTTTTTATCGTTTTTTATTTGACTGAAGTAGCAAACGAACATGCAGTCCATCTGATGGTAAGTTGCCTCTGCCGCCCATGGACATCTGTAATCAACTTCATACAGAACATGGGTTCCATCTGAAGTCAATCATAGATGCGTTGCTACTCCCGAGGACTATGATGGTCGCCTCATGTGAAAGTGTGCCGGCAACCACATCCTTCTATCCAAACGCAAAAAATCCTTCACGCTAGAAATAGGTGTGGGGGTAGTACTTCCCCGATCGAACTACACTGGTTATACCACCACTTTGAGTTCCGTTCAGTTACGGATTTAATGTAGAGAGTAGGTATGTCAGATTTCCGCGATTCCAACCGCGAAGGTTTTACGTAGATTCTCTCGTCTTCTGTCGCGACCGCGGCTACGCTTATAGAACACGTCCACTCTCTCATAGCTTTTGGCCTCATCACGGTCTGTCTTTGGTCAGGAAGGAGCTGGGAGCTGAACTTAGGCAAAAAAACAGTGTTACCGACCGGGGCCATTGCTGTTTTGCCCTCTATGTTATGCCACTGCGACTAAATAATGTAAATTAAAAACTCACGCCAATATTCCTTCTCTACGGATATTATTAATTATTTTGTACAGTGTCGGCACACTTTCACATGAGGCGATCATCATAGTCCTCGGGAGTAGCAACGCATCTGTGATTGACTTCAGATGGAACCCATGTTCTGTATGTAGTTGATTACAGATGTCCATGGGTGGCAGTGAGCACTTACCATCAGGTAAACTGCATGCTCGTTTGCTACTTCAGTGTGATATAAAAAAGATAAATCCCAAACATGTATTTAAATATTGACCTATGAATATTTTCCCAGGTAGCCAGCTCCACATGTCGGACGTGTCGTCAGCATCAGCGACGGGTTTCTTTGATCCCTTCACGATGCAATGGGCGGGGTGGGCGATGGCCATATTCGGAATACCGATGGCCGCTTTGCCAACTGTCGTGGACACCGCTGGGGACCATTTCACCAACACAGCGACGGAGATTTGGGGACATCCCATACCTATACGGAGTTGTGTGAGTAAATTAAGTGCATTGGCGCTTGAAGATGGCCCTTAGTGTTATTAATGTTCAAAAGTAGTGTTAATCGAAGCTGCTTTCTGGTGTAAGGATTTAGTAAGGAAGAAAAACTTCGAAGAGATATAACTTAGAGCTTAACACCTCATACAATGCATTCGTATGATTTCTGTATATCCAAAAATTTTAACGTATGCCAGCGATTCATCCACAATCAAACTTGTTTTTTTTCTGGATATGGTTATCTATATAAAAAACATAAAATCTTATACTTCATCACTGAAGTCTATGTGGAAGTCTATGTGACAGGGTAATGTGTACTACTTTTGCATGTGCTTGGTATTCTATTTTGTTATACAGTAAACGTTGGATTATTCGAAGAAGATTTAATTTGAAGTTTTAAAATTTCTCTGACATAAGACTTAATTGAAATTCTTCGTGTCACTCTAATCATATCTCTTAAACTAAAACCCTGCAGTATTTAACAGACAGTGTTTAATATACAGATGTGAGACACAAAGAGGTCTAGTGGTAAAATAAAAAAACATTTGCTTCCAGATAGCAGACCAAACAGCTTCAATGTGGGGCTCGTGTTGCTTCGACGTGGGTGACGTGAAGCTCACAATGGGTACTGGCACCTTCTTCAACATCAACACTGGAAGGTCTCCGCACGCCAGCGTCTCTGGACTATACCCTGTGGTGGGCTGGAGACTGGGTGACGAGCTGGTCTTCTCCGCTGAAGGCGCTAATAACGATACTGCGACTATTATTAAATGGGCACAGAATCTAGGTAAGAGATGTTTTTTTTATCTGACTGAAGTAGCAAGCAGGCCACCTGATGGTAAGTGGTCACTGCCGCCCATGGACATCTGTAATCAACTACATACAGAACATGGGTTCCATCTGAAGTCAATCACGCTTTCTACACTCATACACGCTTTCTACACTCATAGCCCCACAGTAGGATTTTCTCCTGTGTCGTGGATACAATGGACACATACAAGACGAATACACAAACACCCAGACCCAGAACACGAATCTAAACTCATCATTCAGATACCTGTCTGGCCGGGAATCGAACCCGGGACCCATGGCGCGTCAGACAGGTATAGTAACCGCTCCGCCACGCGGGTCAATCATAGATGTGTTGCTACTCTCGAGGACTATGATGGTCGCCTCATGCAAATGTGTGCCGACAACCACACCCTTCCATCGAAACTACACTGGTTCTACCACCAGGTTGATAGTTCTTCAACATCAACACTGGCTGGTCCCCGCAAGCCGGTGTCTCTGGACTGTAGCCCGTGGTGGGCTGCAGACTGGGAAATGAACTGGTCTTCTCCGCTGAAGGGGCTTAAAACAATACTGCTATTATTAATAAATGGGCACAGAATTTCAGAACTCAAGGTAGAACCAGTGCAGTTCGACCGGGGAAGTACCACCGCCACATGTTTCTAGCGTGAAGCATTTCTTGCGTTTCGATAGATTTTTTATACTTTAACCTAACGATAAGGCAGACGGGTTACCTGATAGAAAGTCACCGTCGCCTATGGACATTCCCAACACCAGAGGAGTCGCCAATATATATTTTGTACGAAGAAATCCGGTTAAAATAGATCTAGTAGTAGACAAAAGTAGCCTGAAGCAATATAAACAGAGACTAATAATTATGAATACACACATACACGAACGTTAAAAACAAGTTTTTATGTTTTGTATTATGCATAAATGTTAATTAAAATGATAATTTATGCATTTTTGTGTTTATTTATTATCATTCAACAAGTTCGTTGTAAGGCATGTGAGAAGGATGATTATTTTAAATTTTATGAGATTGATTTGCTTGATAACGAATACACGTGTATTTTATATTGTATAACATGGATTAAACTTATTTATTACAACTACTATATTGTTGGTACTGTGATTGATTAATTAGAAATTATCATTTATTTAATTGGAAGGAAAATATAGCGATCAAAAAGTTTAAGAGACTAGCCGACCTTTCTGTTTGCTGACCGTTCTGAACTGCACCATGTAATTATCCATTACGGCCTTTTCTGACCTTGATCTTCATCTCATGTTGCCTGAAACCCGTGTCTTTAACAGTGTTATCTAGATTTAGACCCGAAAGCTCTCAATTATTTTACCGTTATGAAATTTACATAATTCCATTATCGAGTACCTACAAGTCTCCAATTCGCACTTGGCCACCGCGGTGGACTATGTAACTGTAACTCTCTCACTCCTGAGAGAAGACCCGTGCCCAGCAGTGGGACAGTAATGAGTTGACGGCACGTACCTACGACTCTATGAACGAAAAATTAAACGGTTTAAGCCATACCGAACAGGGTTTTTTTTTGGTGCGACAAAATGGATTCTTTGAACGAATCTGAACCAAATCTTGAACGAATCTCGATCTATAAACCAATGTTAGTAGAAAATATTCAAAATTTCCTTAAATTATAGTTTAGTGCAAACAATACATTTAGAACCATAAGAAAGACATATTGAAGAATATCATGATCTTATTTTTCCAGGTTTATTTGAAAAGCCAGAAGATACAGCTGAAATAGCAATGTCGGTTCCTGACTCGGATGGAGTTTTCTTCATACCTGCTTTTAGTGGCTTAGGGGTGAGTTACTTAGTTTATAAGGTAGCTAGCTGTCCCGATAAACGTTGGTTTGCTATATAAAAAATAAAAAAATGTTAAGGGTGGAAAACCCTTAAGGGGTATGAAAAATAGATGTTGACCGATTCTTAGACCTACTGAATAAGCATATAAAATTTGGTAAAAATCGGTCAAGCCGTTTCGGAGGAGTATGGCAACAAAAACTGTGACACGAGAATACACAGATTTTACAGATTACATCTGGATGTAAAATTTCATTTAAACCAATTAGTACTTTTTTGCTTGAAACAGCAACAAAAATCGATTCATCCAATCATTAAGTTAGATATCACTACATAGTATAAAACAAAGTCGGTTCTCGCTGTCTGTCCCTATGTACGCTTAGATCTTCAAAACTACGCTACGGATTTAAATGTAGTTTTTTTAAAAGATAGAGTGCTTCAAAGGGAAGTTTTATGTATAATACATTTATAATATAGTGGAGAAACACTTGATATTTTTTTATTTTGTTTTTTAGGCGGAACGTAGTTCGCCGGGTCAACTAGTTAAAAAAAACTGTAAACGGATTATTTTTATCTATATCACCTCGTATAGTTATGAATGGCATAAATATTACATTTACTATTTATACTATAATATGAGGTAATTTTCAAATGGGCATGAATTTCAATATCCGAAATTAAGAAGGATATTGTCAAATAGATTTTTTTTAATTTATGGATTTAACAAAAAAGGTTTTTTTTTGTTAAATTCATAATACAATCCATATTAATATTATAAATGCGAGACTGTGTTTGTTTGTTCTTCTTTCACGTCGCCACATAGCTATTGTATGATATGGTTTATATGTTGGTAGATAGTTATTAGGAGAGAGTGACGTAGGCTACTTTTTACCGCGCTCTCTCGTTCTCGTGAGAATATAGATGATTTGTTAGTTGATAAATATTTAGTAGTTCCGGACGTTGCTAATAAATGGCGTTAGTAAAATTCATTTGCAAGTTCTGAATCACGCTATTAAATGCTAATGTTAATTCCCTTTGACCGTGCGGGCGAAGCCGCGGGTAAGAGCTAGTTTATTATAGTTTTTTTAACGAGTTTGACCCGTAATTCTTATTAGATTTTTTCTCACTTGCCGAGTCACGCCCGGTTGTAGTATCCCGAATTCCGTATAAAATACATGGTGTATATAATATTGTAGTCAGAACAAATATTCTTACTGGAGTTTTATGATAATGTTTCATTGTCATTCGTATTTTATTTACACTTATTACAGTTTTTTTTGTTAAATCCATAATACAATTTATTATAGTTTTTTTAATAAATTCGACCCGTAATTCTTATGAGCTTTTTTCTCACTTGCTGAGTCACGCCCGGTTGAAGTATCCCGAATTCCGTATAAAATACATGGTGTATATAATATTGCAATCAGAATAAATATTCTTACTGGAGTTTTATGATAATGTTTCATTGTCATTCGTATTGTTTTTCATTGCATTCAACAAATTTGCTTATTATGCCTGCAAAAACTTGTTTGGTTGGAAACAGCGCAATTATTTTAAATTGAAGGTCATGCAACGATTAGGTATTTGGATACAAAACTGATGAACACCTATTAACTTTGTACTGTGCACATTATTATTTCTAAAATGAAATATAATTAAAACAATTGTAACATTTCTTGTAATAAAATATAATCACAGATATTCATATATCCACATCACCATCATCACTCCGAATTATAATAGCAATACGTACCTCATAGGAGAAGGGAGTGTAAAACAGACAGACCATTTAGTAAAAATCGGGTAACGCTCACGCAGGGTTCCGCACCATTATCTATAAAAAACCGCAAAATAACACGTTTGTATAGGAGCCACCGTTAATTGTTTATTTTATATAGTTTACAGTGGCAACAGAAATACATAATCTTTGAAAATTTTTACTGTGTAGCAGGCACTGTTGATAAGATACAGCCTGGTAACAGACAGACAGACGGATAGCGGAGTCTTAGTAGTATGGTTTTGTTTTTACCCATTGGCTACGGAACCCTAAAAAGTATCTTACATAATATGATCTTTTACATTATTAACTTTTTTTTATAATAATGAAGTAGCAAACGAGCATGCAGTCCACCTGATGGTAAGTGGTCACCGCTGCCCATTGACATCTGTAAGCAACTTCATATATAACATAGGTTCTATCTAAAGCCAATCACAGATATGTTGCTACTCCCGAGGACTAGGATGGTCGCCTCATATAAAAGTGTGCCGGCAACCACACCCTTCCATCGAACGCAATGAATGCTTCACGTTAGAAATAGGTGTGGCGGTGGAACTATATAAGATAATAAAAAGAATTATATAATTTCCCAGCCACCATACAATGACTGTACGGCAGCGTCAGGTTTCGTGGGTATGAAGCCGTCGACGAGCAAGGCGCACTTGGTCCGCGCGGTGTTAGAGTCGCTGGCGTTCCGCACCGCGCAACTGTACACCTGCGTGCGTAGTGAGACTACGCATACGTTTCACACTATTAGGTACGTGTCTAGGTTTTTTAGTGTCGACCCGCGTGGCGGAACGGTTACCATACCGGTCTGACGCGCAATGGGTCCCGGCTTCGATTCCCGGTCAGACATCTGAATGAAGAGTGTAGATTCATGTTCAATCTGAGTGTTTGTGAATTCGTCTTGTGTGTCCATGGTACCCACGACACAGGAGAAAATAGTGTGGGGCTATGAGTGTAGAAAGCGTGTGTTTTTTGTACCGCACTAAACCAGGTGGCCGTCCTCGGTGGTAAAAGGACTCTGGGTTCTCCAAAGAACGCGATCGGAGTCCTCTGAGCGCGCTGCCCCATCGGGATCCTCTCAGATGAGTGGCTGGGATAGCTCCGCCTGGTTTAAGACGGTAAGCGATCAGATATACCGCCATCCGTTTCGGGGGCCTGGCACGTGTAGCCCCACGCCGTCGTAAACACCAGGAGGCGTAGTGAGTACAAATGCTCGCTGGGAAGAGCCCGAATGGGGCATCGCGCTCGGAGGATGCCGGTTGTGTTCCACTGGGGATTCCAGAGTCCTCCACGAAGCGCTGAGGATGGTCACCGGGGGGTTTTGAGGTGAGGTAAAAATCCCACATAACCCGGCGTTGCTGCCATGGCGTCGGGTGTAGGGATTGCAATCCGGCCTCATTTTCAATCCGGCTGGATCCGGCCGCTTTTTTCTCAATCCGGTCGGATCCGACCGGATCCGGTCGGATTGATCGAACGGTTATAACAGTGTAAAAAAAGGATCGATTTCGAACGGTAATTATTTTTGTAATATGAAATCTTTGTCAAAATATACAATCACCGGATCCGGTGGTGAATTGGTACCGGATCCGGTTTGTGTAAATTTGTGCCGGATCTGCCGGATTACCGGATCCTGTTTTCCGGATTGCAATCCCTAGTCGGGTACCTTTTGAAGGTTTCCCCTTCGAAAACAAAAAAAAGGTCTTGGGTAATGTTGTGATCATAATTAACCGAACAACTTTGTACAATAATAATTATGTAATTACTAATTAGTCAGTAATTGAATATAGGTGTAGATAAAGTAAGGAAAAGAAATCTTAGTTATGTAATGGGGACTACTTATTTTCATACTGATGATTCTTTTGCGGAGAGCTCCGACTCTCCGTGGGTTCTGGGCTTAATCCCAGGCCTAAGCGACATCTGAATCATGAATTGAAATTACTGGGAATTAATTCTAGGAGTTGGTGTTTGTTTATTCGTTTTTGTGGGACTTGGGACTATGAGTGACTACTATTTTGTGAGCAGTATAATTTATAACCCTTTATTGTACTTACTAATACAAAACAAAACGTAGCCTTATATTGCTGTTATAAAGCAGACATTGGTAAAGGGATACGATACTGGAGACGTCCTACCCTCCGGGACTCTCATATGCTAAGGCAATGTCAACATAAGGGCGGTGCGTAGGGAATTTCGGGCCTCGAGGGGTACCCTTTTTATCCGGGCAATTCTCTACGAGATCGAATACGTCCCGGATACTTAACATTTATACATAATAATACAATGTTAATAAAAACATTGTAATATTATGTACAAAAGTAAAGGGGTGGTACTCTCAAAGTTAAGGCAAAAAGCTTTATAACTTTCTTTCTGTAAAACATCAAGGTTTCAAATCATAACTTAGCCAAGTGTCTGTAAATATCATAGCTATTGATTATTACAGTTCATTTACTTTGTATTTTACGAGTGGCGGAGTTATCATACCGGTCTAACACGCAGTGGGTTCGATTTCCGGCCAGACAGGTATCTGGATGATGAGTTTGGATTCTTGTTCTGGGTCTGGGTGTTTGACTGTTTGTGTATTCGTCTTTGTGTGTGTCCATGGCACCTATGACACAGGAGAAAATGTAATTTTTTTAAAACTAATTTCTTCGGTATAAAACATGTTTGAAATTTACAGGTTAGATGGCGGTGTATCCAACAACGACTTCATAATGCAGCTAATCGCAGACCTGACAGGTTTGCGAGTGGAACGGCCGGTTCAAGTGGAAATGTCTTCTCTAGGCTGCGCTCACATAGTGGGCTTGCATTTGGGTAAGTGGAAATTGACCTTCGAATTTTTTTTTCTCTATCTTTCAAATTAAATTTGGAAAGAATATAACTAAAATAAAATTGTCTATGTTTATAGTGGTCAAACAACTGGCGGAAACTTTGTACAAAGATTAAATATAGCAAAGTAATGTCGGTAGTGGTTTGGATCCAAGCATCATCCGCGTTGTTAATGGTTTATTTAATTTATAACAAAAATAATAGCATTTGGTTGACTTATCGTATATTTAAAATATAATTATCTTCCATATTTAAAACAAAATTGAATTCATTAATTTGATGCCACTGAAAACAACAAAATAAAACAATGATGGAGTGGATTTTTTTTATTTTGGAATTAGTTTATCACCTTTAGTTATAGATAAAAGCTTAAAAGGAAATTTACCACAAAATGAATTACTCAAATACAACAGATTATGTCACATAAGAATCGATGTATCTTGTAACAAGGGTCTGTAAATGTAGAGTCCATTTCAAGAGACAGATTGAGATATATCATAATTTGATGGATTTCATGAGAACTATTTGTTATTTATATAATTAAATAACAAATTATTAATTTATTTAACAGTTTGTTATTTAATTTTTATAATAACAAATTGTTAATATAATAAATTGTTATTTAATTATATACATAACAAATAGTTGTCATGAATGCCATCATAAAACAAAAAATAAAATAAAATAAAATTCTCGTGTCACAATGTTAGTTCCCGTACTCCTCCGAAACGGCTTGACCAATTTTCATAAAATTTTGTGAGCATATTGAGTAGGTTTGAGAATCGGCCAACATCTATTTTTCATACCCCTTAGTGATGAGATGTCCACCCTTAACATTTTTTTTAAATTTTTATATGTCAAAACTACGTTTGCCGGGTCAGCTAGTTTGACTATATTAGCTAACACATTTTTTTGATAGTAAATATAAATTTCAGGCATGTTCAAATCGAAAGAAGAGCTGAAGTCTTTACGGAAAATCGGCAGCGTCTTCACACCTAGAGCGCACGTCAAGAAATCGTACGAGTTGACCATCGCACGTTGGGAGGACGCTGTCAAACGTATGTGCGGTTGGTATAACGAGAATAAACAATCTGCGAACACCGTATCAGACTCCAGTACTAATTCCACCCCACAGAATAGCTTCAAAGTAACGAATGATAAGAAAAACGGACGGATATCGAAATAGCGCTGGCTTTTCTACCTGCTGGTACTATGTTTGTGCCTGGTGTGCAGGTGATATAAATTCTTCAATCTTGCCCGTCTGCGATACTTGTGGCGGTCTTGATATAAACTCTTGGACGGTTCTGTGTTTTCGGTGACGGTTTTAGTATTTTGTACGATATTATAGACAAATAGATAGTTATAAGAGATTTCGCGTTGAAATGTTACGAATGAGACAGTTAGATTTTTATACGTAAAAACGAGTCATTTATGAATTACGTCATGCGAAATTTATAGGTTTATTTAAATTAATTAGACTATACTCGGGACAAATTCGATATGGAATGTTTAATAACAAAGCGTTGCCTATCAACCACTGACAGGCAGGGGAATGCAACTTTTTGTTGTTATATCAGCCGTATTTTACCTATTATTAACTCTTATCTGTAACTAATAATAGGTTGCAAATCCCTTTATAGAATTAAGGTTGTAACATCATTAGTTATACAATGACGATAATGGTAAACAAATTTTATTTGATTGGTTTTAGCATATTATCTTGTAGTTGGTCGTTATTAGTTAATCAACTCTTCTTAATTAAATTACTTCGCGAAAATTTAATGCAAACTTTTGTTGAATATAAAATGCATTTGTGTACAAATTCGTACAAGTTTGTGATAACCCTAAATAGGGATTTTTATGGTTTGTTTACATTTATTACAGATCGAATTTGTCCCGAGTATAGATTAGATATGACATATCTACTCTTACATATCAAGTCGCATGACAAAGTTGGCAGTAAGGAACATTTTACATTTATGTAAATTTGTTTAGATATTTTTTCGTGATTTTAATTCTAGACCTAAGTCATCCTTATGTATAAGTTATATACGTAAATATGTTTTGTTTGGATATTATTTCGTGATTTAGTTTCAGAATGTTCTAGATTCTTCGTATGACATTCGTATGATGCGATATTTATTGTCAGTATTTTTTTTTAATTCACGTAACTTCAATATGCTGACTCCTCTCCTGTCTCCTGTAAATTTAAAGTCCATATTCATCCTACACATTTTTTTTTATTCCTTTTCTTTACTGCAATCTGTCTCTTATGGACATTCAGCAGTATGTTAAATGTGGATATATAAAAATCGTTTGTGATCCAAGTTCACTGACTTGGCCACTTCAGTAAAGTAGACAGGCATCGTTTCATGCATGGCTATATTCATTCAGTCATCATTGACATAAGTCTAGGGGAATTTTCCGTTTCAATCTTGAGGACATGACTCTTGGTTGCATCAGCTCAACTGCAAGCTCGTTTGTATGATTCAAGATACGGTCCCTGTACTTTGGCATTACTACTCGACCAAAACAATTAGGCGCACGACAGTTAAAACGTCATTAGAACTAGGGATTTCCCATCCCGATACGAAGTATATTCTATTACCAAATACCAAGAGTATGTAGGTATACCATTATTAAAACCTACACCATAGTGGTGTATTTTCAATAGTCGAGTATTTATTAAAGCACTTTCATGTGTTTAATATATTCGCAGACATGGAACATTTTCTTTCTTTTTTATGTGTGTAAGAGACTGATGCCTGTTGCAGCACACATTCGATTTTCGACTTGGGAGACAGGAATACTGAGCCCAATACTCTTCTCTTGTTAAAAAGAAGCATATTTTGAATGTAAGAGTCCTTTCTCCTCTACGCATAGTCTTTTTCCTACCTATTTTGAGTTTTATTGACGAATAATCAACTAACTTAATAATAACTTTAAAAATTCAACAATCACTCATTAAAGTAACATTATACCGAAATAACATTAAACACGTGCTGGCTAACATAAACACCTAGATGATACACGACTGCATGTCACTAGGGGATGCGCGGGGTAAGAAGCGAGATGCGGGGTATTGAACCACTTTTTTTTTATGCGCCTAATTGTTGTGGTTGAGTAATACTTTCATAATATCTTCGATTATTGTGGGGATCTGCAGATCGTGGTGCAACCTCGCATTTGTGATGTACCAAGGGGAGTCTGTTATCTTTCTTAATATTTTGGACTGAAATCCTACACGTTATGACGTAATTTATAGTGATAAGGCTGAAAGATATTGAGATTGTAAATGTTTGAATGTTAATTGCTATACTTGATAATTAGCTAGATTTGATAAAATACAATAAATTATTGACTGGTGTAATTACAACCATAAAATGGTGTAGGTATGGATGTATAGGCGACAAAGTAACGCTCAAATACTATTAATGTAAAAATGATAGGTGTTTTGTATGGCATAGACTATGTTTAATATGTGAGCATCGTGTTAAATAGGCTTAAGACAAAACAGTAAGAAAATTTCACTCTTTCAAACGAAAGTCGACCGATTTTTTATTGCTTTTAATTGGTAGCTCTAGCCACATATATTTTTTTTATAACTTGCGATGTTCTAATTTCAACTACTGCAAGTACTCGTATATATAAACAGATCCGTACTTTTTTCGTATTGTTTTTCAACCTATTTTTTTTTGTTTGTTAACTAATGAAGATGAATTGTATCAAAAAAATGCTACCCTTTTCTGTTCCAATTATGTGCACTTTTTTTGGTTTAATTGAAAGAATTGAACTAAACCTGGGTACATATTATATTATATTATATGAAGTACATAATATGAAGAAATGTAGTACCTTGTTATAAAATAAATAATTTGTAAATTTGATATCGTCACAAACTATATGCATATGTACAACGCTTAGTTAACTTTTAATGGCGTACGTATATTAAAAATCTTGTTGGATAAATAAATCAGTCAATACAAAGAAAAAAAGTGTGGCCTATTACATTTTGTGTAAATTTAAATTTCATATACTATGTTTATTACTGTATTATTTTATCTGAATTGTATCTTATTTTCCATAATGAATGGTTTATTCAACGTAATATGTTTGCTATTAATAGACACTCAATTTTAATGAAAAATGTTGTAAAAAATATTATATATATTACAATATTTTTTACAACATTTTTCATTAAAATTCTTTATATAATGCAAATACAAGTTAAGAAAGTTTATATTATATTAATTAAAATAGATTTTGTTAAAGTTGTGCTCTCTATGTATAAAGTCATAACCAAATAATAACTATGATATTATTATTATTATTACTTAACGAACATTGTCAAACTTCTATAACCATTAATTAGCATTTTGAAGTCCTCTACTGGACAAAGGTCACTACTAATGGGGGTTATTAGGGTTCCGTACCCAAAGGGCAAAAACGGAACCCTGTTCCTAAGACTCGTTGTCGGTCTGTCAGTCTGTCACCAATTATTACATAAAAACAGAATAAAATAGATATTAGATTGGGGGGCGGGTTGGTCCAAGCAAGAAACTAAGATGAAATTATAAGTTGTCCCACTATTGTCCCACTGCTGGACCCCTGTCCAGCTGTGGGACAATAGTGGGACATCTTAGTCCTCGAGAGTAGCGACGCATCTGTGATTGACTTCAGATAGAACCCCATGTTCTGTGTGAAGTTGTTTACAGATGTACATGGGCGGCAGTGACCACTTATCATCGGGTAAACTGCTCGTTTGCTAGTACAATGTTATAAAAAAAATGCTCAACGCTGGCGCTTATGGCGCTAAGCAAATATTTTTTATATAAGCGCCATAAGCGTTTCCTAAGAAACATTACGGACTACTCGTCGCATTTACATTGCCTTAGCCGTTATCATAAAATATATTATTATTTTTAATTATGAATACTGTGAAAAATCAGACCGTTTATGACAGTTATGTTATGGATATAGGAATAATACTATATCGGTTTCGGATACGGTTATGGATTTGTAATTATTTCAGATTATTCATAATTTTCGGATAGTTTCGGTTACAGACTTTTAAGAAATTTTCAACTAAAATGCAAATAGGTAATAATTTCGTTGTATTTTTATATTACAATTTGCTATTACTAAACAGACATGCCAGTCATTAAAGCTACCTAATCAATATTAAGAGCAGTGATAGCCTAATGGTTGAAACTCTCAATCGGGAGGTCCGAGGTTCAAACCCAGGCACGCACCGCTGATTTATGTGCGTATTAGAAATTAATTATCACTGCTTTTCGGTGAAGGAAATCATCGTGAGGAAACCTACACACCCGAGTCCTTTAAAAAAAGTTCTCGGAGGTGTGTGAAGTCCACCACTTCGCACCTGGCCAACACTGTGGACTGTGGCCTATAACTCTCATTCTGAGAGAAGACTCGTGCCCAGCAGTGGGATAATAATGGGTTGTACCCCAAT
This sequence comes from Spicauda simplicius, assembly GCA_949699795.1. Classification (NCBI taxonomy): domain Eukaryota; kingdom Metazoa; phylum Arthropoda; class Insecta; order Lepidoptera; family Hesperiidae; genus Spicauda; species Spicauda simplicius. Next base: position 9,857,692 of record OX453071.1, on the reverse strand, counting down.
CAATATTTGATATTGATTACTAAAAACACGTTGCATTATGGTTCCCCTTCTATCCCAAACTATCCGATTTTTATAACGATTTCGGTTACGAGTACGGATAGAATATTATTTCGGATATCCGATAGTTTCGGTTATCCCTAGTTTATGGACATTACTTTATTGTAGTAAAATTTTAAGACTTATAAGAGTAAAGTCGATCAACATGTAGTATAGCATTGTACTAGGTTGTGAATTAAAATATTAGAAGTAACCTCGATTTGGGTAACATTGAACATTTTTTACAATATTTGTGATATTATAATCTGTTTTATATTTATTGCACCTTGTTTTTACTAAATGAATAGTGTCCTTTTTAGCTGGTTTATTAATCTAACACAATAAATTTACGGAGAAAACAATTAAACTATCCACAATTACATCTAAAACTCAAATTCAAAGTTATCCTTAGTTTTGGGTAACTTTGAATATAATTTTTTGAGGATATAAAATCCGTCATTAATCTAATATTTTAAGGTCTGAGTAAAATTAATTAACATATTTTTGTTAATTAAAACCAAATCTATAAAAAATACATTTATTTTGATATATAAATACAATAGACAACTTAACTTGGTCTTGCCATATGAATCAAGGTCGATATAGGTGGTAAAAGGTGGTAAAATAAGATACTAGTTTTTTTTTGATTATTTATTCCATCCATCCATAGGATGGACGGAACATCGGGTACCTTTGGAAGGTTCCCCCTCGAAAACAAAAAAAAAAAAAAAGGATGGACAGAACATGGACTTAACATAGGCCTCCCCTAAATGGCGCCACTCCAACCGGCCCTGTGTCCTCTGAATCCAACGGTTTCCCGCTGTCTTCTTCAGGTCACCGGTCCATCTGGTAGGGGGGCGACCGGTACTCCTTTTGCCTAAACATGGTCGCCACTCGAGGACCTTTCTTCCCCATCGGTTATCGGTCCTACGAGCGATGTGGCAGCCCATTGCCACTTCAGCCTGCTAATTTTGAGAGCTATGTCGGTAAGCTTCGTTCGTCTACGGATTTCATCGTTGCGAATCATATCTCGTAGCGAAATTCCGAGCATAGTCCTCTCCATAGCACGCTGAGCGACCCTGAGCCTCCGAAAAAAAATTTTTTTTATGATACAGGTAACTTTGAACCGTTCAAAGTTACCCGTATTACATCCAATTTCGACGTCGTCAAAAGTTTAGCAGTTTTACGCAATATTCAACATGGGATACGGATAGTACAGTTTCAAAATAATAATATACAATATACATTTTAAAGATTAAACATCAAAACATACCTGTTCACGGTAAGTTTTATATTATAATTGCTATTTCAAAACGGAGCATCAAACACTTGCAACAACTTCACTACGGAAAAGGCGGTATTTTTTAAAATTATGACATTGACAGGTACCTTTTTTTTACTTTAATTGCTATTACAACATTTTGGCAATCCATTTTACGCAGGTACAATATTGAAACAACAAGAAGTTTCCATGTAATAAATTAATATATTTTTTTCACAACTTTGTTCAAAGTTACACCGCTGTTCAATGTTACCCAAATTGATTGTAATGCAACCGTGTATATAATTTTATACGTCCATAATATAATATGAAAAAGATAGTAAATCGTCCATTGACTCAGTTATAAGGTACGTTTAAAGCGAATTAGTGCATAGTGATAATTTCCATTACACTTACTATTAAAATTATTTGACAATGTTTCACTTATTTGGACATTATTTTATAAAAATGTCCGTCACAAAAAACTTGCATAAAAGGTATATGATCACAATTATTGGAATAAATTGGAATGGGCGCAGTGTTTTCAATATTGAAATTTGAACACAGAGAAACAAGGCACAATCGTTACGATCTTTAAAAGGAATATTCCATATTTTATACTTTCTTATTTTTTAAAAAATCAACACTTGCCAACCCATCACTGGCCTCATACTAGCTGTTCCTCTAAACATGTTTTCTTTTTGAATGAAAAAGGCAATTCTGAAGTACTTTTGACCTTTGAAGACCTAGACTTACAGACTTGTTATAAGAACAAATGTAGATATAACGTTATTGTCACAATCGACCGGTGCATTGAATATTTGCATGAGATGAGTTACTATACCTTTTTCAGTCGCTATTCTTGCCAATTTAGTGTTTGTTATTTACGTACGCTTTCATATACTTTAGTTTTTTAACATTGTAACTGAGTTACTTTCAGAACTCCCAGCATTTCATGTAACAAAAATTTAAGCGTATCAAGATTTGAGCGAGATAATGAAGAGTTAAGAATAAATATGATATATTCATATCTGTTATTTTGTTTTTAATGACGTATCGTAAATAAAAATATTTCATACATAAAAATATTTCTTGTCTATTATGTTTAGCTTCGTATTAGTTTATTTTTTATTCTGTAATAATATAATGTCACTGCCCTGTAAGAGCTCTTCTATCCTTTATTTTATGTTTTCATCAATTTTTATATTAAACATCGAACTACATAATTATAATTAGTAATAAGAATAATGATTTTATAATTAATTATAAACGTACTGGAAATTATTACCTAAGTAAATTTATTATTATTATATTTTAATGTGTATTTTTTATCATTTTTAATGTATTATTGAATTTGTATTGTTTTAATGATTATTTTTCATCATTGTGCAATAGTAGTCATATAACGCCTTTTCCTACATTCCTGAGATTGTGTTCAGTATTCTTAGTATTAGTCATTTGAGTCCTACTGTTATTTTTGAATCCAATAAATGGAAGTACCATGTAGATTTAACTAGTATTTCTGTCGCTTATGTTCGATCACTGCATAGTATAAAACAAAGTCGCTTTGCACTGTCTGTCCCTATGTATGCTTAGATCTTTAAAACTACGCTACGGATTTTAATGCAGATTTTAGATAGAGTAATTCAAGAGGAAGATTTTTATGTATAATACATGCATAATAGATTGGAGAAACACTGATAATTTTAAACTTTTAGGCGGAACGAAGTTCGCCGGTTCAGGTGGTTTTATATAAAAAATAGAACATAAGCGACAGAAAAACATAATGGTGGTTTGTGTTTAAATTTCAGAAGTCACGCCTATTTCTGCCTAACTTATAGTATTATGAATACATTTTCCGAACTTACACAGATGTATGTCTACATCAATCCAAAATTGAAAATACGCCATCTAGCGGAATTTATAGTAATTACAAGAGTAAATGTTATATCAAACAATTTGACACTTTTAAAACTGCTTTTTGTACATAAATTTGGCAATTATTAGCAGATCATTTTAAAGGTGCGATGTTTCATTAAATGTGTTAATAAGACAAAGATATAAAGCAATATGGTAGCATAAGTATTTCTTTACACGGAGAGTTCTATCAATATGAAAATTACATGAATAGGATGCGACTTTTGTATGGAACTTGTTTGTATGTTCCATATGTATATAATATCTATCTGCTCAAGTAATTATCTAGTTCTTGCCCATCTTTCCTTGTATATTTTGTTATTAGCGTATTGGTTCAATGTGAGTATATAAACTATTGAGTATTGTTAAGGACAATAAAATGCCGAGGATGGCAAGTGGGTTACTACTTCTGTTTATTTTGTTTAGACTTGTATATGCGATTCTTGATGATGGAATGCTTTTGTATCCGGAGAAATTGAAAATTGGCATTGAATTGAGACAAGGAAATGATTATATGGATTACAATCCGGACCATGTATTGAGAAATGTAATTATAATAGTTCCTGATGCAGTAGAAGATATAAAGACTGTTGTGGAAATTGAAAGCAATATTAAAATGGATGCCGGTGCTGTTCAAAATAGGAAAGAGGAACTCGTAAATTAAATAAACCTAAACGATTTGCAATATGGAATCTCATGGTAGTGTGTGTAGATAAATATATCATAGTTTAATAATGTATGTAAGAATATAAGGTGTTGTTGAATAAAGGGTTGAATTATATTTGATGTCTTTAAAATTTATAAACTCGCCTTCTATTAAATTGCTAATTTTAAAACATGGATGTAATGTACTAACACAATCGTGATTAATAAGATATTCCTATACGATGTATAAATGTAAAAGCATTATTTGATATAACAATATTGATATTATCATTAATACAATTCATTTATCAGTTCTCTAAGGCTTTCAGCTAGACTTAAGCCTTACATAATGAGGTTGAGCGATAGTTAGCATTTATGGCAATCTTTGCCTGCTTTGTACGTGTTGATGTTAAACAAAGACACTAGGATGGCATTAGCGTCTATCTGCTCTGTCCTTTCTCGTACGACATGGTATAAAGGGAGTCGTGCTATTCAATACTGACGAAAGTAGAGTTAATTTATAACACTTTTTAAGATGGCATGCTTTTTCAATTTTATGGAAAGAGCTTTGTTTTGTGCAATGATCAATGCGGTCAAATGTTTAATGCCAGGTTTGACGTAACACTACGAACGACTATCCACTCCACGTATTTATACCCGTAGCCATCAACTAATATGTGCAGGCTGAGCTTACAACGGAGCAGCGATAGACTAATGGTTGAAACTTGCCCTCTCGAACGGGAGGTCCGAGGTTCAAACTCAGGTACGCACTACTGATTTATGTGCGTATTAGAAATTAATTATCACTGTTTTTGGTGAAGTAAAACATCATAATGAAACTTACACATCCTAGAATTCTTTAAAAAGTAATAAGTTCTCAGAGGTGTGTGAAGTCTACTAATTCGTACTTAGCCAGCTAGCCAGCCAGCGGTAGGCTATAGCCTAAAACTCTCCTTCTGAGAGAAGACCCGTGCCCAGTAGTGGGACAATAAGGGTTGACTAGAACTGGTGTATAGAAAAGCAAGCAAATAAAACTAAAACTTAAAAACACTTTGGTACACATTTATTTAATTTAGCTATTATGGACTAGCATATACATAAAAATATCAGTATTAGCTATGAATAGCTTATTATTATGCCATTCTAATTTACGCATTTTTTTACACAAATATTTTAATTTTGACATAATATACCTAATTAATATGGTAAGGGAACCATGCTTGAATAATATCTTATTGTATGAATACATTTTCAAAGGAAAAAGGCTTACTTAAAATTAATACCCGACTTTGGTAATAGCTTTGTTCAATTAAATCGTTTGTCGAAGTTATGGTTAACCAACCCAAGTGGGCAAGGTCTTGATTCTGCGGTCCAGGCTTGAAAAACCTTTGTCTTCTTCAAAATCTTCGTAATTAGCGACAAAGTCGTTTCTTGGACTCTCTTCGAAAGCTGATCTCTTTTGCAACGTATGTGTTGGTTCAGTGGTTTCCGCCTCTGCCGTGGTCACGTCTACTGGGATTACTGGCACAAATTGAACTACTTCGATATATTCTAATAAAGGGACTTCCTTCGATGATGTAGTGGTAGTTTCTGCCTCTTCCGGTACTGGCGATGAGTTGATTGCGGCGATAAGAGTTAGAGTAAACAGAAATAACATTTTTGAAGCCATTTTCCTGTAAATTACTTTAGATAACGTTTCTTCTTGTAAAATTTAAATGACGGTAAAAATATTTGATCTTGTTTCTCTTGGATTCTTCCCTCGTCTGTCTTATTCCTTGGTTTTGTGCCTACTTTTCCCAATTGTGGCACTTCAATATTGTCAATCAATTTTGTTTTACTGTCTGCTGTCGCGTAATACGATTTGTAATGTTACCTTTGACTGAACCCAAAGGTTTTATATACAAGTCAACTTTAATAGTGCTAACAATAAAATCTTTGAAATGGATGCATTCTCGCACATTTATATTGGGAGTTTGTTAATAAACTCTGTAAATATTACCAATGCCATAATGACCATGAGTTTATTGTTATAGATCGTTTGGTAGGTACAATTGTGACACACCATTGAAATGTTTTTAAGTTTCAAGCAATACGATGTATCTATATGTAAATAAAATACTCAGAATAACGTGATTCATCTGGCCTTATAAAGTACATAATATACCTTACTTCAACCGAAGCATAATGCGCAATACTTAGATACACATATTATGTTGGTGTGCACGATTAACGCTTTTGTATTTTTTCAATACATAATACTTTCATAAGCAGCGATAATCTGTTTTTTGTTTTATTGAAACCTTCAAAAGGTACGTACCAGACGTGGGAGCGACACGAATGTGGGATCTTTACCGCACTTACGGTGGCCGTCCTCGGCGCTACAAAGAGGACTCCGGGATCTCCAAAGGAACGCGACCGGATTCCTCTGAGCGCATTATACCACCAGGCTCCACCCAGGTGAGCGGCTGGGTCCACCGCTCCGTCTGGTATTTACGATGGTATGCGACCGAACTATTTGAGATCCCAGTCTAGCGGTCCGCAACGACGGAGCCACTTTTAGTCGCCTCTTACGACAAGCAGGGGTTACTGTAGCTCTATTCTGATCCCGGAATTACAGGGACGCGGCTCCGTTACCGGCAGCCGTCTTATGTCTGATAATGCAGTTCCAGTCATCTCGCCGTTAAACCATCTTTGAAACTACGGCCGCCGGAAAAAGGTCAGCTCCAACCTTTAGGACTAGAATCCGCCGCTGAGACTTTCAGAGCAGTCCTCCAGCGTGTGTTGTATGGAATCCTCGTCGTGTCCGCAATGGTGACATGGGTCGTCCTGTTTCCCTTTAATATTCAGGTACTAACCGAAAACATGTCCGATGAGTACCTGAGTGAGGTGGTAGATCAACCACCCGTTGGCGTAGGGGAAGGGGGCCCAAAGCAGGTCACTTAAGGTTTCTTATTTAATAAATGCCACATTTTTTTAATTGACCTGGTTTTATTTACATAGACTGCATGCTTTATATTATTTATTAAAACTAGTCACCCGTCACATCAGTCGAAATTCGACTGTAATTTAAATAAAAAAAAAACTTTATATTGTCCAAAGTAGTACGAATATCAAATTCAAATAAAATGTAATAATTTTCAAGTGATTTTCAAACACCCCGTAAAAATATATAAAAAGAGCATAATTAGCTAAACCGCATTTAAAAACAATAGCGGGTATTTTGACAAGGGCACTGACATTTCTGACGTTGTGTTTTCATAGTAAGACATTGAATGTTCTATTTCGTTTATTATTTATGGGTTTGTGACAGATGCACAGTAGTGTGTGTAATGCGTTTTTAGTTGATTTTATGTATGTCTAAGCATTATTTGGAAAAAATATACATTCTGCATTCCTTTTCAACGTCTACTACAACCGTGCAAAATTTCATACCAATCCGTCCGCGACATATTACTTAACAATGAACCACAAGTTTTTACTTCACGTAATAATATATAGATTTTCAATTATTATCATAGATCAGGCAAATTCAGTGAATTCAGATTCTTGGCTGGAAGAGATAACAATACGAAATCTGTTAAGCTTCTTTTCCGCTGAATCTTATTTGAAGGTCCTTGCAATGTTGATGAATTTATGCCATACTTTATGCCTGCAATGGGCAATGCCTGGGATATTAGATGTGAGATTTTCTTTAATATTTTTGTACCACCTGTGGTAAATAAATGTCAATGACTCTTATAGGTAAAATAGTTGGGTCAAGCAGCCGCTTTACCCGAAAGCTCCTTTTTAGATTTTTTATAATGTGAATATAAAGACTAAGTCATAAATGTAAACATTGCTAATTCCAAGTTAGGTTCTTGATACATTAAATATACACATATTGCAGAAAGCAAACCTCTAAACATTAAAATAAAAATGTGTGCGTGTACTAGCGTACACTCGTAAGAAGTGAAACTTCTTTATGACGTTATTTTTCAAAAAATAATTTACTATATGCAACTTTACAGAGAGTGGTTAAATAAAGTTAAATTAGATAAAGTTTAATAAAAGGCTTTTATTAAACTTTATCTAATTATCTAATCTATAATAATCTATCTAATATCAGGCGTGGTAGGGATAAGAAAAAGATGGCGCGTAACGAAAAAATGTTACACTAAATTTTTTTCCAACCCCGATAAAGAAGTTTCACTTCAACAACCCCGATAAAGAAATTTCACTTCAAAAATCAAACTGACATATCTAGATTTATTTTAGTTCCTTAAATACCACAATAAAAAATGTTGAACATTTTTTTCTAAAACCACGCGACTCGACGCCTTGATGTAACTGATTCATGTGTTTACGATGTATTCGCACACATGTTCTATTTCTTTACAAAGTATTTACGCCGACCTGCTCTTGGCGGGATACTCGCTTAGGGCTCTCTCTCCCTACGCTGCGTGGCTCCTCGAGTCGCTCACGCTAGCACCTCACTGCGCGCCATTTGGCTCTCCTCCGAAGTGTTTCTTTCGAAAGCAGCGATAGCCTATTGCTAGAGTTCAAATCTCAGACATTCACCACTTTCTCAGGTTGTAGAGTCAGTGTGGTTCGACCAGGGTACCACCGCCACTCCTAATTTTCTTGTTTCAATGGAAGGGCGTGGTTACCGGCAGTCCGGCACATTTTTATATGAGACGACTATCTTAGTCCTCGGGAGTAGCAAAGCATCAGTGATTGACTTTAGATAGTTGTTTACAGATGTCCATGGGGGGAGTAGCCACTTATAATCAGGTGGACTGCATGTTAGTTTGCTACTTCATTCAGATAGAAAAAAAGTCATTGCCAAGTATGGATACAAGCAGTGGCGGATTTATTGGTGAGAGGCACCACGGCACCAGTATCCCGTAAAATTCGTATATTCGTTCTGATGTGGTCACTGCCATTTAGACATACAATTAGGCACTGGCGTATCCATTACTAAGAAGCACCAGTCCCCCGTAAAATCTATCTAATAGTTGTGGTTACCGCCACCTAGGGATACAATCAGGTATTGGCGGATCCATTGCTAAAGGACACCAGTTTCCCGTAACATGTATCGTACAGATGTGGTTACTGCCAATTAGAGATACAATCAGGCACTGGCGGATGCATTGGTAAAGGGCACCAGTTTCCCGTAAAATTCGTATATCCGTATAGATGTGGTCACTGCCATTTAGATATACAATTAGGCAGTGGCGGATCCATTACTAAGAATCACTAGTCCCCCGTAAAATCTATCTAATAGTTGTGGTTACCGCCGCCTAGGGATACAATCAGGTATTGGCGGATCCATTGCTAATGGACACCAGACTCCGGTAACATGTATCGTACATATGTGGTTACTGCCACTTAGAGATACAATCAGGCACTGGCGGATTCATTGGTAATGGGCACCAGTTTCCCGTAAAATTCGTATATCCGTATAGATGTGGTCACTGCCATTTAGAGATACAATCAGGCACTGGCGGATTCATTGGTAAAGGGCACCAGTTTCCCGTAAAATTCGTATATCCGTATAGATGTGGTCACTGCCATTTAGACATACAATTAGGCAGTGGCGGATGCATTACTAAGAAGCACCAGTCTCCCTTAAAATCTATCTAATAGATTTCCTCACTGCCAAGCAGGAATACAATCAGCTACTATAAATGATATAATTTAGACCAAACGTCTCCTTTTTGGGGTAGTAATTTCCGAAAGAGAAGGACAATTATTGTCCACGATTTTCGATGCCAATAGGAATGGAGTTCTATAAATAGTCAGTCACGCGTACCTACATTGTGACTTATTACCATTAAAGGATATTTGAGTGTAATTGAATACGCATATATGCTATTTACGCATATGATGTTATTTACAATTTCTGTTATTACTAAACAATATCACATATCTAAATTTGGTAGTGGATATTAATACGCTCGCATGACTTGGTGCTAATCATTTTTGTTGCTTTAGATTTTTATCAAATACATCATCTATATTTGGTATTAGCACTGAATTAGCACCTTTGCCAGTCAAGGAGCGTGAAGAACCTATTAGACCGGTACTCGCTTCGATAGAATACATCGCAGATACCTAGAACTTGTTGTTTCGATACGTGCGTCAGTTCTTGTTTTACAAACAATAATAATGATTGTTTGAGTATACATTTTCAATAAGTTTAATACGTTCTGTAATCAGAAAAAACGTTTATAAGGTGTGCTCTTTGTGATTAGTATTATAGTTCAACTAACTTCAGTGTTAACCAAGATTGGATCGTTCGGAGCAGTTGAAAATGCGTTCAATGTTGTTTGTCGTCGCGTCGCTGGCGCTGCTAGCAGCCTGCGCCTGCGCACCAGCCGAGGAGGACGTGATTCAACACATTCCAAAAGAAGCAACACCATCAGTTACAGGAAAAGACGGTTCGGAATCTGGTGCTGCGGACGGCAATGCTGGTGCTTCTAAGGTTGTGCTTGACAGAGCTCGTCGCTCCATTGGAGGTCAGGAAAATGATCTGCTGCCGTCAGGAAACGAGGTAGACGTATCGCCTTTCGGAGAGAATTCGCAGCTTGATGGTCGTGGACGCATCAAGGTTCTGCCTGCTTTTCTCGGTTAAGCCCGTGAGGAAGTAAGGAAAACCCATCAAACCTACGATGCTATGAATGTCACTTCGGCTAATGATTGTGTTTATTCTTAATTTCCTTATCATGTTGTTTAAGCCCTTTAAAATCTCTTCGTAAATGTATCTATTATATAAGATTTTGTTATTAAAAATATTGAAAATGAAGTTGTTGTTTTAATGCTAACTTAGTTTACATGGTAAATAAAATAATTATAAATAGTAGGGTAGACTTGGTACGGTTGAAAAATTTGGGCGTTTATTGTGTAGGTAGGTATAGGATAATTAAGCTAGCGATGAGATAAATATACTAAATAAGATACTATTTTATATGCTTACTAATGGGAAATGGTATTTGAGAACAATGTATTGTATTTGTGTAAAATCATCTAGCAAAGCTAATCTGTTTCAACTGTCTCCCTGCTAGGGTCGGTTCAAACAGTACCTGGGGTCAATTGAAACACATGTAAATAATACAAAATACAACAAGATGTTTTAAAAATCAATATTTTAAACAAAAATACTTCATTGGTTCCTAAGTTCACTTGGCAATCACAATTATAGCAAACGTAACGAACATATCGTATCAAGGAACAGCGATTCAGTCCATATCTTGTAAAGGCTGTTCTTAATCAAAATCCCATCTTCAATTCAATCATCCCAAAATTAAATCTTCACATGCTTGTGAGCGTTAATGAGCCACACTGAGCTCTCGTAGTTTTTCTTTGGCATAGTCTTGGAATCTAAGAAACAAGAAAATAAAAGAAATAAACTGTTTCAAAAATGTGTCAACCTTCCGCAATCTCCTTTCTTGATATAAAACGATTCATAGAAAGAATAATAGTAAATTTAAATACAAATTAATAATACTACTATATTTTATGAACTTCAATTTAAACCGAAATAAGACTCTCCATACTTTAACCTTAACCAAGACCAAAATAATTGCAAAAATGTATGAACGAAAATAGTTAATTTGCCATCGAAAAACACAATGAGGTCTCCTAGACATATAAGCACAGCGTATGAATCTGGTATGAATCTCCACGCAACACTGAAATTCGTGATACGACTTATCACTCACTCCTTTCTTCTCTTGAACCCTTCACCGAATCACAGACGGTTCGCAATATACCTAATCGCCTTGTTTCAACCGTCAACCGTTTCAATCGTACCCAGTCTACCTTACCTATATCGATAGTATCTACTTATCTTCTTATACGTAGGTATAATAAATTTCAGTAGTATTGAAGTCGTAAGTGCTATGTAGATGGTATATACAATTGTCTACATAATCGAAACTACGGACAATTAGATTGCGATTACCCACATGCGTAACTTTCCTGCTTCGAATTGCTCACAAATGTTATGAAGTTTATCTCAAAAATAATATGGATAGGAATAGAAATCTAGGAATATGTTATCTTATCATTTGCATTTCTATCACTTCTATATGTATCGCCATCTACAATATTGTAACACTTAGTCTTCTTAACAATAACTACGATACACTAGTTCTAAGTTCATGAAATTGTCGTTATGTTAATTACAAGAAGTCACTTTCAGAGGATTCATTGTGCACTAGGTGTTATAAATATTCGCAGTCTGCATATCCTTCTTAGTGGACATCTAATTGTAGAGACATGCAAGTTATCGTTGTGCTTTTCCTAGTGTTCTTTTCATACGCCATGAAAAGTGAATCAAAAGATTTGGGCAAACAAACAGACAAAAAAATACACGATACTATTGGAGTAGATGATCTCATAGCAAATTGGGCTGATATTAATCCTCCAGATAACAATAAAAGTGGCCACGATGAAGTTTTTAAAACAGCAGCAAGTACCAACTATGTATACCGCCCACTTTACGTGTATAGAAGGATAGAACATAGTAAACGGAGAATTACTATGTACAACGCATTTGCTGGCTAAAATGGTAAAAAAACAATATATTTTACATTACTACGTAGATCACATAGTCAAAGAACATTTAATACCTTCCAAATCGGAGCACATATTTGTTATATTTAATATATAACAATATAAAATTATTAGAAATATAGGTACCTACTGATTGAGTTTGTTTAATGAATTTATATACAAAATTCACACAAACGTAAACACGATTAATAAATACCCAGTTAGGGAAACAAAAACGAATCTTAATTGCCAATTACTTAATAACTCGTTAACATAGCAACTTTAATGATCATAAAATTCAGGAAAGCTTTATTTAAACCGATTTCTATGTGAAAACACGCTTGTGCGAAGTGTTAAAATGAGAGCCTTACTAATTAACTTTTTATTTTTTACATCGGTAAGATCTTGTCGAATACGAATTCGTACAGGTAGATAAAATTAACTTTGTTATAATAATTACAAACCTTTTTTCAGATTGACTTAATACTGGCGGGCATTTCTCCAGTACACGACTTTAGGAACCAATTAAATTCTAAACTGCAAGGCGACAAATTTGTGTTGAGTTCTCCACATAAGGTTTTGAAACATTTAGATAATACAGTTCTTAAAGCAACTAAAAATGTAACACAAAATCCAGAAATGGGCGAAAACTTATACAAAATTTCAAAAGATTTAGTCTCGTCAATCCTATCAAAATTAGAAATACAAGACAAAATCACTAGAATTACTAGGGAAGCTCTTGACGCTCCAGGGAAAAATCAAGGAATTACCGCAATAGAAACGAGACGAATTCTAGATTATATTTCTCGGACTTTAGCAGGACATATCTTAACGATTACAAGGGAATCTACCGAACCTGAGCTTCATAGATTAGTTTATGGGCTAGCACAAATTGCAGCCGAAGTATCAATCGTGTCTGCTTTGAAAGATATTACGTACGCTACATCTTTGTCTAAAAAACAATCCGTTGATTTATCCTTACGCCGGAAAAGATCAGCTCCAGAACAGGAAATAAATGTAATAACTACCGAATCACCAAGTATTCGGTCTCCTACAGTCTATAGTATAATTTTAAATAAAACATCTCCTGTAGAAGAAATTATTTTAGGCCCTACAACAAGCCAACCTATGAGATTTTTTGATGTGCCTGATTCACCTTTCTCTGTGATTAATGATAGAAAATCATTGCACATTTTGAACGTGAAACCTCAATTAAGTACTGGGACCGTCAGAAAAGGATTTCTGAATCAAACTGCTCTCGATATTGAAAATGACTCGCCTATCAATGAAACGGAGGCAATTATTTTGAATAAAAAAGTTAATGGAACCTATGTTGCGATAAAAGATCAAACTTTGGAGATGCAGGAATCAAATGCACCAGGTCTCGTTGATGATTGGATAGATCCAAAACTAAATATTTATGCTTTGAATCCCGACATTGTAGCTGAGATGGAAATGGATCAACCTGAAATCGAGGACGAAAATATCAGCGAAAAGAAGTCTAAACAAAAGTTGGAAAAGCTTGAATTGAAAGCGAAAAAAGCTATATTATATGCGGGTGATGTAGCCTATTTAACTGCAGCTAGTGTAGTGGCAATGAGACGTTCTCTGACAGCATCTATTGAAGTGCAAATGTCAGTTCGACTGGCTAAGAATGGAATGTCTAATCATCAAGATTTAATGATGAACTTGGCTAAGACGGCTGCCCAACAAGCGGGAAAAGAAGCCAAGAGTGCAATGTCTAAATCTCTTGCCTGTGAGCGTGTTATTAAACTTGCAGTTAAATATACTGCCCAGTCGAAAGGTGCTAAGTTAAACCATGTCGCTAATAGGATTATAATGGATACACTATCATTAGCTACACTCGCTAAGTCTATGGCTTTCGTATCGTCTGATATTGCTATAAACTCATTGTATCAGGCAACAGACGTTAAACAACCTTCGTAGCGTACTGTAAGATAATAAGTATACATCTATCTAATAATCATCTGTAGCACTAATTTTATTTTTTGAGTGTAATTAGTAATATAAATATAATATCACATATTATGTTTTGTTCTCCATTTTAATGTTTCTATTTCCCTTTTAAAACTATATTATCAAATTAATATACTTTGTAACCCCATAACGTAATATTTTCCTTGACCCACATTATACCGCCAAGTAACTTAATTTAGCGTGATTATCATGGTAATTTTGATCGTAGTGTTAACACTTTGTGCGCCATCTATGAGTAGCGTTATGCATGGCTTGGTACACAATCTTTGTACGTAGGTAATATTTGTTTAGTCGATTGGATCGTTGTACTCAAGGTAACTTCGTAGTTATTACTCCTACAACAAGATGTCGCTGTTAATGTTTCTTTCAAATATCAATTATTTTCAGATATAATTTATTACGAACTAATATTGTATCAGAATGCAGATATCGCTCTATCTCTTCATGGAGTCTATCCATTGAGACTCGAATTAAATTCAATAAACTACATAATAACCTCATTATGTTCATATTTTTGCAGGATACCTATGTTGTTGTAACAATGTTTTCATTCAAGGTAGGTCAATGACGCGTGCCTGAATGTACTGTTACCGGCAATGATTTAATAAGAACCAGACTGATTCATACGTAGGTCATGGTAATTTGCGACATACGAGTATGTAATCGTCACGGTAATATTGCTTTGTTCCTATGTAAGTATTTAAATGGAGCCCTGAACCGATAAACCTATTAAAGTACCTATAAGTTATTTTTAGTATTTTACAAGGTGGAGGTAGTAAACGAGCATACAGTCTACCTGATGGTAATTGAGTGTCCATTGACATCTGTAAGGAAATTCATATAGAACATAGGTAGATCTTGAAGTCAATTACAAATGTGTTGATTCTCCCCTGGGCTAAGATGGTCACCTCGTATAAAAGTGAGAGGCAACTGCATTTTCCATCGAACCGCTGGAACCGCTTTACGCTAAACATAGATCTTTCATTTCTCTCTCTACTTCACTTCTTTTATGCAAACTGTAAACACAATCTGAGTAACACGTAGGAAATTGTTTACGAAAACTTATAAACCATTACTTATCCATATGGTAATAAGGCCAAGAGTCAACACTGTTCGTTGCTTCGTATATAAGTACATTCTAATATTCATGTATTAACGTCCACTAGTACATCAAGGATATCGCCAGGCGTTGACCTCTTCAGTTTCCATGTAAAATGTACTAAACATTTTACATTTGCAAGGAAGAAGTTGGATAATGTTCAGCACTAATGTCAGAAACTTAAACAAACATGGGAAACTAAGCAGAATAGATAGAGATATTAGATAACTGTTATATGTTTTTTACTTCTGAAACCAAAATCATCAATCTTACATTACGGTTATGAGGTAGACGCAGAAGTGGCGTTCGTAATACCCAAAGGCGGATCAAAGATAATCGTTTGTGGGACTTAAACCAGCTGTCGACTTTGATAGAGAACTAGCCGGCGAAATAAAACCTATCATTCCTAATTTCTCTTTCATATTTTCACGGATAGCTCAGGGATTTGGTCCTCAAAGCACCTTTAAGGGCACAGATGGGCTAATGGACTAAGTAAATGATTTAAAATTGAAGTATAGGGCCCCTTAGCCCTACTATCGAAATCCGCTCATATCTGGTAGAGCCGCTTTAAGTGTTAAACGACACTTAACGACTATCGTTTAACACTTTGAAATTCGAGGAAGATTATGTGCGTCACATCCAGCCCTAATTGATGTTATGACAGAAGCTTGTAGGCATATCCAAGTTTATCTTTAGTGTACACCTTTCAACGGTCTCTCCAAAAATTAAATCTAAGTAGTATTTCTTAGCGCTCTTAAACGTAATCCTAGTAACTCCAATGCCATATTGTACCATATTTTGAACTGAACTCCATTAAACTATTAGGTATCACGTCCAAAGGCCGTCACCATGACACGACACATCGGTATCTACTACTTCTACTTGGTAGAGCCTACGTGCTTATCGGACCAATGTGTTTGCGGAGCGCAGAGGCTGCGGCTTGCGTCATCGAATTCTTTTAACTACAATTTATTTCAACAATTTTTAACGCAAATTTATGCATAGTCAGTTTATAATAATATATGACTGTATGTCATATCTAAATAATGTTGTATATTAATCCTTATTATCAGTTTAGTACAGTCATCGCAAACGCAGGGTATCCGGGTTCGATATCCAGTTTCTCGTGTTTTGATATCATACACGTATAGAAAAAAATTATCACGAATCTTATCTCATATTATTTTCCGAAAATGACGTGGAAATCGTTGGCGTAGCATCGCTTCGTGCATTTACCGCCTATCAACTTAATACTAGGGTTGGCTTTTTTGCCGCCAAAACATGGCGGCGAATAAACCTTACTTACCATCTCTCTGCAAATTGACGACCAAAAACTAAAAAAAGATTTTCAAAACTAAATATTATAGCGCATTTCGAAAATGGCCGCCGGGAGCGGATCCCCCCTTGCCCTCCTTGGCCCCCACGCTACACCGCTGCTGGAAATTGATGACAAGTACATGAATGTTCCGAAGTTTCTAGAAGGATATATGTAGAGGCGTAGATGCTATATTTTTTTTTATTTAGTATAGGTCACAGATATCGTGCGTATAAAAATATTCACGTTAATGATGACAATGAAGTATTTAATTTTGTTACCTTTCTAAACATCAGGCCTTATCTCTGTACCCGTGTATTTTACTGACTGAAGCAAATGGTTTCTAAGGTGCTAATACTTACTGCTAATTATATACGTATACATGATATAATCAAATAATAAATGATGTCAGTGTGTAACTGGAGTGAAGAAATAAAATCTATTTACTTAAATAATTTGTACAAGTACTTAAGATGATAACAGAAGTTTATGACGTTGGACGGCTAATGTTTGGTCTTTAAATTAGTTATTGTCGTTGCCAGCACTATAATTAATATGTATGTGAGAATAAATTATGATAATGTCGCCTCACCACTTACGTATATAAGCCAGCATATTATGCGACTATTTTAGCTCTCGGGCGATATTCAGATAGAGTATCCCTGTTATATGAAGGTTCCTAGAGATTTTAATGGCCAACAGCGACCATTTGTTGATTACATCTATATTATAAAAGTGTATGTGTACTTATGTACACGCGTTAGAAGTTATACTTTTTTGATGTAACAAGATAAAAATATTTTTAAGAATTTTATCTTACGCGTCGTTCTACATTTGTAGAAAAAACGACACGAACAATAGAAAAAACTAAAATGTTGACTATATGGTAGCTAACTTCAGGGTGTCGGTTTTTCGTGACGGTGTGCGCGCGTATCGTAAAAAAATACTTTCATAATTTTTCCTTAACACGCTAAAAAAAAGTATAGCTTAAAAAATCAACACATTTAAGCATCTACGTTGCAGAATAATAAAGGTTTATTGCCGATTGTTAAGGAAACTGTGTGAACGTTGTAAAGAAGGTTGAAACTTAATATACACGGACCTTAACAAAGGCGATGTTGCAACGATGTATTCGTAACAATAATCATTAATTGAGGTAACTTTTACATTAAACGTAACTGAACGTTCAAAACAGAAGGCCATCCGCCTTAAAATGTTATAAATTTGAATTTAAATATGGGAAACGTTATTTCGTGTTTGCGTCACTTATTTACTAGCTAGTGATAGTAGCCTTAAATAAAGATACATATATTTGCACGTAGAAGGCAACAAGTATTAATATTATCGCGTAACTTTGGATATATTTGTTTATTTTGAGTAGAAGTTGACTGAATTTACTTATCTATTTTTAGCAAAGGATATTTATAAATAAGATACATTATAATATACATTTATGAACACAATAGGTACGCTTATAAATTATTAATTAAACTTATACATGAGATACAAAATAATAGGTGAATCTGGGGTCGGTTTTTAAAACTTGCCGCGGACGGAGGAGTATGTAAATTAGCACGGGTACAGTTAATGTAGAGACGGAGTACGAAATTCTAATATTTTTTTCAAATAATGCATAACACGTACAGAAAATCGACTAAATACACATTACACATAATAACGTGCATTTCTGATAACCGTGAACATTTGTAACCGTCTCAGATGGGTGGTACGTAGATGTAAAATTTATTTTTTTCGCCATTTTGAAGCGTTCAATTTTGAATATAAAAGACGTCATTAAGCTAATCATACATTAATATTCTAACCAAACGTATATCTATGTATAATATTATTTCTAAATTAAAATAATTTGATGCCTATAATGTTGGCAGAGTAAAATAATACATTATTTATAGCCGTGGTAAAATGTGAAAAACTAATTGTATTTAAGTACATTTCTTTGTTATTTAGTCAATCACGCGTATAAAAATATATAAAAATATAAAAATATATCGGATAAAAATAATTCAGAATATTATTTTTCGAGAAAAAATCATATAGAGAAATATTGTTGATAAATGATGTTTCTGACTCTTCATTTTTTATACATTTAATGTAATTTGGCTTTGAACCTCAAATAACATACCTTAGTGATGTAAAGAATGTTATTATTAGACATTCGCATATGTGAATGCGAATATTCCTTATAAACATTCGCGAAATCGAATTCGAATGTTGATTTTTTCAGTTCTTGGTATAGTATGCCGGAGAATATAAATTTTGCGACATTTTATTTTCGTTAGGCCGACAACCTGAAGTTCGATTACAATTTGGATAGATAAAAACTTATGATCTGTAAGATACTTGCCGTAGACGGAGGAGTATGAAATTACGCATAGTTATAGTTGATCTAAAGAAGGGTTGCGCAATGCTAATATTTTTTTCAAATAATTCACAAAATATAAATTAAATCAACTAAAAACATATTACACTCACAACCTTGCATTTGACACAAACACATACAAAATAAAAAAATAGAACATTCAATGTCTTACTATGAAAACACATAACGTCAAAAATGACAGATGTCTTTGTCAAAATACCCGCTTTTAGTTGCAGCTTAGCTTTTAAACTCCTTTTTACATTTAACGAGTGCGTTCAAAATAACTCGAAAAATATTACAATTAATTTGAATTATTGAATTTGAATGACAAATATTCGTGTTACTTTGGACAATAGGAACTTTCGTTTTTTAAATTTAAATTACGGTCGAAACATTCGTACCAATTCATGCGAATGCGAATGAGAATATTTAAAAACATTCGAATACTTGCGTGGCGCAGCGGTTACCGTACCGGTCTGATACGCAGTGGGTCCCGGGTTCGATACCCGGCCAGACAGGTATCTGAATGATGAGTTTAGATTCTTGTCCTGGGTCTGGGTGTTTGTGCATTCGTCTTTGTGTGTGTCCATGGTACCCATGACACAGGAGAAAATCCTACTGTGGGGCTATGAGTGTTGAAAGCGTTTTTTTAATATTTGCAAATACGAATGCAAATGTATGTACGCAAATGTATGTACGATGTAAGACATCACTAACATGCTTATTTTTTTAGTATTGGCTGTTTTTTTAAAACGGTATATAATTTATTTTTTTAGCATTTAGGCATCTTAATGTAGACACTTAATATAATTTGGCCGTAAATATTATTTATTGCTATAGTTGAATCATAATAAAGCTAAAGTGAACATATTTTATTCTAAATAAATAGGTACAGTAGAGATATTAACTTTTTATTACAAACGATAATGAGCGTCATGGAAAAGTTTAAGTTAAATACTTTATAGCCATTAGATAGAACAATAATAATAATAGAAAGAAAACAATAACACCTAACAAAAAATATGATTTTAAAACATTAATTTAATTGTATATAAAATAATGATATATCATACGTTTTCAAAAGTATAGTCACTTAATTATAATATTATTTTCATTAAAATGATGTGTTTGATACTTATTATTGTCCACCAATTCGCACTTGGCCAGCGCTGTGGAATATGGCCTAAACTCTCTCATTCTGAGAGAAGACCGGTGCCCAGCAGTGGGACAATAAAAGGTTAATGAGAACTGGTGCATAGAAAAGCAAGCAAAGAAAACTAAAACTTAAAAACACTTTGGTATACATTTATTTAATTTAGCTATTAAGGACTAGCATATACATAAAATATATCAGTATTAGCTATGAATAGTTTAATATTATGCTAGTAAATTATTATATTAATACGTGAAGCAAAAATTTGTGACGGATTTTTAAGTAATATGCCGCGGACGGATTAGTATGAAATTTTGCACGGTTATAGTGGACGTAGAGAAGGAGTGCAGAATGTTAATATTTTTTTCAAATAATGCATTTTTCATACATAAAATCAACTAAAAACACATTACACACACTGCCTTGCATTTGTCACAAACACATATGTACTTAGTAAATTAAATAGAACATTCAATGTCTTACTATGAAAAGACACAACGTCAAGAATGTCAGATGACATTTGATTTGAATTAGAGAAATATTCGTACTAATTTGGACAATATGAAGTTTAGTTTTTTAATTTAAATTACGGTCGAATTTCGGCCGATGCTACGGGTGACTAGTTCTTGTAAAACTGTGCCCAGCAGTGAGACAGTAATGGATTGACGACTTCCAGTATTTATCGTGAACTAGCTAAATTAGCCATGCTTCGCTTCGGGACAACAATGTCTTAAAATTAATCGCCGCTAAAATAGTGCAAAATATCGAAACAAAAAGTATTTCATTTAAATCGGACCACTGGTTCTAGCGTGATTGAGAGTATTGAGATAAACAGACTCATATCATATCAATTATACTACAGTATAATTTAGAGAAACTAATTAATTATCTTAGTTTTGGTCACCGGTATTGTGACCTACCGGCGTGGCGGAGCGGTCACCATACCGGTCTGACACCCACTGCGTGTCTGGGTTTGATCCCCGGGCAGGCTGCATGATGAATTTGGCTTCTGTTCTGGGTCTGGGTGTTTGTCTATTCGTATTTGTATGTCCATGGCACCCACGACACATGAGATAATCCTACTGTGGGGCTGTGAGTGTAGAATGTGTTTTTTTGCGAACTGAGAATTGTACTAAAATCCCTTCACATGGCAGAGATATCTAGTGACTATTGTTGCAACCGGTTCATTAGAAAAACATTAATTTTATGGTTAGGAAAATCTATACGAGCGAGCACGCGTTAAATATAGGAGTGGTTAGACGCTTTCTAAAAACTTCAAGTTGCTTCTTATGAAAGTTGAAAAGATATTTGTGACTATTTTAGGCGTTTGTGAATTTTTTTCGCGGGGAAACCTTGAATTGGTTCCTCTCAGTTGTAACGGCAACGGAGAAGATATGTTGGGGTCTAGGCATGTGTGTCGACGACCCGCGTTGCGGAGCGGTTACCATACGGATCTGACGCGTAATGGGTCCCGGGTTCGATTCCCGGCCAGACAGGTATCTGAATGATGAGTGTTTGCGTATTCGTTTTGTGTGTGTCCATGGTACCCACGACACAGGAGAAAATACTAGTTTGGGGATATGAGTGTAGAAAGCGATTGTGTGCGTGTGTGTTATCTTTGTAACCTATGTTTTTTATCTTAGTTTGCAAAAATATATTTTCTTTTGATTTAACTAAAAAATAAATATTGCAATCCATTAGTAATGAAAATAAAATTGTCTTGGAATATTTGAAATTTATTTTTCATGCATTTAGCCTAATGACTGACATGTATTTACCTATAAACAAGGTGCAATTTTTTATATTATTTATTTGAAAGTCGTAGATAAATTTTAATTTATTTTTTGTATGGAAAAAATAAGCATACGCCCATCCTACGGCCATGATAGTTAATAGAAATTTGTAATGAGATAAGATTGGAATTCTACCAAAATACAGACTCAGACGAACTGTAATTTTTGATTGTCTTGTGCGTCTCTCCTTTTCATAAACTTCAGTCTTACATTAATACTGCTTTGATAAAGAATATGTGTATAATAAAAAGTCATTAAATTCCCTTTCACATTTAGCCAATTTTCATTTTGGCAATAACTTTGTAGATCTAATGTAGTTGACGATGGCTTATATATACATAGGTGTAGGTACGTGTTTGAGTTTGTCGGTTGCTTGTTGATGTCCACAACCAGTTAAACAAAGCCGTTTCACATAAGAAAGCAAACTATCATGAATAACCTGGAGAGTAATAATATAAATGAACGTTCCACCTGCAATTTTAAGCCATTTTTGTGATTAGTAAAATATTTCCTAACGGTCATTAAGTGTCGCAAAAATTTATTCAAAGGCAATTTCGCGATTCATTATAACATTTAGGCGACTGTGACCGCCAGTCTAATTAGCCTAATTAGCGATAATACCTATACATAATGATAAATTTTGCACATAAACGAAATCGAGGTCTGATACAAATAACGTAGAACATGCTAGAATATATAACGTTTGCAAATAAAGTACCTATTCGAATAAACATAAACAGGTTTTGCTTCATTTTGTAGCATCCGGTTCTTAGAGCAAACTGGTAATTTGCTTGCGCAGGATAAGGGCTCTTAGAATACGTCGGAATGTTCTGTAAATAAACGTATTAAGTTCACCAATTCCACTTGACCATCGCGGCGGACTAGTGCCGAAAACTCTCATTCTGAGAGAAGACCCGTGCCCAGCAGTGGGACATTAATGGGTTGTACCCAAACGTATTAAGGAAAATAGATTATGAGGTATGATAATTAAAACAATAAAAATTGTTTACGACGAAGTTAGCGAAATTCTTAGATTATCTTTAATATATCTTAGACTATCTTAGACTATCTTTAATATATTTAATATATCTTAGACTTATCTTTAATATATTATAACAACAAAATAATCATAAAGACAGAAATTATTTTAATTTACTTGGAAAATAATTAAGGAATATTTTAAATAATAAAAAGTTAAATAATAATAATTTAAATAATAATTAAATATTCGCCTAAATCACCATTATTAGTGTTGTTACTATATAAGTACCTACCTACATTGTAGAGTCAGTGGATGTGTGGGTACGATACAATGTAGGTTTAATGAGTATTGCGAATTAGGTACTAACTGCTTTGTTATAAAATTTTAATGCATATTTACATGATAATTAGTTAATAAGCAATTAAGAAATCCACAGATTAAAATAAACACGCAACAAAACACGAGTTTGATAAATTTTTGTTCCTCTCACGTGTATAAGTAAAAAGTTGCAAATTAACTTGCAATTAAATTTAGTATTAAATAGAAACAAAAAGTACTTATTAATATTAATCTCTTTAATAGTTTATATACCACATTATATTATGACTGTATATCTTTATACTAACACGTGAAACAAAAACTTGTGGTGCATTTTAAAGTAATATGCCGCGGACGGATTAGTATGGAATTTTGCACGGTTATTGTGGACGTAGAGAAGGAGAGCAGAATGTTAATATTTTTTTCAAATAATGCATATAACATACATAAAATCAACTAAAAACACATTACACCTCTACCAAGCATTTGTCACAAACACAAAAATAATAAACGAAAATTAAATAGAACAGTCAATGTCTCACTTTAAAAACACATCGTCACATCGTCACGTCAAAAATGTCAGATGTCTTTGTCAAAATATCGCTATTGCTTTTAAATGCGGCTTAGCCTCTTTTTATATTTAACGGATGCGTTCAATATTACTTAAAAATTATTACATTTTATTTAAATTTGAGATATATTCTTACTACTTTGGACAATATGAAGTTTATTTTTTTAATTTAAATTACGGTCGAATTTCGACCGTTGCGACGGGTGACTAGTTTGTATAAAAAATGTCAACTGAGTTGGTACTTAGTAGAAATCCTCTAAACTTTGGGGGGCTCTATATATACATGTTATCCGGTATAGCGTCCAATGGAATCGTTTGCTATCTTTGTATTACCTATAAGAAATATGAATATTGTTACTAATGTACGTTTTTGCAATGTATAAACTTGTGCATTTATTTTATTAGAAACTCAAAAAATGCTTACAATGCTTTACATTTGCCTTATTTTTCACAAAATGAAAATTTCGCCGTAGGTACCTTTTAATTTTTTTTTTATTTTAACACAAAAACTCCACAGACTAATAGTCAGCCTTTTTTCACAATAGTTCTTTTTTTTAACTTAATTATCCTTTATTTCTTAGCTCCACGTTAGGCCATGGCTGTCACCATCACATTGTCGTTTGCGGTGGTGGCAACGTTTATGGTACGGTACCTTTTAGTTTTATGGTGCGATATATGACATACTGGTATCATACATATTGCATAGTAAGAATTAGAAGAACTTAATGTGAAAATCGCATGTTGTGGAAATAAAAAAAAACGGTATTTTGGATGCGGCGGTTATTGATGGGACGTAACGTTGCGTTTGTCCTTCTCTAGCGCGAAATCGCGTGTTTTTAATTCGCTAGACAATAGATTACGATATTAGTATTACTTTCAAGGACTTATGTCAATTTCCACAATGTGACAAGCATTGTATTTAAGAACCCTTTCACATCAGGTCGCATGGTCGGAGCATATGAGTAAAATTTTACTCATGTGGCCGCAGATCGCTTGCGGCTTAGTGAGAATGAAGCCTACTGGAAGGATATTGACATTTTCATAGTACTATATAATTACCGTCTAGAAACCCTTACTCTGGTCGTACAGGATTTTATTTTTATGTAAATGCCATCTCTGATCCTTACTGTTGATACTGTTTTATTAATCCCGGGTTCTATGGCCATTAACCCTTGAAGGTGGATCAAACTCGTTTGAACAAAGAGGACATTGCAAGAAGGCCAAGCGCTGGCAGCTTGTTGACGCACTAAATATTTTATTTATTTTGTATGTATAAGTAAACTTATTAATATTATATTGTGAGGATGTAAGTGTGTTACTTTGTCATGGGCACACACAAGACGACTACACAAACACCCAGACCCAGAACAAGAATCTAAACTCAACATTCAGGTACCTGTCTGGCCGGGAATCGAACCCGGGACCCACTGCGTGTCAGACAGGTATGGTAACCGCTGCGCCAGGCGGGTCGTCATTTTTATCACTTAATAACTACGGGTCGGATTTTGGTCGGAGTTTGGGCCACACATAGTTTATGACCTTTTTTTGTCAAGGTTTCCCACCTTCAAAACCCTACGCCGTGG
The DNA here is from genome assembly GCA_949699795.1 of Spicauda simplicius. Taxonomy (NCBI): domain Eukaryota; kingdom Metazoa; phylum Arthropoda; class Insecta; order Lepidoptera; family Hesperiidae; genus Spicauda; species Spicauda simplicius. The sequence goes on along the minus strand of OX453071.1, from coordinate 9,832,106 downwards.
GAGTGATGCAGGGTTATGTGGGATTCTTACCACACTAAAACCCCCCCGGTGGCCGTCCTTGGCGTTAGTAAAGAGGACTCCGGGATCTCTAAATGAACGCAACCGGAGTCCTCTAAGTGCATTGCCCCATCGGGTCCTCCCAGGTGAGCGGCTGGGCTCACTACTCCGTCTGGTCTTTACGATGGTATACGACCACGTATACCGCTGTCCTTCCCGGTATTGCCTGACTGGATTGTTCGGTCCACATACCAGCCGGTGTGCCAGCAACCACACACTCATAGGGTGTGGTTGCTGGCACACTTTTATGTGAGGCGACCATCTTAGTCCTCGAGAGTAGCAACGTATATGTGATTGACCAGATAGAACCTATGTTCTATTTGAAGTTGCTTACAGGTGTCCATGGACGGCGGTGACCACTTACCATCAGTTGGACTGCATGCTCGTTTGCTACTTCAATCTGATAAAAAATACTGAGGTACTTTTTATATACTCATTTTTACATAACGGTTGTTTCTGCATATTTTAACATTGTGTCAAAACTTCTATTAATTATATAGAGGTTGTATTAATTATATTTTAATTAAAATTCTTTTATTTAAAATATAATTAATACAAGAATATATAATTAGTACATGCTCGTAAGAATATATAATGTAGTATTACTAATAACCTACTTAGACTGTAAAAGCATTTACAGAAATAGGTACATTGTTAAAAGTAAATGTATGTTGTTTAAAGTTTATTGGCAAAGAAATAAGTGCACTTTTTAAGGATGATAAAGTTCAATAACAGGCCTCTTGAAACACTTTTAAGCTCCTAAGTGTATGTACCTACTACTTTGAACCGCTATCGTCTACAGTGTGTGTATTTGTGATACCGTCGGTACTGGAAAACAAAGAACTGGTGACGCACAAAGTACAATGTAAGTGGAACAGTCGTCGTCAACCCATTACTGTCCCACTGCTGGGCACGGGTCTTCTCTCGGAATGAGAGAGCTTAGGCCATAGGCCACCGCGCTGGCCAAGTGCGAATTGGTGGTCTTCACACACCTCCGAGAACTTTTTTTTTTAAAGAACTCTCGGGTGTGTATGTTTCCTCACGATGTTTTCCTTCACCTAAAAGCAGTGATAATTAAAGTATAATTCGCACATAAATCAGTGGTGCGTGCCTGGGTTTGAACCTCGGACCTCCCGATCGAGAGGGCAAGTTTTAACCATTAGGCTATCACTGCTAGGTGAACTGTAGAACTGTTCCACTAACAAGTGGCAATAAATCGTTTGTAAGGTATAGTTCGACTGGATAGGTACCTAAACCGTTGCCAGATTTTTTTAGTAAGTCGGGATTTAGTAACTTTTTGAGTGAAAAAAGCGGGGATCCATATTCAAAAGCGGGACAGTAGCCCTCGCGGTATAAAGGGTCAAGCGCCACACAGACACGCAGGATCAATTCTCCTTGGTGTAGGGGGACCGGAAGACTGGCGAACTTTTTGTTTTGTTTTGATCGACGTACTGCAGATCGGCTTCAATTGGTATAGATTTGGTGACCTTGTATTATTTTTGATCGACAAACTGCAGTTCCACTTATATTTGCAAGTGGCGACCTCTTTTTGCAAACGTCCAGTCCTTCCCAAAAAGCGGTACCGAGCCTATCCCGCGTGGGATTTGATTTTGATTAAAAAATCGGGACGGTCCCGCCAAAATCGGGACGGTCCCGCCAAAAGCGGGACGTCTGGCAACCTTGTCACCGCCTTACCTATTTCTAAGGTGAACAATCCTCGCGTTTCATAATAAAAGGCGTTGCTACCAGCTCATTTTTATATGATGCGGCCATCTTAGTCCTTCCATCCATCGGATGGATGGATCCATCAGCCTTTTGAGGTCCACTGCTGGACATAGGCCTCCCCTAAATGACGCCACTCCATCCGGTCCTGTGCCCTCTGAATCCAACGGTTTCCCGCTGTCTTCTTCAGGTCATCGGTCCACCTGGTAGGGGGACTCTTTTACACCTCCATCAACAACTAGGCAGACTCTGGCCATGTCCTTTGTAAATTGTATTTTTTAACTCTTTCAATTCAAAAGGTTGCTAACGCCTGATATAGCCATTTAAAGAGGAAATACTGCCAGTATCATGGGAACCTTGCACAGACACAACAATACACACAGATATACAATATTTTTATGGTAGTATTTTTAATATATTTTTGATTTGCATTTTGTAATTTTTAGTGTATTATCTTACAGTTCATTGTAAATTACTATAGATATTAAAAATCAATCAATCAAATTAAAGAATTAGATTATAACAAAATCGTATGTAATGGATTAGCTTCTAAGATAATATGATTAATCTAAGTACCATTTAATATAAGGTACATTTATTATGCTTTAACAGTTATTCAAAACGTGTTATGTTTTATGTACGACTAGTTATTATACATTACATATTATACTTATTGTAATAAGATATTATACTGTAAAAACATATTAAAAAGTAAAAACTAAATCAAATGCGCATATATAATTATCATCACTTGTAAATAATTAAGGTTTCTATATAATCTTATCAATGTAGTAGCGATTAAAAGATTTTATGTTGTGTTTTGTTGTGATTTTTTATCAGTCTTCACTCTTCATCCATAAAATATGAAGCGCAATTTTATTCACCTTATAGCTTAGATTTAGCCAGTTAGGATAAAATTAACGATAACAATGTAAGTTAATAAAAGTTCGACCGGGGAAGTACAACCGCCACACCTATTTCTAGCGTGAAGCATTTCTTGCGTTTCGATGGAAGGGTGTGGTTGCCGGCACACTGTCACATCAGGTGACCATCACAGTACTCGGGAGTAGCAACGCATCTGTGATTGACTTCAGATGGAACCCATGTTCTGTATGAAGTTGATTACTGATGTCCATGGGCGGCAGTGGCCAATTACCATCAGGTAAACTGCATGCTCGATTGCTACTTCAGTAAGATAAAAGGAAAGGTATCTATCTATTTACTACGCATAAACATGCATAGGTATACCTACATTACCTTTTTTTTTGTTATTGAGGGGGACCTTCAAAACGTACACTACGCCGTGGAGCGACGCACGTGGGAGTCACCTGGCTGGACGGTTCGAGCTCCCACTCTAGCCGCCCGCAACCCCGGAAGTCCCCTTTTAGTAGCCCCGTTCGACAGGCAGGATATACCGTAGCCCTATTCTTATCCCGGAACTACAGGGACGATACTTACATTACCTACGCTCCTTTTAAGCTTAACATTTGTTTAGTAAAGATAATAGAACATAAATATATGGTTGCACCAGGGAGGTACCACCGCCATATCTATTTCTAGCGTGAAGCAGTTCTGGCTTTTCGGTGGAATGGTGTCTTTACCGGCTCACATTTATAAGAGGCGACAATCTTCAACCTTGGCAGTAGCAACGCATCTGTGACTTTAGATACAACCTTTGTTTCGTATGAAGTTGATCACAGATCTAGATGAGCAGCAGTTTCTTCTTACCATCAGGAGAACAGCGTGCTCGTGTGCTATTTCACCAAAAAACAAATAGAAAAAAAAGAAAATACGTGTATAATGGAATATCAGCTATGGTTATTTCCTATAAATTAAAACCTACCAGCTGGAGATAAGTTTAAAAACATAAATTTATAATTCAGCGGTAAATGCAGGTTGGTTGAGCTCGATCTAATTGGATGCACCAACATATATTTATTTTTTGAGTCACCGATATACTGTGCACTAAAGTTATGATAAGATTTATTTATTATGATATAAAAGTAAAGGTCTAAGTGCCGGAATAATTATAGGCAACGACATCATGCAATTACAACAACAATCTTATGTAACAAAATAAAACAATTGCAGAAATTAACAATTTTGAATTTAAAAACTATAATAATTATCTAATAAATTCCAAAACATGTCAAAAATAAAGAAAAAAATACATTGAAATATTACATACCTATTACCATCGCAAAGCAGGTTACCAGCTCTTTCATATAAGATAACCATTGTACATATTTCTCGGGAGTAGCGACGCTTCTGTAATTAATTTTAAATAGAACCTCTGTTCTGTATAATGTTGCACACATGGAAATAACCATAAGACCGGAAAATTACACCTAGTTTTTTATTGCATCTACTTCGCTTAATACGTCAGCTGTGCCACCGGTTTCTAGTTTTATTTATTTGATTATAATTTACATGACATGAGATAGAATTAATAAAAATGAGGAAAATGATGCCAAAAGTGGTCATGTGGTCATTTTCGGTACGTTTAAATATATGAACGTCCGCTCGAAAGCAGTAAAGTGTACAAGTCTTGTTTATTATATTATATAGTTGACCCGGCGAACTTCGTTCCGTCTAAAATTTAAAAATCTAAAATTATCAGTGTTACATTATACATGTCTTATAGATAGACACCTTCCTCTTGAATTACTCTATCTATAGAAAAAATATGTATTAAAAACCGTAGCGTAGTTATAAAGATCTAAGCAAACATAGAGACAGACAGCGAGAAGCGACTTTGTCTTTTACTATGTAGTGATTTGCAAGGTGGTATTCGGTTCGATGTTGCCACCAACATGTTTATTTCTATCGTGAAGCACTTATATCGTTTCGGTGGAAGGGTACGGTTGCTGAATCCCTTTTATATGAGGTGACCATCTTAATCCTCTGAAGCGGCGACGCATCTGATTGACTTCAGATAAAACCCTTGTTCCGTGGCGGCAGTGATTACTTACCAGACGGACTAAATGATCGTTGATACTTCAATGTTTAAAAAAATTATGACTAATTGAGTATTTCGTTTTTTTTTAAACTACCCGCATAAAAATACAGCTTACAAAAACAAACCAAGATGTTTTAGTAGTTAAAAAATTTAACTATGCAAAAATAAGAATTATTCAAACGAAAAATATCTATGTAACGACGTATTCATGATTTATTATAATCTATTCACAAACGGACGCTTTAAAAGACAATAAATATAAAAATAATATTTTTCAAATATTTTCAAATATAAGACGTTTTCCTGTATGTATACGTACGGAACTTCGCAGTGTAGCAATTAATTGCTAATCAAATAATATATAATTTAAAAGTTTTTAATATTTAATACTTATCTTTTACAAATAAATCAAACATATTTTTGTAATCATATACATTTTAACTACTTCTGGACAGCGTGAATACTTTTTTAAATTATGAGTAATGATGAAAAAAACTTTATAAATAACTAGCATAATCTCCCAGATCCGTTCGCTTCCATCACGTTTACAGGTGATAGAACCAGTGTAGTTCGACCGGAGAGTAGCACCGCCACATCTATTTCTAGCGTGAAGTATTTCTTACGTTTCGATGGAAGGGTGTGGTTGCCAGCACACTTTCATTTGAGGCGAGCATCTTAGTCCTCTGGAATAGCATCTATGATTGACTTCAAATTTAACACTTGTGCCAGAAGTTATATCCTGATGTCCATCGGCGGCAGTGACCACTTACCGTCAGTGGACAGCGTGCTCGTGGGCTACTTCAAAAGTTATACAAAAAAATAATGGGCATCATATATGTCAGGGTTTCTCAAACTTTCGGCTCCACGTACCCTTGTTAAAGTTTCCAAGCCACAGCGAACCCTCTTAACTAACTAATTAAGCCCAAATAATATTTTTACTGCTATTTATGTGATTGGTGTGCTTCTTTGTTGAGTTAATTTTAGGAATAATTTTGTATTTTTTTAACCGACTTCCAAAAAGGAGGAGGTTATCAATTCGTCTGTATTTTTTTTTTTTTTTTTTTTTTTTATATATTTGTTACCTCATTTCTCCGGACTGGGTGAACCGATTTAGATGATTTTTTTTTTATTTGAAAGGTAGTGCGTGTCATAGGGTCCCATTTTTTTTTAGTATTTTTTTGACTAGGGCATCCATAAGAAAAACGCATAAGTCTTAAATTTGCATTTTCAATGTACGCGATAAATGTATGAATAACTCAATATCCCGCCAACCGATTTTGATGATTCTTTTTTTATTAGAAAGGATGTACTCCAGGGGTAGTCTGATAAGAGTTTGATAAGGTTCTAATCATAGGATCTTCAACTTTTTGGAGCAAAATAATAAAATTAGTGATAGTCGGCCGAACCTTAGCTGGAGAAGTCCAATTGAGTAAAATATAGAATAAAATTACTATGTAGGTATTTACTATGAAAAATTTGACCTTCAACTCTTCAATCCTGATGATGCAGGGGTACTGCTAGCCTGAACTATAAAAGTTGGTCGTTTGATGTTTGCGAATATATAATGAAATTGTTAAGCAAATTCATGGGACAAAAATTTGACCTTCAACTCCTCAACCCTGATGATGCAGGGGTACTTAAAGCCAAAACCATAGGAATAAGCCATTTGGTGCTTACGTATATGTTATAAGATTACTGAGCAAAAACATAAGATGAAAAATTTGACCTTCAACTCCTCAACCCTGATGATGGAGGGGTACTTCAATCCTAAACCATAGAAGTTGGCAATTTGGTGCTTACGGTTATGTAAAGAAAATACTAAGCAAAAATATAAAATCAAAAATTTGACCTTCAACTCCTCAACCCTGATGATGAAGGGGTACTTCAATCCTAAACCATAGGAGTTGGCAATTTGGTGCTTACGGTTATGTAAAAATAATACTAAGCAGAGGCACAAAATTAAAATTTTGACCTTCAACTCCTCGACCCTGATGATGAAGGGGTACTTCAATTCTAAACCATAGGAGTTGGCAATTTGGTGCTTACGGGTATGTAAAAATAATACCAAACAGAGGCACAAAATTAAAATTTTGACCTTCAACTCCTAAACCCTGATGATGCAGGGTACTGCAAGCCTGAGCCATAGAAGTTAGCCACCTGGTACTAACGTATATGTTATAAGATTACTAAGCAACAATATAAGATGAAAAATTTGACCTTCAACTCCTCAACCCTGATGATGGAGGGGTACTTCCAGAGGGGGCGCCCTGTTTGTATGAATTGTAAAAGTGTTTTATGTTTAATTTTTGTGAATATGTAGATGCACAAAGCAAACTTAGAGGCTTTATTTAAATACAAACATAAAAATATAGTCACTAAAAAGTGTAAAATAAAAACTTTTTAACAAAAAATATCTACCGACTTCCATGTCACAAAAAAGTAAAAAATAATTTAAATATATTTTGGTCTAGAACATACTCAGTACTTAGTACATAGTTCTGAAGTCGGTGCTCATATAGGACGTAGTTACCGTCGTCCAGCGAAATATGTCGAGCACCGACTTCAGGACTATGTACTAAGTACTGAGTATGTTCTAGACCAAAATATATTTAAATTATTTTTTACTTTTTTGTGACATGGAAGTCGGTAGATATTTTTTGTTAAAAAGTTTTTATTTACTTGTCGCGTACTCCGTGCCATCGAATGACGAACCCTTAGGAGTTAGCGTACCCCACTATGCAAAACCCTGCTATATGTTAATCCAGGTGATAAATATATAGTTGTATAAAACTATCCAAGGAGTGTGTTGAATTTCGGTGAAATCCGACAAGCAGATTTGCGTGATTTACCGCAGTACCTAACGGGTTTTCTATATGGCAAATCTGCTAATAAACTTTCTGATTTTTTTATGTGAAATCCAATCAGTACTTTTATCGTGATAGAGAAACATAGACACATACATACTCACATACTTTCGTATTTACAATATTAATAGGGTAATTAATCAATTGCTTGGTCTCCAGTAAGGGAAAATACTGGACGGCTGAAGGTTATTTATAGTATCTTCAAGGCGCATATTATTTTCTTAACCATATTACTTAGCTACTGTATGACTTCTATTTATCCCCACCGGAGACCCATTCTCAACAATGCAACATGAACAATGGACATTGTGGCTGTTGAAGATGATTTTATCTATATATGTAAAGTAGGTGACCTCAGCACTGCCTAAGAACGACTGGATTGTAAGAAAATCGACCAAGTGTGAGTCGGATTCGCGCATGTAGATTTCGTACTATCTATAAAAATGGCAAAAACAAATTTATTGTAGTTGTATAAGCTTCTTTATTAAATACTGTTTTTTATAATAATAATGAAGAGGCAAACGAGCATGCAGTCCACCTGATGGTAAGTGGTCACCGCCGCTCATGGACATCTGTAAGCAACTTCATATAGAACGTAGGTTCTATCTGAAGTCAATCACAGATGCGTTACAACTCCCGAGGACTGAGATGGTCGCCTCATATAAAAGAGTGTCGGCAACTACACCCTTGCATCGAAACGCAATGAATCTCTCACGTTAGAAATAGGTGCAGCGGTGGTACTTCCCCGGTCGAACAACACTGGTTCTACCTTCTTGTTATATGCTGTTTTTATTATTTACTCTAATAGCAACAGATATACGTTATCTGTGAAATTTTCAACAGTCTGGCTATATGGTTCATGAGATACAACCCAGTGACAGCTAGACAGAGGGACAGTGGACTTTTAGTAATAGGGTCTCGTTGGTAGGTTGGGGGTGCCATTTGGATATGGAACCCTAAAAAAAACATGGAAAAGTCGAAAATCATGTTTAATGCGCATGTCACACTTGTACCAGTAGTTTTAAACGTGTTTGCAGCTACATCCTTGCAACGAAAGCCAAGAAATGGTTGACGCTAGAATAGGTGTGGCGGTGATACTTCCCCGGTCGAACAATACTGGTTCTACCCGACAAGTTAATTAACCACTAAGTAAAGTTGTAAAGTCATTAAATTCATATAATAATTACAAGTGTCTAATCAAATATGTATATTGATATAATTAAATTAAAAATCCAATTTAGTTACCTCATATACGGCGGTGGTAGATACTTTACAGTTAGCCGTGCTTACTCATTAATATTTCTTGTCGATGTACCAGCCATTGTGTGGCTCAAGGTTTATTGGGGAAAATAATATTGTTTAATGACACTAGTGTAACTTTATTGATTTATTTAATTGCTGCAATATATATAATAATGAACTTACATTTTATTAGATTAAACCACGTGATAATATGTGATCACTGTTGCCTATAGACTCGACAAAGCGGAGGTTCTACTTGAAAATGAATACAGACGACTTACAACGTGTGAGAATTAAAATTGTCACCACATGTTACACGCCATCACATAAAAAAATAAAAAATAAAAATACACCAGAAACCTTCGCGAGCTCATGAATAACAACTTTGCTAAACATCATCATATGATCAAATTAATAGTTTACGTTTCTATAGAGGACATTCAGCCAAACATATTTTTTTATATATGTAAGGTAACCAGTATCTATACTCTTCTATGGAAACGTCTAGAACTGCCTCACGCTAGAAATATTTGTGGAGGTGGTACCTCCCTGTCATAACACAGTGGTTCTAGCCATCTAGCACCTTTGCTTAATACTATTTTGCCACAAAAGCATATTATGTATACCTTACGTAAAAGTATAAATATAACTTATTTATGAATGAGAATTACAGTCTCCATGTCATAGGTACTACAAATGTTGTTGGATTTAGCTTTTAGCAAGTTTTAATAATAAGTTTTTTTTGGACACACTGGTAAACGTGGAAATATAAGGCGATGCTAAATCTAGAGTTAAGATGTGAATATGTTGTTTGTCTGTGACAATAATAGGAAGTATTTATAGGTTTACTTGTTTTTCGAATCGACGCAAAAATGCTTATGGAATTTCACAAAAATGCTTATGGAATTTAGAAGTACTCGGCTAAAAAGAAATAAGCCCCACATATAGTTCGAATGAGCCTAATAATAGAGAGTATGATGAGTATAGAAATACAGAATTTGCCGCCCTTCAAAACTTTTATCACGACGTCTCTGATATTGGCATCAGGGGCGTGTATTCCGGTTGGTATTTCTATATCCGGGCCTGTGGTATACAAATGTTGAATGAAAACAATAGTTAAATGGTGATATAGTCGACGCTCATATATTTTTGATATGAAATTGACATACATAATGGTATGTATCATATAATTATATATCCGTTATACCTTACATGACAATCATAACAGACTCTGGAAAATTTGCAGCAGGTAACTACCTAACATTCCAAAGGTCTTAAGTTGCAGAGTTTTCTTTGTGTCATATTTATTCAACGTCACGCTACTAAACATGTAACCAGCTATGTATCGTATCTGCATAATAATTCTTAGACATTTTTTGCTAAAATATAGGCTTGTTTGACCGCGATCTTCGTTTGCTTTCGTCTCGCAACAACCGGTTGGCTCTACGCGACGCAAATCGAAATTGGACTTTGAACAGCCTTGATTTGACTCGTTTTGTTTGAACGCGTTTAGTAATGCCAACAACATTTTTGCAGCCTTTTTACGACGTTTGTGCAGATTCGTAGCATTTTTTTTGGTCAGCAAATGAGTTGTTTATTTTTATGTAGAGCACACATCAACTTATTAATGACTTGTGTAGCACGGCCATATACCAGTCTTTGTGTATTCAGTGAATTCTAGTAATAATAGTCCATAGCCCTCTATTAGTCTAGACAGGGGTAGTTAGTTAGGAAGACTGTAATTAACCCCAAATGCAAAAAGAGGGAAGTTTCAAGTTTGACTGTTATGTAATTATTTTGTTATTGACTTAGTTTAGGTTACTAGTAACCCATTGCAATATATTTAACAACACAAAAATGCACGATTTTTATGGATAGCATGAAAATGGTATCCTACAGGAGCTAGGAATTAGTGCATTTTCTTCAAAAAAGCCCGACTTAGTTAAGCAGTAACAAGAATAATGTCATTTACAGCACAAAATACATCAAAATAAAATCTTGAATCACTGAGTGTCAGTGATTAAAAATTGTGGCAAAAAATCCTCCGAGTCCGACTCCGATGAAACGAATTTAAAAACTCCGACGCCGACTTCGATTCCGATAAATGACCTCCGTTACATCCCTAGTTGAAAGCAAAGATAGTTTCAACCATTACTAGGGGAATATTCAATATGAAGTAAACTAAGTTGTTTATGTACCTTTTTTTTATGACAAAACACCTTTATGCATCCCATCGAACACTGGGGAGTCCGATAGTTATGTGGGGCTCCTGAGAAACCAGACTACCTATTAAAACCTGACGTTTGCCCTCTCCACCTTAATATATGGGGTGCTGTTGGATCTACTTGGGGTCATTCTACTCCCGCGTCCCCAGCGGTGGATCTTGGAAGGCCAAAGGCTGATTGGGAGCTCAGGTGTTCAGCCCTCCGCCGTAAGCCGTTACATACCTGCTTGATACGAGAAATAAACATTTTATTTTTAAATCATGTTTAATTTTAACAAAAAATTATGCGGAAAACATTTTAAAACAGGATTACCGAATTAATTGAGTATTTAATTGCTACGATTTATATTACGCAGTATGAGATCATTTTATTTATATTGTGTATTATTAATTAAAACTATTTATTGTTTTATTACCCGACTGCATCAAAAGGAGGGTTGTTATTCGAACATATGTGATTATGTTCATTTCTTTGTTTACTTAACAAATATTACAGATAATCCACCATAAAACTACGAGTACGTATTTCACCGTGTAGAACATATCTTTTTTTATTGTTCATTAAAAAAAATCAACATAATAATAAAGTTTACTAATTTTGTATCTCATTAACATATTAGGTACATATGTAAGAAAAGCTTCAAGAAGCAAAATAATTTTAAATCAGTTGCTTAAACTTTTATGTCGAAATTTAAAAAACAGAAATTGGAAAAAAAGCTTTATGAAAAATGAACATATATTTATTTTTCTTTCAAGGTATTATTCTTTTAAGTATCTAGATTACACAATAATTTATTTAAAATTTACATTATTATTTAATACTATAAAAAAATATTTTAAGCGATATACCGGCTTTTGCGTCTACGCCTTAACGACCTCGCGGAGCCCTATTTTCTGGGTGATACAATTTTCTATTGGAAAATGTCTCCTCTTTCACGATCAAAATTCCTTAAATATTATTAGTTTTTGAGTTCTTAACCAACCTTACATTTTTATTCTCATCTTTTTTAATAACTATTTTAATTTTTATGTGCTAATATATCCTTGTAAAACATGTTTCTATACGTAATTCCGTATCGAAGGAGGTATCGCACATATTTTAGGCTCATATCTCTATTTAACACGTTTTTGAACTTGTTGACTAGTCTTTTAGGCCATATCACAATATAACAATAGGGTATGAAATGGCAACTTAACCTACATTATAAATATAGTAATATTTTAGGTATGCTTTTAAAAACTTGTTCTTTCGCTGTTTGATGTTACTTAGGTCAAATGTTCTTAGACAAAAGCAAGTCATTATGTAAATACATTGTTAACAGATGTCATAGTGTAACCACAAAGTATTTCACAAGATACACATAATTAAAATTTACTTCTATTTTTAAACCAGTTTACCTCCTGCTTCGCATATTTTAGGTTCTTACATAAAATAAATCTTAAATTTCGAAGGTCAATTTTTGACATTCATTTCACACTAGCTGTACCCGCGGCTTTGCCCGCGTGCAAATCAACGTGTCACAAAGTTTTTCCCGCGCAAATATCGACACCGTGGGAATTCTATGATAGAAAGTAGTAACATTAAAATCGGTTTGGCCGCTCAAGGATTACCTGGTCAAACACAGAGTGAAAAAACGAATTTAAAGTGTGTATTTGTGGGTAGGAACGTATTGTTATGTATTTTTTTTTAATTAGACAAATTCTAATATTGTAAACCGCTTTTTTGAACCAATTTACATTCTTAGTGGTCTAATTCACAATATCAGGATACTTTTTTTCAATCAACTCCTCCACATTTGAACCAAAACGTATCGATTATAAAGATTGATTTGAATTTTTCCGAATTGGAAAATACTATTTGAAGTAATTTTGGCGGATTCAAATTTCTAAGTAAGATTATAGGTAAACCTACTTTTAATTAATTTGTGTTCAGGAGTTCCGGAAGGCATTAAGGAATTCAAAAATTCTGTTGGATAATGTACTACTTCCTCCATCTCAATGACTGTGTCTACCGAATAGTAGATCTGTGACGCTGCTTTAAATTTTGAAAAAAATAAATCATTTATTTTATCGACACGTTCATTGGTGGGTGGATATATAGCCGTCTTTTGGAACCAATTTATAGTGTTATTGGTTGTATTAACAATATCGGGATATACTTTTTCAACCAACTTCTCCACATTTAAACGAAGACGTATCGATATAAAGATTGATTTTAACTTTTCCGGATATTTGTTATCCGGAAAAGTTACTACTATTACACTATTATCTACTTGAAGTAAATTATTAGAAAATTGGAATATCACTGAACAGCGACATATATTCTAAGTTCATATTTTGTTTCATGTGGCCAAAGATAAGATCTTTTAAGAGGTGCATCGGGCTATTTGTAAATCCCGCATTGTTCTTTGTAAAGCAGAAGACATAATCAAAACACTTTTACAATTCATACGAACAGGGCGCATCCGCTCGCAGGGCGCTGCCGCACCCTGCTCGCTTATTTTTTATGTTTTCTTTTATGTTACAACCTAACCTAATCCATCCTGTTTAAGCTACAGCAAAATCCAACTCTTAACAATAACATAACAATACTCCTGCATTTTCAGGATTTAGGTATTGAAAGTGACACTTTCAATCATAATGTTCTCTCAGGAACGGGTTGTAATGTATTGTAATCAATAAGTACCAAACTCATACGGCTTAAGTAGGTTGTGTACTTAGATTATCAGGGTTGATGAATTGAAGTTTAATTTATTAATCACATTTCAGTTTAATGAGCTGTCATTAAACTTATAATATATACTAAAAACAACCGTAAGCATTATGTGACTACCTTTTATAATTTAGGCTGACACTATCCCGCATCATCAGGGAGGAGTTAAAAGTAAAAAAAATATTCCGTGTCTTTGCTTATTATTCTTATTACTTATACGTAAGCACTTGCGAGCCAACTTCTATAGTTTGGGCTTTCAGTACCCTGCATCATCAGGGCTGAGGAGCTTAAGGTCGAAATTGTCATCATATGTCTTTGCTCAGTAATTATATTACTAACCCGAAAGCATTAAATGGCGAACTCCTATGGCTTAGGCTTGCAGTACCCTGCATCATCAGGCTTGAGGAGTTGAAGATCGAAATTTTCATCTTGTGTCTTTGCTTAGTAATCATATTACATACCCGAAAGCACCAAATGGCTATCTCCTATAGCTTAGGCTTGAAGTAACCCTGCATCATCAGGGTTGAGGAGTTGAAGGTCAAAAATTTTACCGTGTATCTTTGCTTGGTATTTTTATTACATAACCGTAAGTACTAAATAGCCAAATCTTACGGTTTAGTCTTGAAATACCCTTAGATCATCAGGGTTGAGGAGATAAAGGTCAAAATTTTCATCATGTGTCTTTGCTTAGTAATTATATTACATACCTGAAAGCACTAAATAGCTAACTTCTATGGCTTAGGCTTGGAGTACCCCTGCATCATCAGGGTTGAGGAGTTAAAGGTCAAAATTTTCATCATGTGTCTTTGCTTAGTAATTATATTAAATACCTGAAAGCACCAAATGCCCATCTCGTATAGTTTAGGCTAGCAGCATCCTGCTTCATCAGGGGTGAGGAGTTGAAGGTCGAAATTTTCATTTTGTGTCTTTGCTTAGTAATCGTATTACATACCCAAAAGCACCAAATGGCCATCTCCTATGGCTTAGGCTTGAAGTAACCGTGCATCATCATTTGACGACCCGCGTGGCGCAGCGGTTATCATACCGGTCTGACGCGCAATGGGTCCCGGGTTCGATTCCCGGCCAGACAGGTATCTGAATGATGAGTTTAGATTCCTGTAATGGGTCTGGGTGTTAGTGTATTCGTCTTGTGTGTGTCCATGGTACCCACGACACAGGAGAAAATCCTACTGTGGGGCTATGAGTGTAGAAAGCGTGTGTAATATCATCAGGGTTGAGGAGTTGAAGGTTAAAAATTTTACCGTGTATCTTTGCTTGGTATTTTAATTACATAAGCTAAGTACCAAATAGCCAACTCTTACGGTTTAGTCTTGAAATACCCTTAGATCATCAGGGTTGAGGAGTTGAAGATCAAATTTTTGTTCCATGAATTTGTTTAACAATCTTATTATATATCCATAAAAACAAATTAACTTACTTCTACGGTTCAGGCTAGCAGTACCCCTGAATCATCAGGATTGAAGAGTTGAAGGTCAATTTTTTTAGGAAATATCTGCTTAGTAATCTCATTCTACATTCAACCCAATTGGACTCCTACAGCTTAGGTTTGGCTGAGTATGGCTAATTTCGTTAATTTGCTTCAAAGAAATGGATCCTATGATCAGAACCGTATCAAACTCATCAGAGTACCCTTGAAGTACATTCTTTCAAATAAAAGAAAAATCATCAAAATCGGTTGGCGGGAAATCGAGTTATTCATCTATTTATCGCGCACATCGTTAATGCCAATATCAGACTTATGCGCTTTTCTTATGGATGCCACTGTGAAAAATGAACTAAAAATAAATAGGACCCCATGACACGCACTACCTTTCAAATGAAAAAAAAAATCATCCAAATCCGTTCACCCAGTGCGGAGAAATCGAGTAACAAATATAAAATAAATAAAAAAAATACAGACTAATAGATAACCTCCTCCTTTTTGGAAGTCGGTCTAATACTATGTTTTAACATAAAAATCAAAGCGAAATACTAAATTTTATTGAGATGGCCTCAAAATTGACTGACTTTCATACAAACTTACATCTCCTATTTGCGTTAAATTAGGGGGGGGGGGGGGATCAGAAAATTCATTCATAACTGACGTCTACGTCATAAAAGGAACCCCTAGTAAAAATCATATTCGTATCTTTAGCAGTTTAGGCTCTACGATGTTTATTCAATAGATGAGTGAGAGAGCATCCTTTCGTTTTTATATAATAAGTATATATAGATATAGAGATATAGATTTGTATAGTATCAAATAACATAGGTACACACATAACCAATAAAAAATACATAACAAAGGAATACATTTTACAGACCATAACATGTTTAGTTTCAACCAATTCAACTATGCAGTTACTTATCTTATTATCACTTAGCGAACACAGAATAAATACTGCGTAGTTTTAAATTGACATAACTTTTTTATATATAAACCGATTTACATAAAATAAACACTAAATGTTAAGTGAAGTTTCCCACAACACATCAGTGAAAATTATATTCAAATTGGATAAGCCGTTTCTGAGATTAGCGTTTTCAAACACACAGACAAACAGACAAACAGACAAACAGACAAACAGACAAACAGACAAACAGATAAACAGACAAACAGACAAACAGAAAAGATTTCTAAAAACCATTATTTTGGGTTCTATATCGTATTAAAGACCTCTAGAAATGGTTTTCACCTAAATTTATTCCATGTACAGACAGCGACCTCTTACAGATTTATTATAGTATAGATAAATTACTTCTCGGCATCATTCACTCGTGAGTTTGAATTATTGACTGAAAATTAAATCATTTCATGTGTAGATGTAAAATTTATCTGAGTGGGTGATCTATCAGCCCGTAAGCCTTTTGAGGTCCACTGTTGTATATAGGCTTCAAGTAATGGGGGTTCTTGCGAATGGTCATCGCGCCTGGTATGCGTGATAGTAACTGCAGTAAGTGTCGTTATTATACAGAAAGAAGTTGCTACCCGTTTCCTGAATTTAGGAGTGGTTCAAGTAAGTCTTCGTAAAAGCAAAATAATTTAGCGTAATTTAAACTACCTAAAATAAGTTTAAAGAAAAATAAACTTATGTAGCATTCAATTACGTTTCTAAAAAAATATATCAATAATAAAATAAAACATTTTATGTAGTATCTTTATGGTATATACAGCTATGGGTAATAAAGGGTTATGCCATGCTTAATACTTTTCGCTACCTTAAAATATGATTAATATAAAGTCACGATCACGACATGGATTATGATGAATTCAATAATACCACACGTCACACGAATAAAAACTCTCAAGTCATTTGGATGGCTAACCCAGTTAAAGAAATGAACATAAAAACAGACATATGCTTGAAAAACTTAATCCGCTTCTAGACTCGGCTAAGAATACGCGAATAAAATAAACATATTTTTCCCTTTGTCCAATATTAATAACTGTTGACTTCAGTAAGGATAAACCAGTGGCGTAGCTACCTTGGGTGGCATCCGGACGGAAATTGGTGGTGTCACCCCATTGAAAGATAAAAGATTTTTTTAGCAACAGTGTAGCTGTTGGTCCTAGTAGCCTTTACAGCTTCAAAGGATTTATTATGGCGAGCCTAAAGCTCAAGCCTAGCAACTGGGTCGAAATATGGTAAGAATTGTAAAAGAATTCAAAAACCGCATATCGTGAGTTATACGGGTAGGTATAACTCACGAAAACGAAACAAAAAGTACTCGACGGATTTTAACGAAACTTGGTACGATTATTTTTCATACTCCCGAGCTGGTTATAGTATACATTTCATCACGCCAATCAATAGGAGCAGAGCAGTAAAGGGAAATGTTGGGAAAACGGGAGAAGTTACTCCAATTTTTAAGCTTTCGTGTGTGTGGTTAAATATTCTCTTTAAAATTATATAAAAAATATTCCACTAGAGCATATGTGTATCTTTTATGGTTGATTCACAATAACATGTGTAACTCCCGATAGCTTAGCAGCAGCCGAAGCTTTCTGATTATATTTTTCTACTCTTGCGTTTATAACACTCTCAGTCATCCCTAATTAAAAAGTTAACATTATTTAGGTGGAACGAAGTTCGCCGGGTCAACTAGTTGAGAATAATTACCAGAATTATATTGTTTATTAAGTCTAAATGTAAATTAAAAATGTATATTTTTTATGTATTGACGTATTTAGCGTACAAAGAAATAAAAGTAAATGGTATTTTGTTATTATAAATATTATGCTAATAAGAGCTATTAATACTGAATACGCACAAATTCCATATTTTAATTGTTCTTTTTAATATTGTACATTCTAAATACATTCACAAATCGTTTTAATCATTTTATATATCTTACGAAACGAAAGATAATGATTCAGATTCCAAGGTTTCAGATTTATAAAAACATAAAAACTTTTTAACAAAAAATATCTACCGACTTCCATGTCACAAAAAAGTAAAAAATAATTTAAATATATTTTGGTCTAGAACATACTCAGTACTTAGTACATAGTTCTGAAGTCGGTGCTCATATAGGACGTAGTTACCGTCGTCCAGCGAAATATGTCGAGCACCGACTTCAGGACTATGTACTAAGTACTGAGTATGTTCTAGACCAAAATATATTTAAATTATTTTTTACTTTTTTGTGACATGGAAGTCGGTAGATATTTTTTGTTAAAAAGTTTTTATTTTTACATAACCGTAAGCACCAAATTGCCAACTCCTATGGTTTAGGATTGAAGTACCCCTTCATCATCAGGGTTGAGGAGTTGAAGGTCAAATTTTTGATTTTATATTTTTGCTTAGTATTTTCTTTACATAACCGTAAGCACCAAATTGCCAACTTCTATGGTTTAGGATTGAAGTACCCCTCCATCATCAGGGTTGAGGAGTTGAAGGTCAAATTTTTCATCTTATGTTTTTGCTCAGTAATCTTATAACATATACGTAAGCACCAAATGGCTTATTCCTATGGTTTTGGCTTTAAGTACCCCTGCATCATCAGGGTTGAGGAGTTGAAGGTCAAATTTTTGTCCCATGAATTTGCTTAACAATTTCATTATATATTCGCAAACATCAAACGACCAACTTTTATAGTTCAGGCTAGCAGTACCCCTGCATCATCAGGATTGAAGAGTTGAAGGTCAAATTTTTCATAGTAAATACCTACATAGTAATTTTATTCTATATTTTACTCAATTGGACTTCTCCAGCTAAGGTTCGGCCGACTATCACTAATTTTATTATTTTGCTCCAAAAAGTTGAAGATCCTATGATTAGAACCTTATCAAACTCTTATCAGACTACCCCTGGAGTACATCCTTTCTAATAAAAAAAGAATCATCAAAATCGGTTGGCGGGATATTGAGTTATTCATACATTTATCGCGTACATTGAAAATGCAAATTTAAGACTTATGCGTTTTTCTTATGGATGCCCTAGTCAAAAAAATACTAAAAAATCATCTAAATCGGTTCACCCAGTCCGGAGAAATGAGGTAACAAATATAAAAAAAAAAAAAAAAATACAGACGAATTGAT
The DNA here is from genome assembly GCA_949699795.1 of Spicauda simplicius. Taxonomy (NCBI): domain Eukaryota; kingdom Metazoa; phylum Arthropoda; class Insecta; order Lepidoptera; family Hesperiidae; genus Spicauda; species Spicauda simplicius. Next base: position 9,812,783 of record OX453071.1, on the reverse strand, counting down.
AACCTCCTCCTTTTTGGAAGTCGGTTAAAAATGGATAAGTATAAAACCATTATAATACAACAACAACATACCTACTGACAAACGTTCACACTTAGCTATACTATAAATCACAATATATCGCAAACGTAACCATGTAGGAATACTTATAGGAATTAAATTAAAGTTTCTCGTCTCTGTACATAGAATGTATTTCTAAAGTAAAATGTAAAATAAGTAATAATAGGCAGATATTTCAGAATTTTTAGATTTTTAGTTCGTTTGTTTGTCTGTTGAAAAGTACAAGAATTTTAAATATATTAATAGTGATTATCTTTATTTACCTAACATTTAGTGTTAGTTTCATTACTAACACTAAACGTTAGATAAATGTTAGATGAATTTTCTGTCTCTGTCAAAAGTGATAACTGGACATCGACATATGCACTATTAAAAATCAAATCAAATCTATGCAGATTTAAGTTTGGCGAACAGAAAAAAAGGTCGTCAAATCTAAACAGATTTAAGTTTGACGACCAGAAAAAAGGTCGTCAAATCTATACAGATTTAAGTTTAACGACCAGAAAAAAAGGTCGTCAAATCTATACAGATTTAAGTTTGACGACCAGAATAAAAGGTCGTCAAATCTATACAGATTTAAGTTTGACGACCAGAAAAAAAGGTCGTCAAATCTATACAGATTTAAGTTTGACGACCAGAAAAAAAGGTCGTCAAATCTATACAGATTTAAGTTTGACGACCAGAAAAAAAGGTCGTCAAATCTATACAGATTTAAGTTTGACGACCAGACAAAAAGGGTCGTCAAATCTATACCGATTTAAGTTTGACGACCAGAAAAAAGGTCGTCAAATCTATACAGATTTAAGTTTGACGACCAGAAAAAAAAGGTCGTCAAATCTATACAGATTCAGGTTGGAGGCCAAAAATAAAACAAATGGTTTTTTGATAGTGCATATTTGTGTATTTTAACCATTTTAGAGCATATTTCACCCCTTTATAGTGCATATTTGCATGCATGTCGTATAAATGCATACAAGTCGGCTTGGTAATATCATAATAAATTTTTGTTAACACAACATGGACGGTATTCGGCAAGAAGCCTGTCTGTCTACTTTGTTTGTATTACATTATACTGGAAAATAACCGATATCTATTTAACGTAAAAAACTTACATGTAGCAGCAAAGTAATACTAAAAATGTATCTCCTTTTACGACGCATTTTCTTTGCCTAGAATACATCTTGGATAAGGCTTCTGTCTCACGTGTGAGCTCTATGCTCGTTTCATTTGCCGATTCTATCAAATAATAAAGTAGGTTTTTCAGCCCTGGACGTAGGTTCCTAGTTTTAAACCCTTAAAAGCTAAACCCTTAACGATTTTTTTATTCTTATAAAAAGAAAATAGTATTTTATATCCCAGGTTTGGAGGATTAAAGGAAAAATTAAAATAAAATATTTGAGAATTTTAAAACTATCCATTTCTACATTTTGTCTCTGTAGGATGCATCCTACACTATGCATTTCAAGTAAAACTCATGTATGTAAATGTTGATATTTAAGTTAAGTAAACCAATTCAAAATTATAATAATTGTTTTTTTTTATTTGTTTATTGTGATCATCTTTAAGGATTGAGTTACTCTTGAGTTTAATATAAAAAGACTATCTTGTCCTCTTTATGGCTTTGAATTTGATACTGCAGTAATTTTAGCTTTTACGTCTAAGGCTATCCATTATAATTATAATGTTTGTACCATTTAAAGATAAATGCGTCTAATTACTAAATGTAGAGTTAGTTGCTCTCTTATTTTCTTCTTTCTATTATAGGCAATACTTACTTATGTAATCCTTTTGGAAGCAATCAGCACAATGTTGTCATTTGTTGCAATAACGGTACTAAGTTTGGTTTGGTGTTTTGTGGCGAACGCGTTTTGCGGTTTGGATAAATGCCTTAAAGCCTGTGCCTAAAGGAAGTTGGGCTCATGTGAACAACGATATCTGTTCATTTATTAATTTCAAGTTATCACCTCTACGTGTTAACTATGCTTTTGCACCACATTAAACCACCAAAATGGTTTCATTGCTTCTCTAGTTGGCCTTCCACGGTGCTACGGAGATGACTCCGGGATTTCCAACGAAACGCTACCAACGAGTTTTCTGAGCACGCTGCCTCCATTAGGCAACTGCCCGGGAAAACGGGAGAGCTATACCGCTCTTCTACATCTTCGGGTGCTTACAATAGTATGCAGCCGCAAATACAGCCGCAAATTTGGCATAGATGTACACATAAAATATATCCATAAAATATCTAAATCTGGGATATACCTTATTGTATTAGTGAATTAATATATAACCCTTTTTAGAGCTCTTTGTTTTGTTTAAGCACGTTTAAGTATGGTTGCCGGGACAAGGTATCTTAGTACATTTATGTTCAAAATTCAAACATATATACCTACTCTCTGTGCGTGATACAAAGAGTATAATATTACAAAAATACGTGTACGTATTCGCCGATTCAACAATTCTTGAGTAACATTATTCCATTCTATAAAACGTTATGTGACTTATCTATAACGAGAAATAAACTGCTTACATACCATTTCTACGAAACACAAGAGTTACAAGAGACAATAATCCAATAGAGATGCTTACCTAATAACGACATGTCACATAACTTACCTGTCATTGTACGTACTTCAGAGTGTAGGTACTTCAGAATTGCACAATTCAAATATACAATATCTGCACATAAGATAAAAAAGTATGTCCGCATCTATAATTCTATAATATTAATTAAATGAATTTACAGGCTTAGGAGACACTTCTCTTTAATTATTTGAAAAACTACATCTTTTTACATGTATCACTTTCAAAAATTACAAATATATCTAGGTACGTAATAAAAATATAAATAAACAACATAAATATATTTTTTTTTAGATATTTTAAAAAATGTAAATGCATTGAATATGTACCTACTTATCAACAGCAAACCTAATACTTACTTCAATTTGTAGTCTCAAAATTTTAAAACATTAATACAATGAAAAAGAAAGACTATATGAAATAACTAGCTTACGAAAAACAGTTTAACACAGTTTTTCGTGTTTCTAATCGCATCGCTCTCAGTAGACATAAAATATAAGTCATGACGTCACTTCGGGTCACTGTGTGGACTTTGTACTGCGCACACATAACGGCACACTAATGTATGGAACTAGGTGCGATGGTGTGTTATCACCTGCCACACTGTTTGATTTCTACTCCAAGGCTATTTGTGGTAGAATGTTCTCGCAAAGTTCAAGTGAGAGTCACAGTCATATTTGCGACGCTTAGAAAACGTATATATCTAAATGTTATTGAGTTGCGTTTGCTTTCTAAACTGTACAAAAAGGAATTTTGTAATGGCGCGAAGACCTCTTTAGACTTTGGTAGAGCCGTATAGAGTGAAGTGGGTTTAAAGATTTTCACAGATGCTTATTTTTTTAAAGATTACATGCGATGTTTGAAGTAGTGGAAGTAGTTTAATATCATTATAGAAATGAGAAGTTACTATTATTTTTTTAGTTATTAGAGGGTTAGCTTTATAAAATATAATCAATTACTAATTAGTTATTTTAACAAAATATAAAAGAAAAAACTATTTATCAAATGTACATATATACAAAAAAGAAAAACAAAAACTTAAACAAAAACACTACCTTAAAAATTATCACCATCGCAGTCTCTGGGCAAGGTTCCCAAGATGCTGGCAGTATTTCCTATCAATCAACTACTTATAATTAGGGTTTATAATGTTATTACAACTACATTCGTTTTGATTATTAGATTAGTTGTATAACTTTTTAAAAAATAACTACAGAAACATTAATTTATTTGAAGTTAGCAAGCCATCAATCATATTCATTTGTTATTGTCATCATGTGAGTTGCAAGCAAAAAAGAAATAATGTATGCAAATTAATTGCAGCATACTACATACAAAGTAAATATTATACATCTCGTAGCCATTACTTGGATATTAAAATAAGTCCACTTGATAAGATTGTCTAGGGAAATAGATATGGTGTTTTTAAAGGAGGTCATAAAAATTTAAATAAGATATCAAAAACCGACGTCAATATGTAAATACCTACATGTTGACGTCATTTTTTCTTAGCACGCTTTTCATTTCGTCTACTTTACATCTCAATATCAGTGAAAAACGTAGATTTTTTTTAGTTTAAATTGAACAACTCAGAATTTAAAAAAGTATTGACAGTGTGTAATGTAAATATGTCTGGAAGATAGAGAACTACTTCTGGAGGCACCATCGAAGTGTTCCAACTAAGCCTCAGGATTTCCCTCATGTAAGGCCAACCTTAGATCAGACACAGGTCAAATGAAATGAAATGTCTTTATTTTGCATAGGCCTATGGCCACTTGCAAACTGTCAGTTTCAACTTTTTCTTACACTATCGGATTTGAAAACGAGCTCAACTGAAGAACGGACAAGATACTCAAATTTGGGATTAATTACAAATGTTCGTAGGTGGCAGTTGCCACTTAAAACAGGTGGATTGCAACCTCGTTTGCAACTCCTGTATTATAAAAATAGTAAAATTGTTCTCTTTTCTTACATATTCACTACATACACACACACTTTCGCATGAGCGTCATCATAGTCCTCGGAAGTAGCAACTCATCTGTGATTGACTTCAGATGGAACACATCGCTCCTTGAATACAAAAGGGCCACAATCAAAAAATTAATGAAAATCGTTTTATTACAAAAATGACACCGGAACCGACTATATTTTATAGTGAAAAAAAAACCCCATCATTTTTGCCTATATTATGGCTGCACTGACATACCGCCATTTTTGCATTTGCTCACTTTGACAGTTAATGTCAGTGCAAAACCGCCATTTTGTTAGTTGCGCCCGGAGATTAAACGCAAATGCACATCGGTTGCGTGAAAAAGTACCACAATCCAAAATAAGTCTGTGTTGGATTCAAAATTTCAGGTAAGTGTGACTATATTTAATCAATACAAAAGTGCCATATTTTGGAAACCGTCCGTTTTGCATTCCTACATTAGTATTTGTAACCATAATATATAATACAAAAGTACCATATTTTGGAATACGTCCGTTTTGCATTCTAACATTAGTATTTGTTATTATATTTAGGAATACAAAACTGCCATATTTGAAATGCGTCCTTTTTGTAATCCAATATTAGTTAATTATAATTATATCTTATAATACAACAGTAGCATATTTTGAAATACACCCCTTTTGCATTAAATTAAAGTGGAATAAATAATTATTTTAGCGTGCTAGAATGGGAACGCAAGTGTGTATGTTTTAGTGTATGTATGTATTGTGTGTATGTCCTAAGGACTGTATAATATATCATGTATAGAATTGTGGGTATTTTATGTTTTTGAGTTATAATACGTTATAGATGTTTTTTACAGATTGACAAAATGAATAGAACATGAAAAATGTTGAATATGGCAACCTCCCTTCAAGAATTGGAAAAAGTTCAAGCATTACCTGGCACAATAATAATGTGCAAAATAAAAATTTATTTAATACTCCAGCTCCACTCAATCTACCCGTCACGTTACCTATTGATTCTTCAGATACAATACTATATCAGACAGCCAACCTGACCTTAACATATCAATATTAGAGGATGAAGGCAGTGAAGTAAGCTGTGTAACGAATACCAAAGACACAAATATGCCAAAAATAGTTGTTGAACAGAGTAACTCGAGTAGCAGTTCAAGTGACTCTGATAATGACTCTGATACCATTTCCAGCTAATCATCAACATCTAGTAGTTTATCAATTGCAGATTTTTCTTCAGATGACAGTGTTGAAGATCCCAACTTTCTACTTAGTCATGAAATATCTTCTGATTCTGAAGGAGATATACAGTCAAAAGTAATTGTCAAAACATTTTGTTTTTCACCCCAACCGGGCCCTTCTCGTGTAGAACCTCACTCATCAATGGGAATCTGCCAGTCAATTTGGATACTCAGTCGCCTAATATAGAAACACAGCCATCCATCAGTCATAATCAGTCACCCAGCGTGAATATTCAGTCACCCAGCATTGGCAGTGAACCAGCTTGCGTGGATCCTCAGCGTCTTAGTCGGAAAAGAAAAGCTAATCCAGCATCATGGAAAAGAAACAAAACCAAGACTCTGATCAATACCGGGAAGGCACACACAACTATGTCTAAGTCGAAAAAAAATGATTACTGCCAAAAATATGGGACCTGTTTGTTCAGTTATGTGTAAATTTAAATGTCAAAACGTATTTTCATTTGAGGAACGATTAGCCATATTTAATGCCTATTGGGACACTGGTGATTTAAACGTTCAGAGGCAGTTTATATACAACCATATGGCAAACATTGAGCCAAAGTATTGGTACATCCGTGTTGGTAGTATCCGCCAAAACTTTAACCACGCATATTACTTCACGAAAATCGATCATCGCATTCGAGTATGCAAGTTATTCTTTACGAGTACACTTGCTATATTAGTTAGAAGCATACGGACTGTTGTAAAGAAAAATTCTGGGTCAATTACTGGAATTTAAATGCAAGATAGCCGACGAAAATATGGCAATCAATTTAAATTGGATGCTGCTTTGAAGGATAGGGCAAAGGAACACATTAACTTCATCCCCAGGATTATTAAAGTCTACCTCTTGTTTTTTCTATTATTCTTACAAATATAATTGTTTTAAAGAGATGTTTAATTTTACTGAATAATAGTTACGTACAAAATTAATCGAAATTAAATTACTTAATATTATGTTAAGGTTTTTTAGTTATACAATGTTTTTCTGGTGTCCATTCACTTATGTTTTTACTTAGTAGTAAGATTAAACTTTTTGATACGGTTTTTTACTAAAAAGGTACAATAGACCATTTTTATTTGTAAAACTGTGTTTAATTTTTGACATATTTTTTATAATATTGGTTCTAATTTTGAATGCAAAAGGGACTTTTATGTTTTTTTTTCTTAATAGGTAACAGCTATTACAAAGTTTATATTGTAGATAGATAGAGCTAAAAAATACGCATCTAATGATATATTAACATCTTATATTTAATTAATAAATATATAAAATATTATAAAAAAACTGTTTCAAAAATTTGTTTTGGCTGTCCTGTAAAATTTGTGGATTTCGATTTGTGTCCCTTTTGTATTCAAGGAGCGACATGTTCTGTGTGCAGTTGATTACAGATGTCCATGGACGGCAGTGACCACTTACCATCAGGTGGACTGCATGCTCGTTTGCTACTTCAGCCATATAAAAAAAACATAATAACACATATATCCAAATTTAACGGTTAGCATATATAATGGCATAAAGCAGAATACCACACAAGCAAACGTAAAAAGTAATTATAATCCAATTTACATGATTGATATTAAAATTAGTCGGTGATAAGGCTGTTTATCACATCATAGTTACCGATACCGTAAATCTTATCAACAGGATTATTTTTAAGCGCAATAAATATCCGGAAAGATGTTTAATCTTACAATTATTATAATGATATGTGAATAAAACTTTTTGGTCTCTATTTTTATATAGGTTTTAATTTCTATCTAAACCTCAGTCATTAAGATTTTTTTATTCGGAGTTATTATTTATTGGTAATTACAATAAGGTTCTATTTTTTTTTGCTATTGCAATTTAAATTGAAATTTAATAATGAATACTCAACCTTTATACAGAAAAACATTTTGTGAGATTAACACGTCGTGTACATTTCAATTTTTAAGTTAAATTGGTATTATTAGGCAGTTAATGTTTGGCTAAAATAGTATTATACTTTTTAGGAGAGCGTCAAAGTTTCCAAAAAAATATACATATGTTTTATAGACGGAGGAATTAATTGACAGACCAATATAAAAGGTTAGTTTTGCATTGACTAGTTTTATGTATTAAATTGCATCTTCTTCAAATTGAATAACTGTAAAAACCACATTGATAGATCTCTTCCAAGAACATTTTTAGAGTAAGTATTATATTGTCCAACAAAATAGACTAGTCACCCGTAGCATCGGCCGAAATTCGACCGTAATTTAAATTAAAAATCAAATGTCATCTGACATTCTTGACGTTGTGTCTTTTCATAGTAAGACATTGAATGTTCTATTTCATTTACTAAGTACATATGTGTTTGTGACAAATGCAAGGCAGTGTGTGTAATGTGTTTTTAGTTGATTTTATGTATGAAAAATGCATTATTTGAAAAAAATATTAACATTCTGCACTCCTTCTCTATGTCCACTATAACCGTGCAAAATTTCATACTAATCCGTCCGCGGCATATTACTTAAAAATCCGTCACAAATTTTTGCTTCACGTATTAATATAATGATATCGAATACCGCATAGGAATGTTGTGGTATTGATATTATGTATCATTAAATTACAATAATTGTATGGAATATTGTTATCGGACTGGTTTGGGAATGACGTCACTGACATATCCGGTTGGGTTTTCCCTAATGTATCTTCTTTCTTGTTATAATACAAAGAAAAATATAATCGATCCTTCTAAGAATTTAAAGAGTTAATACTTGTCCTAATAACTTTTGTTAAGTTAAAATAGTTGATTCATATTAAAAATCGTAAAATAATCAATATTATTTTATAAAGTTCTAAAACATATTATATTAATCAATACGTTAAATATTTTTTGTTTGTTACAATTTACTACAATGATTTAGTTTTGTTACAATTAACAATGATTTTATAATTTTCGCATTTAAAAATTATATATTTACTATGTATATTGTTACTTGTAATTATTAAAATATAATGCACTTCGATGGATGGATGGATGGATGGATGGATGGATGGAACCTATATTACTCGGGGTATTCATTATTTTTTGCCTTTTTTATTTTGACGAGGGTTAAAAAAAGTCAAGGTTAAGAAAGAAATCCAAACGTGGCAGTTTATTTTGTCATGTATTTTTCATGGTAATTTCGTTTTTGTTTTTTATTATTTCATTTAATAGACATTACCTTGTTTCTAGATATTGTTAAAGTTATATTGTTTGTCGATTAATGAGGCACAGTCAAAAACTAAGCATTGAATTAAATATAGGTCAATGAACGTTAATTTCAGGTCATAAAGTTATTTTATTCAACTGAAACGGTACTTACATATTAATTACTTCGAAATATGAAATGTGTAAATTGGCTTTGTTCAAATGCGGTTTACGTTTATTGCACGGTAATTTTGAATGTTAAACATATGTAAACTCAATTTTATACAAGTTGTAAAAATTCTTTGTAATGTTACCTATAACATTTTATATAAATACATAAATAGTTATGTATTTACAGATGCGACAGTTAAATTTGTAAACTTAGAAAACATTCGATTGAAAATTGCATTTGTTTTATTTTTATTTTTAGAATAGTTACTTATGTTTTTATGATCACTTGAAGGATATTTTTGTACCAGTATCAAATGAAACATATTTAAGAAAAAAAATAATTATGTTATATAATAAGTCGTTTTACTACTTACCTAGCATTCTTAAAAAAGCTTAGTAAGTAGGTAGGTAACTATTGGATTTTTTTAAATAAATTTAAATACTGTTACATGAAATCTATGTAGAGTTGATAATTCTGGACTGTTGTTATTGCTAATTTAGTATTATATTTTAAAGAAAATTTTCTAGTCTGAAAAAGTTTGGTAAATAAATAACAGATATCTTCAATAAGTAGGTATCTTAATCACTAACCTAAATATAGGGTATCTATCAGGACACCTAAAAAGTGCGTTCTGAAAAATTATCGTAGGTACATAATATTTTCCGACTAGGTCATTTTTATTTTTAGTTGCGTAATGACTTAAATTTCCTAGACTGAGAAAGTAAAATAAATATCAGATATCTTCGATAAATAGATATCATAATCAATAACCTACATTTAGGTTATCATTTATACGTCTAGAAAGTGCGTTCTGAAAAATTATCTTAGATAATATTTTTAGTTGGCTAATGATTCTGCACTTTGGCTGTACGACCTTGCAAATGAGCAAGTACGCATATGAAATATTGTTTATGCAAATAATGAATAAAAATTATAAAGAACCAGATGGTAGAGTCAGTTGAATTCAACCGAGGAGGTACTTGTATCACAGCCACATTTATTTCTAGAGTAAAGCAGTTCTTGCGTTTCGGTAAAAGGTTAAAGTTGCCTGCTCAATTTTATATCTGGCGACCATCATAGTGCTCGGGAGTAGGCATCCACCCACCAGTCCCCTTAGGTCCACTGCTAGATAGGTCTCCTGCGCCAAACGAGGCTTTTGCCAATAGTTACCGGACCTGGCATGCATGTTAGTGACCACATTTCTTACGGGAAGTTAATGGGAAGACGTCGCTGTCCATCTCCTGGTTTTGTCTCTTCGTTGCCTCCAACATGAGAAGGCAGAAAGAGAGTGGTGTTATTCAAAACCGGCTCTATACGGCACGGTGGTGCATGGTGGAGCACGGAGTTGCGAAGCAGCTATGTCCCAAATCTCCGAAATAGATATTGCTTATTTTCAAAATACCTGTGACTAGCAGAAACTGTTATGGGCTAATGAGTATGAGTGTGTGTTAATAAAACTTCCGATTTTTACAAAAAATACGAATAAGAACAATACGAATTAAATATTTTTTGTCTGAACAAGTAGCATTGTTGGTAAACTTATAAAATAGCTGAGAATTGGATAATCACACAAAAAACCGCAGATTAAAGTTTTATAAACATATAATATACAGTACATTGGTCATATGCAGATTGGCCGATTTGACACGTCTTTTGAAAACTTTTTTTTCTTTTTCAAAACTTACACTTTTTCTACAGGTTTCTTTCTTTCTATCCTTATGGTGTTTTTTTTTGTCGTAATAGGAGATAATATTTAGCGTCTAACACGCAATTATCTAAGAAAAATCAGATGCCCAACTCGGAACACTCAATTAAGACTGCTAAGAGATCGATTTTTAACTTTCAATTTCAACAAAGCGATATTTTGAAATAACATCATAAAAAATATATTAAATTAACTTAAATTTTTTGAGCATAACTGGCTTAGTCCACGGAATGCCCATTTACCATTAGGTCACTCACCAATTCATGTTTTTGCTCTATCCGTTCTGCTTCCATATTAAAAAAAAAGAAAATGTGAGCAATTTTCTTCTCATAGTGTATTAAAATATTTCGGTATATAGACTTGGTGGAAAGTATCCATTCACATATATTTGAAGTTGACTGTATCGTCTATTGTTAAGTGCCTATTTATCGCTTACACTTCGTTAGGAGTTTTGAACCTTCAGGACCTCTGAACTGTTTATTACCTTTCGCCTTAATGCATTTTGATTACGCCCGCGTGTGTGTACCAAATTTAATGTAGGTAGTAGGTAATTAATCGTAATTTGTGTTTCATAATAGGTAAACTATTTTTGGCGCCTATATTTGTAAGTACCTATTATTGTCCGGATTGATGTCAGACACTTTTCTTTTTTTATGATTACTGAAACTGACCTTTATTGGAATACACTGTCAGAAAAAGGATTTTCATTATAGGAAAGAATGAAAGGGGGTCTACCCAAATTAGAAAGTACTGAATTTTTTTAATGGCAAGAAACAATTTTTATCGATGGTATTGTTACTTTACGCTAAGGAAAGCATAACGATTAGTAAGGTAATATATATATTTTAAAAGATTTATATTTAGACGTATGGCGAATTTATAAACTTCAAATAAATTTAGGTAAAGGTTAGATATTAAGTATTTCTGACAACAATTCACAGTTTTTCTATTAGAACTTTTCCGTTTGACTCTACTTACTTACCTATCCGTTTATTATCCAACTAATCTAATCTATTAGGTTCCAATAAACTATTGGTTCATAGCGCTATGGTCTGGCAGCCGATCTTACGAAATAAATCTAGAAGTCTCTCAAACTGTATAAACAGGCACGTAAAAGTAAGACGTGAGGCAAGAGCGAAATATTTATTAAGTCAATCGGATTTATCAGTTCGTGGGTGTGTACGGCAGTTACCTGTAAGAGTCACAAAATGGATTGTTTACTTTTCCTTCAAAACGTCGATAGCACGTATGGTGTTTTAATTTAGTCGTATAGCGTGCAGTATCGTCAAGGTTTCGAGCACACCCACTCTGCGCCTTCTTTTGTGTTGTGATTGTGAGGCAAGTGATCATTCCCCGCCAGTTTTTACAATCAATCGCACGTCGCACGCGATAATATTGTTACGCGCGTTACGCGTTATAAACGTAATAAATCAATAACAAATACAAACATGTATTCGATCGCTGAGGCCACCCTTGCCTTTGTTGTTCTGTACCTTTTCTCGTTCCTCTTCGAAGTTGTAACGGGATTAGTGTCCTCATCATAGACACTTACGTGCATAAAATTATTCAGAAATGTGATATTCTAAATTGTTTTAGGTTAAAAATAGTTATAAGCTATCATAGGGCAAAATATCAATGCAATTTAAATTTTAAGTTATTATTCAATTAGGTTTTTTTATGCACTTAGGTTTTTTCAAATATCTCCTTTCGAATTCTCATGCTGAACAATATAATTTTTCGGTAAGTGATTTTTCATACTACATATTTTGCCTTTTTTAATGTAAATAAAAATAAAAATTTAAATGTAAGCATATGCTATATAAGCAATATTTGCGTAAAATTCTAATTTATGCACGATTTATGTTAATTAAAAATATAAGATTCTGTGTAACAAAAACTTTCCTTATATAATTAGTGAGACAAATCTTATTTCGTGCTCTTGTCCTAATAACTGGAAAAAATCTTTTAATTTGCACCTTTTGTCATTGAATTGAACGAATTAATTAACAAAGATATTGAGTTAAGTAAACTAGCATTCTTACATGAAATGCGGACGCGTTGGAAAATTTAAAAATAATCTGTGTCAATGTCATATTGTCGAAATGTGATTGTGACGTTGACTTATGTCAAAAGTGTCAAAACGCATAATTTGTGGGACACAAATAGCATGAATTTGACTTTATTATAACTAAAAACGTAAAATAGTTAAAATGAAGTTATTAAGTGTAACTCGTGTGCAATATAAATATTACAAGTGGTTAAACAGACGGTATTCGTCATCTATTTCGCCTAATAAGTGGCAAAGTGTAGTCGGCTTAGAAGTGCACGCTCAATTGAACACAGAATCCAAATTGTTTTCCGGCGCTCAAAATACTTTCGGCGGGTTAGTAAACGATTGTGTGTCTCTATTCGACGCTTCTATTCCGGGGACATTACCAGTGTTAAACAGAAAATGTGTAGAATTGGGGATATTAACCGCTTTAGCATTATCGTGTAAAGTGAACGAGGTGTCAACGTTCGATCGAAAGCACTACTTTTACGCTGATTTGCCGACCGGCTATCAGATAACACAACAAAGGGCACCCTTAGCTAGCGATGGGGTTATAAATTTCCAGGTATAAACCCATTTACTTAACCACCTTCTACAAACCACTACAAATAATTGTCGGAACTTCATACTATAAAGTATGAACAGTAGCACGTTATCATAAAGTAGATAAAGTAGCATATCTATAATAATTTTTACCTACTATACTATCCTAAATATTAGTACCTAAGGGAAACAGTTATTTAATTTGTTATACAGATGTGTTTCCAAAGAAAATATTAGAGATGGATAAAAACTTCGGTTATGAATGTACAGCGGTGCTTTACTAATTCATTATACAAAATAATTAAAAACTAAAAATCTAAATGTCTATTTCAGGTATTTACACCAGGAGTACATAAGAAGCCGTACACAAAAAGCTCAAAGATTAAGCAGATACAATTAGAACAAGACAGTGGCAAGTCTCTACACGACAATGAGTTGAAACGGAGCCTTGTTGATCTGAACAGAGCTGGGGCACCTCTCATTGAGGTTGTATTTGAACCTGATTTGGAGGTAAGACTCACTGTTTTTCTTCTAAAGTTATAAATATTATTAATGTTATAATTGCAAAGTCTGTGACGGTGTTGATGTGTTTGTTACACACAGTTTGTTTTTGTTTAATCTATGGGATACTTATAACCATGGTAGAAACGTTTAGGCAAGGGGGAACCATAGGAATATCATAGTGTACATATTGTCAATGGAATGGAAATAATCCTAAAGCACCAAAATAGCATTTGTGGGAAATGAGGTTTGAAGTTGTTTTTTACAGAACAAAAATCATGTCACCTTTATTTTTGGTGGAATCATGTTGAGTAGTATGAACTCCCAACAACAAGATCCCACCAACTTCAAAAACTCTCTTCCCACAAATGCTATTTTGGAGCTTTAACATTATCTCCTTTCCACTGACAATATACAAAGGCTTAACAAACGCTTTCTACACACAAAGACCCACAGTAGAATTTTCTCCTGTGTTGTGGGTGCCATGGACACACACAAAGACAAATACACAAACACCCAGACCCAGAAAAAGAATCTAAACTCATCATTCCGACACCTGTCTGGCCGGGAATCGAACCCGGGACCCACTGCGTGTCAGACCGGTACGGTGACCGCTGCGCCACGCGGGTCGTCATATGTATACTATGTTAGTCCTATGGCTTCATCTGCTTTAAACATGTCTACCATGATTATAAGTATTCCATGCTCTAAACAAATACAAATTGTGTATAACAAACTAAGACTTGTAAATTTTATATAATTAGTATGTAATTTTTTGATAAAATAGATGTATTTCATCTAATAAAAAATCAATATCTCATTGTAATCTTTATGGAAGGTGTCCAATTCCACTCATAGACATCTATTGGATCTGATATGATGTCTTGAAGTCTTACCAAAGCATGGCCACAGGTGCATTGCTGCACCAAATGAATTGGAATGCCTTAGTTAGTCAAAACTAGACAGCTGTGGAGCTTTAAAGATTTCATATGCATAAATCGGATATACACACAGGAAGTACATTGACTAAATAACATAGCCTTACTTTGGATGTGAAGGTTGTTGTTTTATTAATTAGATTAAATAGTCAGTTTGCACAGTTTTAGAGTCAGTGCTTCCTGTTGGCATAGTTAGACTTGAAATTATTTCAGATCAGTAATTTTTGAAAGGTGGAATTTTGCAATGTACTTCCTTTCATGTATCTATTTATATGTCCGCCCCCAAAGGACATGGCCAATTTTTGTATGGACATTTGCATAGTTACCGAATTTATTGTACAGGCATTGTTTGTGGTGTTATAGATTCGTGAATATTGGCACAAAATAAATGTAAATCAAGGTAATCTTTCCTGGTCTGTCTTCTAAAAGAGTCCACAACCAGAATATTTTCTGGTTAAAACTGTTGCCCCTATTAGAAAGAATAAGAAGTCAAAGTGGATAATTTCGTGGGTTAAAGGTTACAGTACATCTAGGATTCAGCTTCACTGTGGCCACAATCTTAGTAGGTCGAAATTTTGACATAAATCATTCAAAAACCGCATATCTTGAATACACAATTTAAAAATGAATTAAAGATGATAGAATTCCTTATCGTTTCCAGGATGGCGAGGAAGCGGCTGCGTTGGTTAAGGAACTGGTGCTGATAGTCCAAAGGCTTGGTGCTTGCTCCGGTCGTATGGAAGAGGGCGCTCTTAGAGTTGACGCTAATGTGTCGATACGGCGCGTTGGCGATCCTCTGTCTACTCGCACTGAGGTGATTATTCTATCCCTACTAATATTATAAATGTGAATGTCAGTATGTTTGTTACGCTTTCACGCCAAAACTACTCAACTGATTGTTATGAAGCTTTGTAGATTATATTCTTAGAGATATTAAAAAAATCGTGGGATACTTTTTATTAAAAAAATATGTTTGACAAATATACGATATTAGACGACCCGCGTTTGTATTCTAGGCCCACCGCTACATTTTTCGAAGTTGTGCGCATTAATAATTGGTTATGCATATTAATTTATTGACGTTGACGGTGTTTGTTTTGACGTTCAAAGAGCCACACAGTTTGCGTGAATCGTAACTTATCTACAAAGATTTTTACAGGGGTTGATAGGAGTTGACGGGTGACGCTTTTGGCTAATGTTTATGCGACTGTTGTCATTGCATCCTCAATTCTTATAGAAGGTCTTTTTAAACGCTTACAACAACCAATTTGGCCATTAACCAATCCTTGCCTTCGCGAATTTGTATTGGAAAAGCTCAGTGGAGTACCCCCTTTTTAGCATTTTTCGCTATTTTTTATACTTTTGTATTAAGGTTCATAAATATAGTTGAAAAATGCGTAATCTACATTTTTAATTGTAATCTATACTTCTATACTAATAAAGAGGTAAAGTTTGTAACTTTGTTTATAAGGGGTAATCTTGGGAAATACTGAACCGATCATGAAAATTCTTTCAGAAACATAAAGCTACACTACTCAGAAGTGCTATAGGTGCTATATTTTATTACGATTGAACAAAATATAATTAACGCTCACCGAAGTGGGCACGGGTCGCCTAGTAATACATACTTATGTTGGTATTATTGAAATATGTTAATAATGAGTTTTGACCTTACGACTGTAATATTTATTCATCATGGTTCGAATATAATATTAAATGCTTTTCCGTATGAAATTAGTTATGTAATTTCATCGAAGAAACTATTAAGTGTTGCTTAACTATATTATCAATAGGTACAATTGAATTAATATTTCATACTTTTGATTATCCGTAATATGTGTTTAATTGGTCGAATCATACCTATTAAGCGTAATTTATAGTTCGTAAGTAATTGAGACTTTATAATACAAAAAGTTTTGAGCTAGAAATCACATAATTTTTCCATATATTAGAACTACTGTTAATTCATTTGTAAAATTTTGAATATAATATAAATTTAAATAAGTAATTTCTTACTTTATATTCGTAGTAATTCAATGCAAACTAAATGAGAGATTTACATAAATATATATTTTTTAATTTTTTAAAAGTCTATTGATATAAGTACCATATGATAGTATAAACTGATATGAGTATAATATGGTATATTTTATACTGCTATCTAACGATAAGGCAGGTACGTAGGTAGGGTCCCTGATGGAAAATAGTCTAAGAAAGGTGTTCTTGCATTTTTTGGAAATCTGCCATAAACGAATTTTTTATTTGTGTATTTATTGACATCTATTATAAGTTAAATGATTTGTATCGAACTTTAACAACATTATTTAACAAATAGGCACCCTTAAAAACTATATATCTTTGTTTACGTCAATATCATTTAGTATCTGAGCGTAGTAGTAGTATAGTAGTATTAATATAAGTTTTATATTTCCATATGAAACATTCTTTAATTTATACTCCATAATATATTCGTTATTTTTTTTATACTTTCATTTAATTCGTCTGACTAACCTATTAGGTATGTGGATTGTTGTTTACTCAAGTATTCGAATCATTTAATTATGCTTCTAGCATTTTTTTAATAAGGAATTTAATTATTACGATGTTCAATTAAAAGATGAAGTTTATGATTGTTAAGGCGTATCTACTAATGTATGTTAATTATAAATTTGGAAGACTGATTAACTTTATCTAACTAAAAGATCTTTTGAATGAAATAGAAATATAATAAAGTTATTTTTAAATATTCTTTTCTTTTTTAATTTTCACTTGTTCGTTATCTTCAGATTAAGAACATCGCATCAGTCCGAGGCGTGGCGGGGGCGATCCGACACGAGATCGACCGGCAGCGGGCTGTTGTGGAGAACGGCGGACGTATAGTGAACGAGACGCGGTCGTGGGACGCCGTTGCGAGAGTCACGGTGCCGATGAGGGACAAAGAAGTTGTTCAAGACTATAGGTATGTGTATTGTGAAGATTTTTTTTCCTTTTGAAGTTATACTTCTTTTAGCGCGTTAGGGTAAAATGATGAGAGTAAATTATTACGATGCGCACGCACACCGTCACGAAAAACTGACACCCTGAAGTTAGTTAAAGTAAACATTTTAATATTTTCTATTGTTAGTGTCGTTTTTTCTACAAACTTAAAATAAGGCGAAAGATAATTTTTCAAAAAAGATTTTTATCTTGTTACGCCAAAGAAGTATAACTTCTAACGCGTGTACATAAGTACACACACTCTTTTTTTATAAAATGAAGTAGCAAATGAGCATGCAGTCCATTTAATGCTAAGTGAATATTGCCGCCCATGGACATCTGTGAGAAACTTCATACGAAACGAAGGTTATATTTAAGGTTATATTTAAAGTCAATCACAGATACGTTGCTACTCCCGAGGACAAAGATGGTTTTATATAAAATTGTGCCGGTAACTAATTTGTATTTGCAATTAAGCGACTGCGAAAGTACTGGCGATAGAACCAGTGTAGTATGATCAGAGAGGTACCACTGTGAAGCAGTTCTTGTGTTTCGGTGAAAAGCTGTGGTTGCCTGCTCACTTGTATATGAGGCGATTTCAGACCACGGGAGTAACAACGCATCTGTGATCGCCCTCAGATAGAGCCCCTGTTCTATAGAAAGTTGCTTATACATGTCCATGTGCGGCAGTCCCCAATTTCCATCAGGTTGTATGCATGCTTGTTTGCTATTTCAATCTGATAAAAGAAGTCCAAACCAAGTCCCCAAAAAAATATGTAAATTACTTATATTACAATTTAAAAAATATGTACTGCTGGGCACGGGTCTTCTTTCGGAATAAGAGAGTTTTTAGGCCAAAGTTCACCGCGCTGGGCAAGTGCGAATTGGTGGACGTAAGTAGGTACAGCTATGTTATATTCGACCAGTTAACATGTTACAATATTATAATGATTATATTTGACATATTAGTTGAATAAATATGAAAACAGGTTTTCCATTGTTTAAAGCCCTATCAATTGTAGTTAAAGCAGTGACCATTGTCTTCGACATCATATATGTGCTTTGCTATCTTAGTGTGCAATACTCTTGTCTAAAGTTCTACGTGTTTTGTTCCCAGGTATATGCCAGAACCAAATCTACCACCTTTGCGGGTCAATTTGAAAACGAAACAAGAAACACGAGATGTTCTCAGCGTGCCCCTCATTAAGGACACGATTCCAGAGCTGCCAGAAGAATCTAGAAGCAAACTCATCCAAGACTTCAGTTTGCGACCAGAATTCGCCATTCAATTAGTCAATGAACCTGTACTATTGAAAATATTCCAAGATTTAACTATCGACAAAACTCGTAATCCTACTAAAGTTGCAAATATTTTGTTGAACGATCTTTTGACGGTTCTCAATAAGAGAAAAATTGATGTCACACAGTGTCCTTTGACAAGTGAACACATTAGTGAACTCTTTGATCTGTTATGGCAAAAGAAAATCAGCTTAGAAACCTGTCGTAAAACGATAGATGGACTTATTGACAATGAACATCAAACACCATCGAAGATAATCGAAGAAAGAGATTGGTTCTTAGTCACAGATGAAGCAGTCATAATCAAAATGTGTCAAGAAGTGATTGACAGCAATCCAAAAATAGTAAAACAGTATAAAGACGGAAAAGTCAAGGTATTAAGGGCGTTATTAGGATTATTGGTTAAGCATTCTGATAATAAAATTGATATGTCACTTGGGGCTAATATAATGGAGAAGATACTTAAAAAATAATAAGTTATAATTAAAACTTACAACTTGTTTTATTTATAAATATTTTTTTAATGTATTGTCACTTGAATGAACATGGTAACATGCTAAAAGAGTATTTTACAAAAAAGACAAATCAGAGTGGCAGTAAATTTCATTACTCATCATTAGATGTTTTTATAACTATCAGATGGATCAGCCATCATCAGGTGGCCTTAAACTCGCACTCTGAGAGAACACTCTTGAAAGAACTGTGGCTCAACGGTAATAGATTGACTTATTATTTACCTGCTTGAAGTTGTGACGTAAGCGGTCACTCTTGTCCATTGACATCTGTAAGTCAGTATAGAACAGGGTTTCTATCTGTCAATTACAGATGCGTTGCTACCAAAGAGTAAAATAACATGTTGCTACTCCCGGGGACTATGGTGGTCACCTCATATAAAAGCCGGCAAAGACACCCTGCTAACGAAATGCAAAAACTGCTTCACGCTGGAAGTAGGTGTGGCGATGGTACCCTGTCAAACCATATACTACCTACTTGCGGATTTAATGATGATAACAGGTTGTTACGTGGTCATAGATTTACAGTAACTAGTCACCCGTCGCATCGGTCGAAATTCGACCGTAATTTAATTTAAATATTAAAACAATGTACTACTTCCTTTATTATTTATGTGTTTGTTATAAATGCATGGTAGTGTGTGTAATGTAAATGTTTTTAGTAGATTTTATGTGTGTTTTATACATTATTTGAAAAAATATTAACATTCTGCACTCCTTCTCTACGGCCACTAGGTATATCCATGCATAATTTCGTACTAATCTGTCCACGGCATACTTTTTATTGCTGCTGAGTTTTTGGCAGGCGTTAAGACTTACTGTTATTTAATTTTGTTCTGAGTTACTTGAAAAATTCATATATCCAGATAGTAATTGTATTCTTTCTAATATTACGTGAAGCAAAAATGTGTTATTCGTTTTTAAGATACTTGCCGCAGGCGGAGGAGTTTTAAATTACGCACGGTTATATTTGATGTAGAGAAGGATTGCGCAATGCTAATATTTTTTTGAAATAATGCATAAAACATATATAAAATCAGCTACAAACACATTACACACACTACCTGTACCTTGCATTTGACACAAACACATACATAATAAATGACAAACGTAAAATATATACACAAAATGTAACTTAATGTCAAAAATGTCAGATGTCTTTGTCAAAATACCCGCTATTGCATTTAAATGCAGCTTAGTTAATGAACCTCTTTTTACCTTTAATTGTAATATTTTCAAGTTATTTTGAACGCACCCGGCGTTCAAAATAACTTGAAAGTATTACAATTTATTTAAATTAGAGAAATATTGGTGCTACTTTGGACAATATCAAGTTTAGTTTTTTTAATTTAAGTTACGGTCGATTTTCGTTGCGACTGGTGACTAGTTAATATTGTTGCAGTAACCTCTTTTGTAATAGTCCAAGATCCCAGGGCTGCCAGACGTCACGTATTTTCTGACGGATGAAATGTGGACGATTGAGTAGTGTTAGTATGTACTATGATCGTATGCCTACCTGCTAGCTTGGTCAAACGGCCAATTTCCAGGTATCAGCTGGTAATCAAGGTACATAAAAAAATTACTTACTTCACGTAAATTCTCATGGCTGATTTTCATATATGTTTTCGAGTGTATAGTTAAAAATAAATTGTCAATACTCCCAGACACTTTCCGTCGGCCATATTGCTTGGCGGACGCATTAAGGGTCTCAAAATAATTAGTTAACTTCACGTAAATTCTGACGCTCCACTTTTTTGTATATGTTCATCCGACAACTATTTTAAAACCTTTGACAAGAAGACAGACCGATCCAAGGGGCCAATCATCCCCTAAACTAAAATTTTAATATCTCTGTGAGTGGGAGCGCGAGAGCGTTATCTACGCGCATGAGACTGAGTGAGACCGACTGCGCTGTTAAGGGCATGAAAATTACTTAAACAGATATTTTATAATTTTTAGAACTTTTGTTGACAAGTAAATTATGGCAACAAAAATAAAAAAATTGACATATATTAAATAATACTAAAGGTAGCCGACATTTTTTTTATTTATTTATTTATTTATTAGAAATAAAAAAGATTTTTTAAAAATACCACTTATATGAAAATAAGAGCAATTATTTTTAATGAATTATTTATTCGTAATTTGGAAACAAAGTAGAAAAATATTAATCCTTTAATATTTCTTAACAGTGGCTTTTAATCTTCATTATCATCATCGTTGAAATTAGACAATTCATCATCTAGCCAATCTTGAAATTGAATATCTAAATCGTGATCGTCATCATCAGCATTATCCTTATTTTCTTCCTCTGTAAAAAACAAGGTGAACAATGAAGGTCTAAAAAAAGTAAAGAGATACAAATAATATGAGAATCGAAAATAATTTACCTGATTGTTCTTCCAGCGACTCACTGACAAAACCCGGTAATTGATCTCCATCGAACCAATTTTCTGTAATATTTGATGATTTTTCTTCGGAATTGGATTTGTTAATTGATTTACTTTTTGGTAGAAAGTATTTTTATTTAACCCTGTAAATGATTTATAACATTGTCTGTGATAACCACTTTCGAATAAATTACCTGGCAAAACAACGTCTTTAAACTTAAGGTTATGTTCTTTTATATGTTTTAAAATTAGTTAACACCTTTTTAATGTCTCTTGCGTGAACAATATTAAATTAACATCAGAATCTTTACAAAAAACACAATTTACTAGAGAAGCCATTATATTTTTCAAAACACTGCAAATATTTTTATTTTTTTTACACACGTTGCTACTATAGTCACAGCTGATGCACTCTACAGACACGGCAGAACACTGAATACTTATTTGGGAGTGACTTTAGCTGTTGGCCTCAAGAGGGCCTTTAAATTACAATAAAGTTAGCTGTCCCCTGACCAATTTTTTATTTTATTTAAAAATTATATTAATTAAAAATAATTAGTAAAAAAAATGAAAGTAAATTAGCCGACATCTAAAAATTTTTAGAATTTTTTTTAATTGATAAAATTATTAAAAAAAAATTCATTTGTAAAAAATTTGAAAAACTTGTGTTATTTTTAAAAAATATTTTTTATTTCTAATAAATAAATAGAAAAAAAATTAAAAATGTCGGCTACCTTTAGTATTATTTATTATATGTCAATTTTTTTTTATTTTTGTTGCCATAATTTACTTGTCAACAAAAGTTCTAAAAATTATAAAATATCTGTTTAAGTAATTTTCATGCCCTTAACAGCGCAGTCGGTCTCACTCAGTCTCATGCGCGTAGATAATGCTCTCGCGCTCCCACTCACAGAGATATTAAAATTTTAGTTTAGGGGATGGATTAGCCCCTTGGATCGGTCTGTCTTCTTGTCAAAGGTTTTAAAATAGTTGTCGGATGAACATATATAAAAATGGAGCGTCAGAATTTAGTTACGTGAAGTTAACTAATTATTTTGAGACCCTTAAGGCGTCCGCCAAGCAATATGGCCGACGGATAGTGTCTGGGAGTATTGACAATTTATTTTTAACTATACACTCGAAAACATATATGAAAATCAGCCATGAGAATTTACGTGAAGTAAGTAATTTTTTTATGTACCTTGATTACCTGATACCTGGAAATTGGCCGTTTGACCAAGCTAGCAGGTAGGC
The DNA here is from genome assembly GCA_949699795.1 of Spicauda simplicius. NCBI lineage: Eukaryota > Metazoa > Arthropoda > Insecta > Lepidoptera > Hesperiidae > Spicauda > Spicauda simplicius. The sequence continues at coordinate 9,789,436 of OX453071.1, read as the reverse complement.
ATACGATCATAGTACATACTAACACTACTCAATCGTCCACATTTCATCCGTCAGAAAATACGTGACGTCTGGCAGCTCTGGGATCTTGCTCTATAAAGTTTTTACTTCACTTCGATCACCAACAATTCCAGCCCAGCGAGTTATCTTTGATAGGTTTGAAAGGTTTATCGCCATTTCAGACTGACAGATAGATGGAATATTTAATAGGTTCCATTGATATGTCTTGCAATATCTTGGAACCATGTCAATGAAACCCTAGAATTGAAACTATTTACCTTCGATTTCGTGATATGCTATTTTATTCCCCACTGAATTTGTTTACTGAAGCCATAATTGAAACGCAAAGCAGAGAAAAATGCTTAATCGTAACAAACTGTTTGATGGAAATTCATTGAAACAATATTTAGCATTTTCAAGCATTTGTATGCACGGCATGCGAGGTTGTTGTTGAAGATACCACACGCGCCCCGAATATCGTAAATATCAGAGGTGTGTAACTTTTGTTTTGTATTTTTATGCGCGTTGAAATAAACTGTAAGTACATTTGATATAAGGTGATAGAATCCTTCTAGGTTCGGCTCCGGGAGCTTTACCGTCACGCCTACATCTCTATCAATAGCAGTAAGTGACGTGGTGTCGGTCTTGAATTGACCACTTTTTTCCGTGCATGTTAGAAGGCAAGTACGGGACAAATTCCAGGAGATGGGCAGTGGCGTTTTCCTTTGTAATATCAACACAAATGCGCATACGGTGACTATTTACAAAAACCTACATCAGAAGAGACCTATTCCCAACAGTGAGTTTCAAGGGGCTAGAGAATAGAAGGAACTAGAATTGGAGTAGCAGTTTAAACACTATGATATGGGTATATCATAGTATTTAAACTGCTACTAAAAAGTAGGTACTTTGAAGAGTGTGATAAGTTAGGGATTAGTCTTCAATGTAGGTAGCTATTCAATCAGAATCAAATATGATTCTGATATTATGTATCTCGTTGTTGAGTTTGTTACTTTTTAAAATTAAAAAAATGCTGACAGGAGCTATTGCAGAGTATACTAGAAATAATCTACTAGGTAGGTATGTATGTACCGACTGTTTCAGTAAAAGAAGGATCAAAAAAGCGTGCAGGTGCAATTTGTCATAATCCGATTTAATCAAATGTACCTACATACATACAAGTAATAATTAGATGTAATTAGGTACTACTTAGGTAGATTTTATGCAGAAATAAGCAGGTAGAAATAGCGGTGCGTGAAGGTCATGAAGGGCAATTCGGGAACTTCTAAAGATACATTTTTGAAATAAAGATAACTTTGTTTTAATCCCCTAAGGATTAAAATTATGTTATCTTTACTTATTATTTGTTTTATTTGGTTTTATTTGGATGTATAATCAACTTAAGTAAGTGGTTCCGAACCTCTGCCAATCATTATGTCTTGGGGCGTAACATACACACTTACGCTTACAATTAGTGTTGGATCACGTGCAGTTGCAATATATGTAATGTCCCCGCTCCATTTACTTACTACGAACCTGAATCATCGTTAGTACCGTCATTGTTAATCAGACCTCACTTACGATCATCCGAAATGTGGTCAAAAGTCTTAGCTGCTTTTTTACTGATCTCAAAAGTGCTAGCAGAAATCACTGCTCCAGGGATAGACAGATCATTAAGCGATGGAGTTAAAAGCAGGGGCTTCAAAGTGGTTTACGGGGATGAAGATATGACGGTGATAAATGAGGTCGTCTCCGATATTGAGAAACTAGAGGGCCTAAAGAGCAGAATCAATCTGAACGAAGCAATTAAACCATTACCAGCCGACGATGTGAAATGCTTGATGTCCGTTGATAGATACTGTTCGCAGGAGATGGGAAAAATAAAAAGTAAGTGGAATTACCGATGTTTTTTAAATTATGACGATGATTTATGATGTCTCTAAAGGCTAAATCCTTTGGTCTATGATGTTCGTGAACGTCTCTCGAACATCGTAGACCTTTTCTTTAATTTTACGTTTAAAGACGTTTAAAGATGTTTGAAGACATCATCAAAAATATCTTTAAGCGTAGAGTTTATGTTTAGCTTTAATTTGGTATATAGTAACGAGTTTAACATACAGTTTGAAGCATGAAATATATTTAATTTAGGTGTCCTCATCCAAGCTCTTAAAGAAGAGTGTATAAAGTGTTCAAAAACGGAAAAAGAAGAAGCCGGGAAGATTGTCGCGTCTATGATGGCGCATGACCCTATCGCGTGGAAGCACTTCCTCACCAGGTACGACAGCCTCGACAAAGTTCAGAGGATTCTTGGATAGAACACAACAGAAGGTAACACGAATATATCTTATTAATATTATAATGCGAACGTTAGAGAAGATGTATGTCTATATTTCTCTTTTACACAAGAACTACCGGTCAGATTTCACAAATCGGCACATAGCTTATGACCTTGATTAATTCATAAGATACTCGATAAATAGTGGTAGTCGTGACCGAACCAAATGAAGCCGTAGGAATAACGTAGTATCAACAAATAATAGAAGCAATCCTATTATGTGCATCATTCATCATCTCATACGATCATAGCAGGTGGATAAATCATTAGTGTCTAATAGCGAAGCTGCGGCTTGGGTTTCGGCTTCGGCTACCTTCGGCCAAAAACACATCTTCGGCAAAACGGTCGGTTTCAGCTAAAATGGGCCGAAATTTTGAGAAAAGCAGGTTTCCTTCAAGCGTTAATTTTTTTTTAATTTCAAAGAGCGGAACGAATGTAAAACACTGGAATAGAAATGGTGAAGAACACAGTAATGGGCTTGCTTTGCCAGGTGTGTTTGGAATTTATGTCAGTTTCACATGTTATTATTTTTGAGAAGTTTTAAAGGAGGTAATTAGGCATATACAACAGTTTTTCATATATAATATTCACTTTAGTCAACTTGGAACTGATTTTCTTTTTCCGATATTTTTCGGCTTCGTTCGAAGGTTGCTACGATAGCCGAATCGATCTCGGATTCGGCTAAATTCCACCTTCGACATAACACTAATAATATACAATCTTGAATAGATTTGAGATTCATTTGAATTTTAGTCCTAAAAGTTTATTTTGTATGTGTATTTAACATTTAAGTTTTTTTATATCTCACTGAAATAGCAAACGAGCATGCAGTCCACCTGATGGCAAGTGGTCACTGCCGCCCATGGACATCTGTAATCAACTTCACACAGAAAATGGGTTCCATCTGAAGTCAATCACAGATGCGTTGCTACTCCCGAGGACTATGATGGTCGCCTCATGTGAAAGTGTGCCGGCAACCACACCCTTCTAACGAAACGCGAGAAATGCTTCACGCTAGAAATAGGTGTGGCGGTGGTACTTCCCCGGTCGAACTACACTGGTTCTACCACCTTCTTAAGTAAACTAATTTAAAGAATTGGTATTAAATCCAAAAGTGATAAACCCGGTAGCTAGCAAATCCCTTGATCTTAGTAAGCATGATAATTATGTACCTATACGGTGTTTATTTTATGATAATATCATTATACGTAATTATTGTTGTTATTATCATACTTTTTTGGCCATTATATACCCAACATTATTATCATTTTTATGGTTTCATAAAAATATTTGTTAGATAATTAGTTTATACTTCCATGAAATAATATTTTATTTTATACGTTGACGAAATTTAATCTTAGTTTACCTCTGTTAATTAAACTTCTTCTACACTTAGTTTCCAATGAAAATAATATTTTTCGTTACTAATAGATATATAATTATGTAGAAATGCTATTTTCAAATCACTTTCTTGCTTTCAGATCAGCGTTACAAATATTACCAGAGAAGAAACCTCCCAAACATGACAACAATAGATATAAGGTGGTCGGTGAGCCAGAATACATAGAGAACAGTAGAAACAGGTACACGATGCCTGGTGTAAAAGTCAGAGTGAAGAGATACGTCATGGAGAAGATTAATTAGTTAAAGAGCAATTCAAATTAGTGTCTAGTTTTTAAATAACCGCTTGGTTTATTCATTGACCTTTCCGTCCACTTGCCTTAGTTAGATTACCATAATATTTTATATAAAATAGAGTTACAATAAATATGTTCTAATTCCATTTTTTATTTTGTTATTTTATTTTTTTAATAACTTATTTTAAAACATGTAAATACCAAACGAGCACCTAGTCCTTCCGATGATACGAGTAACTGGCAAAACATAAGGTTACTCTTATCTGATCGAGTACCTAGTACGTACATCCATATTAATAATATCCATATATTTATATCCAGACGAGTAGGTATCTAGACGTTGTCCCTGTAGTTCCGGGTTCAGAATAGGTCTACGGTACTCTCTGTCTATCGTAAGAGGCGACTAATAGGGACTTCCGGGGTTGCGGGCGGGTAGAGTGGAGCTCGACCCCGGGAAGGAAGGCGGCATGTATGGTCGATGCCGCCGTAAACACCAGAAGGTGCGGTGAGCGGTTCACGCCCAACAGGGAAGAGCCCGAAAGTGGCATCGCGCTCGGTGGACTCCGGTTGTGTTTCTTTGGAGATCCTGGAGTCCTCCACGCAGTGTTGAGGACGGACACCGGGGTGGGTTTTAGTGCGGTAAGAATCCCACAAAACCCGCGTCGCTCCCATGGCGTCGGGTACCTTTTGAAGGTTTCCCCCTAGTAAACAAAAAAAACAAAAACAAAAGGTATGTAGAGGTGAAAGTCAAGAAATAATACTTCGAAATATTTGCGACTTTCGTTTATTATATTATGTTGATGTTTTGCGTTTGATTATTGGTTCGATTGTTTTAAGTTTAATAATTAGTGGGTAGTTCATCACTTCCTTTAATCCTTGGTTTCATCAGCGTTTTCCTTGAAGTTTGATTTAATGGAACTACTTTCTTTACTTTCTAAATATTTCTTCTTGTAACTACCATCAGCGTTATATCTATAAAAAATTACAATGATTAAGTTTATTAACGTTTTTTTAATTTTCATATCAGGCAAAAAGATTGCAAAATAAATTGGGCTGGGATTTCTTCTGTTTTATGAACGTACATTTTGTTATTTTATAGTGTCTTTTTAAAGGACACAAAGGTATATTTTAGGTAGGTATATTTTTGTGGTAAAATTATATAGCAAGATTGGTAATAAAATTTTGCTTTTAAACTCCAACAAACGGTGAAGTAAAACATCCTGCACAACTTACCAAACTAACACACCTTAGAGTTCTTAAAAAAAGATCTCAAAGATGTGTGAAGTCTACTAATTCGCACTTCACCAGTGCGGTGGACTATTGCCTAAAACTCTCTCAACCTGACAGAAGTGTCCAGCGTTGATATAATATGACGACGTTAAGATAAGTGACGATGATGACATTTTTTTTATCTGCCTTAAGCAGCAAACGAGCATGCAGTCCATCTGATGGTAAGTGGTCACCGTCGCTGATCAACTGTAGATAGACATCTGTAATCAACTTCATAAAGAACATGGGTTCTATCTGAAGTCAATCACAGATGCGTTGCTACTCCCGAGGACTAGGTTGGTCGCCTCATATAAAAATGTGCCGGCAACCACGCCCTTCTATCGAAACGCTTCACGATAGAAATAGGTGTGGCGGTGGTACTTCCCCGGTTGAAATACGTTGGTTCTACCACCTTCAAAACATGACTTACTTCTTTTCAAGCTTAGTCCAATCATCAGGCCTGTGTTCGATGATGTAATGCATCACTTTATCAGCACCCTCCCGTTGGCGATCCGTGCACTTCTTACAGTCGTTGTCTATAGCATCAGGGAGGTTCCCTTTAAGAAGATATAACTGTTAATTTACACACGCAAAAAGAGTGAGTATGGATTCGCGGGCATTTTTTTGATGGAAGCATATAGTTATCGGCTCAATTTCACATACATTCTCATAATCATAGTCTTTGGGATTAGCAAAGTATCTGTGATTGACTTAAGATAGATCTCAGATGTTCCAAATCACGCTAGTCCCAGTGCCACCAATTGCCAGCGCGGTGGCTTAAATTTCTCTCATTCTGAAACAAGACCCGTGCCCAGAAGTTGGACAATAATGGGTTGACGACGACGACAACGGTCCCAGTTCAACGTGAAGTTGCTTATACATGTCCATGGGCAACAGTAACCACATACCTACCAGTTTACATGCAACTTTAACCATGCTTGTATGGTAATTTAATCTTATCAAATAAAATAAAAAAAATACCATACTATTCTGCTAAGCGTTGGTTTGGAACGCCTGCTGTGCTATGATAATAAAAAATCCCTATGGGCAGCAGTAGCTAGCTTTGTAGGCTACTTTTAGGTATAATGAAAAGTAAATATTGCGGCTTAACCAGCGGATGAATCTAGAGAATTAATAGATATCATCAAGAGAATTCTGGTAGATGATAAATTTGACCTATTTATGCAAATCAGAATCAACCCACACAACGACAGTTTTGAGAAAAAGCCATTTTTGTCAAAATTTTCTATACTGTATAATTTTAGTTTATTTTTAATAAAATCTGTTTGCAATGTTGCACAAAATAATTTGTTCTATGTATACAAATATGATATTATTGAAAATCATTAATATTTTTAATATAAATAGGAGGAAAACTTGTTGGTTCATTTTTGCAAAAGTAGGTCTCATTTAGTTAGATAATCAGAAAGTAACAAACAACGAGCGAAATATTCATGATAGTAGATTTTTGGGCATCATGCATTCAAAGGATTTGTGGATAGACACACGGTAAAAATAAGTCAGTTTCCATTACTTTATCTTAATATCGAGTACATGACTCACTACATTTTACCTTCTCATTGTCAATAAATAGGTACCTATTAACCTTTTAGTTCTTTTCCGTCTGGTGAGCAAGGTCCATTGTCTAGTAAGCAGTTGACATATCCGGTCAGTAGTCGGTCACTGGCCAGGATTTCGTCCAGGTTAACTCCATCATATTTGGACGTGTAAGTCGCTTCATCGGCTCCACTACGGTACAAGATATGAATAAATAGTACGATGCTGGCAATAATCTTCATTGCTTCTGAAGATACGCTGCAATTACAAAGGCAAATCGATAAATAAGAATAATAATAATCGATAATAAATAATAATCAAGGTGGTAGAACCAGTGTAGTTCGACCGGGGAAGTACCACCGCCACACCTATTTCTAGCGTGATGCATTTCTTGCGTTTCGATAAAAGGATGTGGTTGCCGGCACCCTTTCGCATGAGACGACCATCATAGTCCTCGGGAGTAGCAACGCATCTGTGATCGATTTCAGATGGAACCCATGTTCTGTATGTAGTTGATTACAAATGTCCATGGGTGGCAGTGGCCACTTACCATCAGGTGGAATGCATGCTCGTTTGCTACTTTAGTCTGATTAGAAAAAAATCAAACTAAATATGTGAAAAATCGTATACAGGTAATAAGCAATATTCACGCACGTAGCGAGATGCAAGCAATTTCATACAGGCTTTTAAGAAATAGGCTACACTTATGGTTTATGGCGTTGTTCATATAAGATTTAGAAGATAATGTTAAAAATAAACTTTTCAAAAGTAAAACTGTCATATCACTGTTACTTTGAAGGTGGTAGAACCCTTTGTGGTTCGATACCGGAGGCATAATCCCTACACTTTTGTTTTAACAGCAGTGATATGTGATGCTGTGTTTTGGTTCAAAGGGTAAGGTGATATACATACTTACAACACATACATGTGGTAGGAAAATATACATACTTAACCGAGACATTGCAACATAGTCCTCAGGGGTCTGCATTGCTTATGCACCTGTGGCAGACCACTGGTAAGACTGCGGCTAATTACAGATGGCAATGGGTGGCAATGGCCAATTTACCATCAGATGAACCGAATCCTCATTTGCTCTTTTCAAAAAAAAAAAAAGAAATTCAGCGTGTATGAAAAAACCGGCTAGTCCAAAAACTGTACATAACGTAGAGTTAGTGAATGAACAAACGCCTATTCATTATACAACGCAAATTCACATAATAAACAAATGCTTAACACATGAGTGGAATTGCTATTATAAGAAAAAATACATAAATATAGAATAGGTATTATAATACATAATAATATTTAATTAGTATTGGTATATGATATGGTATCATTGTTGGCGTTCTAGTCAAAAGCGTTTAATAAAACAGGCGCTTTTAAGTATATCTTGATAAAAAAGTAGATATAGGTACTACAAAAAAATTCTTGATGGAAGTAGCGTGTAAATGGTCGTCCCTGTAGTTCCGAGATCAGAATAGGGCTACGGTATCCTCTGCCTGTCGTAAGAGGCGACTAAAAGGGGCTTCCGGGGTTGCGGGCGGCTAGAGTGGGAGCTTGAACCGTCCAACCAGGCGATCCCGGGAAGGACGGCGTTATGTGTGGTCGCATACCGCCGTTAAGACGAGATTAGGTGGTGAGCCCATCCGCCCATCTGGGAGGAGCCCGATGTGGCAACACGGGCAGAGGATTTCGGCTGCGTTCATTAAGGGGTCCCGGAGTCCTCTTTATGGCGCCGAGGACGGCCACCGGGGGGGTTTTAGTGCGGTAAAAATCCTACATAACCCTGCGTCGCTCCCACGGCGTCAGGTACCTTTTGAAGGTTTCCCCCTCGAAAACAAAAAAAAAAACTAGGGTGTAAATGGTATCGATTTTTACTATAATAATGTGTAAACGGTTTTTTAGTATAAATGAAATTTTGGTACACCCATGAACCCTTTGCATTGTATTGTATATTTTTGAGATTGTAGTAGCAAATAAGCATGCATTCCATCTGATAACAAGTGACACTTATTTATCAGATGGGTTGCATGTTTCATTTCACATGCTAAGTGATCACTGCCACTCAAGGACATGTCATTGTGTATGCAACTTTAGATAGAAAAGATATTCCTTGAGAGTCAATTTCTATACTCTACACTTTACACACTCTACAGTACACTCACACACTTATACACACACATTACAGATGCGTCGTTGCTCCCGAGGACTGAACCGGCAAACACACAAATCGAGTCAAAAAAAAAACGTAATTTCTGCAACCCACATAAATCATAACTTATTACATATTAAATACCATCGAGGTATGAGAAAAACAATATATTTACTTTATTTTGTTAAAATGCGTTTTTAAATGCAAATTTATGTTTTTAAAGTTATAAAAGTTTTCCGCTGTGGTCTGTGATGAACATTTATCGTCATGTTACTAGTATTTTATGAAGTATTTACGCTTTTTTGAGTCAAAATGATAATTTGTCTAAATACGTATGGAATACTCGAATAAATATCCCAGAGAACCAACATACTATGCATATATAAATGTATACATTACATAAAAGTATACGAATAGTTCTTTTAAAAAAAAGTTTTTGGAGGAGTGTGAACTGTGAAGTCCACCAATTCGTACTTGACCAGCGCGTTGGCCTATGACCTAAAACTCTCTCATTCTGAGAGAAGACCTGTACTCATCAGTGGGACAATAATGGGTTGTACCCCATACGAATAGTGCAAAATATGCATTAGCGTGTAGAATGCTACAGTATGAGTAATGCTGATGAGCTATGAGATTTAATTTGAGATGGCACCTTTACACCTTTAACCTTTTTTGTCATATAATTGATATTTACATGCTATACCAATATTACTTCTGTGAATTACGTATTCTATGTATTATTTGAAGTACAATAAATATATTTTTCAATCTGTTGCCTTATTTGAAATTAGGTATATTTTCTGTTAAGATCTAATTTATACAGCTTTGATAGTTAGCTCGTAATTATGGTTTGATTTATTACATCTAACTACAGTTCACAGTACATTTAGATATTATCGCAATAATCTTAATTATCATAATCACATTATACAAGTGAATCAAGTCAAGTAAAAATGTCAACAACATTGACGTAGTAGGTTTTTACGCTACGTATTAGGTATCTCATTATTTTTGGGTATCTTATTAGGTGCATAATTATGAGTCATTTGAATAAATCGAATTGAGATGTAGACATTTTTCTCGTTTCAACATAAGTGTTGTTTACTAATCTCATGTATTTAATTTGTCTTATGAGTGTATGCGGTTTTAAGAGTTCAAAGTCTACAGCGCTGACTAACACCAATTATTTTATGATTGAAGTAACAATGCTATCTTCCCGGTGGCAAGTGGTCACTGTTAATTTTCGTATCTGAAATTACTCACAGACGCATTGATACTTGTGAAGATTAAGACCTCACATAAAAGTTATTCGGCAATCACATCCGACCATCAAAATGCAAGAACTGCTTCACTTTGGTAATATGGTTGGGTGTAATACGTCCTCGTTTAGACCATACTCGTTCTACCACATTGCGAAAAATATTAGTAATCTATAAGCAAAAAATCGAAAATTCAGTACGATAAATATATGTCGGAAATGGCGGTATTGTGGCAACACCGGAACGCCAGCGCCATCTAGTGGCGTTCGGTGAAGTTAGGGTTGTACCAGTTTAATGGCCGACACCTCAGTCTATCGTTGACGGTCGGCCGAAGCAGACAACTCTAAAATCATCCCGCGTTCTTAGTGCTACGATTACTTGCCTACTTAATTTAGTTTGATTAATTCAGTGATTGTAACAAGTTTAATTCGGCAATATACTGTGTGTTAAAATCAAGTCTGCAATTTATTCTCGTGCTAACATTCCCTATCAGAGCCCACAGTAGGTTATCCTGATACGATGAGCGAAAAAGAACCACCCCCTCCGTCATATAATTGTATTAAACTGAACTACACGTTTATCTTACCAGAATATATTGAGGACTTCGCTTAACACTGACAGTTTTACTTGAAAATCTGCGTAACTGAAATAACTTACTTCTTATATAGGGTTTCTGGAGCTAATACGATCACTTAGCAAATCATAGAAAATTATCATAAACTACACATGATTTGATGTTATTAAGCTTATTAGATTAAACTGCGTGATTTTCATAAGTTAAGAGAATATGTATTTGTTCCGAATGTAACTTGCATATTTGTTTTCGATTTCAAAAAAATACCTAAACTTTATTTAAACGATATCAAAGCATAAATAGCAAGGCCTTAGTAGGTAGGTTTTTTTTTTCGAGGTGGAAACCGTCAAAAGGTACCCGACGCCGTGAGAGCGAAGCAGGGGCTCCAAAGGACTGCAGCCGGAATCCTCTGAGCGCGTTGTCCCATCGGGTTCCTCTCAGATGGGTGGCTGGGCCCACCGCTCCGTCTAGTCTTTACGACGATATGCGACCACACATACCGCCGTCCTTCCCGGGATCGCCTGGCTGGACAGTTCAACCTTCCACTCTAGCCGCCCGCAACCCCGCAAGCTCCTTTTAGTCGCCTCTTACGACAGTCAGGGGATACCGTAGCCCTATTCTGATCCCGGAACTACAGGGACGTAGTGTTTATTGAACCTCACAAAAATGTACAAAAATTTTATTTTGTTTCTTCTAAATATGAAGAAACAATTTTGTATCGATAAAGGTGTTTACGTCAAATTCTCATGTATAGGATTACAACTGCAAGAAATAGTTAACTCTATATTAAAGTTATTTTGTATATCTGTTTATAGACCAAAGTTCCCTTACTGCGTTCTGTGAACCTTTGAAACAAAGATAAGCGCGTTCATATTTTTTGTATGATATTTAAAATAGTGTAACAAAAACTGAAATATATAATGAGTTAATTATTTATAAATACGTCAGAGAATAGATAAGATATTGAAAGATTAGTTTTTTAAGTTGATTTTAAATGACGGTTAATATTAATTTTCCTGTATACTTTAAAACGTGTTTATAAAGTTGAACTGTGCTTATAGGTGCTGTTAAAAAAAAGAGTTTATTTCCTGTACAGGAAATAGTTTAAGAGGAAATATCAAGTGGCAGATAAAGCCATTTTGTAAAATGTTAAATGTTAACTTTAATTTCTTATGTTCTAAATACTACGAGAACTTTTCTGTTATTTACCATGTAAATATATGAAAAAATAGGTTATTTGAAATGTCTTTGGTCTTTATGCATAGGCTAACGGGGCACTTACAAATTGTTAATTACAATCATCTTTCGTACATTACCACCGGATTCGAATACGATCTCAACTAGGAGGATCTGGCAATAAACTCACCGTTTGCCTTTTTTGTTAATGTAGTACATAAACGAGTATTACTTTTTTATCCGTCTTGTTTTTACATGGCAATAAAATCCAGCCCCAGTATCTTGCCTTATATTTAACTTAAATAACGCTTGGAAAGAGACGATCATACGATTAGATCGAACATAATTTACAGTTAAGAGCATAGAATTTTCCTTATATCATCTAAATTTTTATGTAGGAACTTTCGCATCAATCCATTATTGTCCCACTGCTGGTCACGGGTCTTCTCTCAGAGTGAGAGAGTTTAGGCCATGGTCCACCGCGCTGGCCAAGTGCGAATTGGTGGACTGGTGGAATGTAGGAACACGGACACAAAAACAGATTGTTGATACCAAGTATCATGTGTATATTTGAAGTAAATATTTTGTAGTATAAATTAATTAGTTAGTTATTTGTTGAAGGCGATATTGAATTATCGTGATTTTTATTTAAATAAAGTTCTAGTCCGCAACGCAATGCAAACATAGTATATTAATATTATAGTAAAGTATATTAATATTATAGTAATTTTATTTTATCCTATCTATCTCATTAATACGTCTTCGACAGACGTGATTGTGTGTTTGACTTTGACCTGAAGGAAGACTTGCCATTTTATATTAATTCTAGAGGTCCAGGATGACTTAAAAATAGCAGGATTCAGCAATGTGAGGCGATCTGATTTTAAGAATACGCCCCAATTTCTAGTCAAAAAATCATCACAATCGTGGAGTACAGGTGTAGGGTAAAAATATTGTACCCTACACCTGTGTGTTTATTAACCTCCTATAGTTTAATGTAACCTATATGGTTTATTGTTGGTAAAATGTAACGACTGCAACAGGTAACAAAATGGTTGTACGGCTACATATTTTATACCATGTCTATGTTGGACATGAAATGACCCTCCATTTCATGTCCAACATGAAAACAATAAATAGACCGTTAAAAAATACAGTCGAATTGAGAACCTTGTTTTTGTAAGTCGGTTGAAAATATGCGTATTGTTACATTTTTTTTGTTCTTATTATGCGTAAAGATATAAAAAGCATTAAAGTGTAAACAAAAATAAATAAAAAATACGACTAATTAAGCAGCCGGGTTTTATGATAATTTATTTATTACTAGCATACCCGGCCACGCGTTGCTGTGGTTAAAGAAATGTTACATAAACATTTGCAATTAAACCTATAAATTAAGATATAAACTATCCTATCTTTCAAGTTGGATCAAAATGCACACGTTGAGTAAATTTGATTATAATCGGTTCAGAGGTTTAAGAGTCCATTGCGGACAAATAAAGTGACACGTAATTTATATATATTAAGATTATGCAGCATTCACAGGAAAAAACACTACTTACTATTACTAAGCGATCGAGTTTTGTTGTTATAATAATTAATTTATTATTAATATGCATTCAGGTTGTCCGAATAGAATATTCCATGGGTAACTCGAATTACTGGGAAATTTGCTTGACGTGCGAGTATATGTGGTCAGGGAACCGGTTGTCTCTCTCAGGTTTGAATTGTATAAACAGATAATCTGAAACGACAACAATTATACATACTTTAGTGAAATAACTATATACACGATAGTGTTTATAGATACATTCGTCATATTTTTTTTCCATTTCACGCTTATTTCGGAGAATTGACTACAAAACTTAACGGCAAAGTAAATCTTTCCGTTGATATTTAGATATTTTTCTGTTCGGTGGTTAGTGGGAAGTTTTGACTTAAACGACCTTCTTATATTATAATAACATGAATAGGTACTTTATGTGTTTTTGTGTAAAATTTACATTGGTTTCGGTATTATCTGTGTTACATAAGATGTTTAGAATGACACCAAATTGATACCCTTTGATTTCAGAAATTAGTGTTTCGTTGTTAAAATATCATATAAAATATTTTACTTCTATTTTTTCATACAATGTAATGTATGATTTTTTATATAAAAACTTACAAGCAAGAGTGGTAGAGCAAAACTTAAAATACAATGAAATGTAAGGTCTTTACCTTACATTTCATTGTATTTTAGCATTTACAAAAATCTTCCGATACAGTTTTTAAATTTTGGCTACAAGTCGTAAATTTGTTGCATCAAACTGTTAAAATAAACGAAACATAATTATGACCTAACAAGTTTGTTTTTAGTCGTAACACAGTTTCTATTCCACAAAAATAAATCAAAATGTAAAACGTTGAGCATTTCCTCTATGCCATTGTGCTGAAGCACGAATATACAATTGTGCCTTACAAATTATAGAAGCCCGAACTAAATTTAGCTACTAGCAACATTTCTCTATCGACTTTACTGTGCCCGTCGTTTCTTATCTCTATAGTAACTTGGATTGTAATTATTTGGTTGAATACTTGCCCAAGATCTTTATCTATTGATCTTGACTAGAGATTATATGCTTCTGAGAAGGAAATTAGGTGTTTAATGGCCATGTGTCGAGAAGACAAATACACATCCTCATTGTTTATTGGCTTGAAGGAAGAATTCGCCTATTTTAATCCTTTTGTCTAGTCACGTTTTTATCAAGATCATGTAGGCACTTAAGGTACGCTGAAGGTCATGTATGTTATGGCAATTTCCGCAAATAATTGGCCCTCGCTCTCCTAGAAAACCGCCGTTTTTTTAAATAAAACGTCTATTTACAAGCGTTTGGAGTAGGTAACATAGTTCCATAGCTGTTGTTATTGGTTGTCACTACTGGCCACATTTCGTTTTTTTTTTAAATTAGAAGCGTACACATATTTGAATAATTATAATGAGCACTAACTAAACAGTATACTAATAATTTATATTAACAACTCCTGACTGTGTGTGCAATTGCATAATTTCGTTGATCAAAGCTGTACCGTACGCGCGTTGCTACGCCATCACAAAAAAAAAAAACGCCAGAAACCTTCGCGAGCTCATGAATAACAACTTTGCTAAAGATCATCACATGATCAAATGAATAGTTTACGTTCATTCATTTTTATAAAGAAGAAAATTACATTTTGAAGCAGATAGAATTGTAGCTCATTATCGCAACACCCGTTGCTACCTAATAAATAAAGTTTTGATCGTGTAGTAAGGGAGATAGGTATAAGTTGATTTCATATGTCCATGGGCTACTTCAGTCAGATAAAAAAAGTCTGAGTCAAGTTTCAAGGGTAGAAACGCATTTGCGATCCACCTCAGATACATTATAAAAATAATCCAGGACTCAACCTCTGCAAGGCTTATGAGCGGTCTAGTGCAAGTGACAGCGAACCCCCTTAACTTAACTAACTGATTACACCCTCCCCCCTCCCCAAAGTAAAATTGAGGAAAATGATGTTTTTATTTCAATAAAAGGTAACATTTACAATATATATATTTACAATATAGTACCAAAAGAAATATATTTTTACTACTATTAATGTGATACTAATAATTTTGTAATTCTATTACGTTAATTTTGTCGCGAACCCCCTGCCATCGAATGGCGAGCCCCAGGGGTCTGTCTTCAGTATTTGCCGGTACTAATTGACTTATGTTAGGGTCTTCGTGTACAACAGCAATCCTAATCCTAATCCTAAGTTCTAAATAAAATCCTACATACGTATATAAAGCACCAGTAGCCTAGTTATAAGTTACTACTTATTAGTAATAGCACTAGATTATGTCTACTTCTTAGGTGGACTATAAATGACCTTAAGGACCTCTACCTTTTTTTTGTTTCCGAGTTCTCCGAGCGCCATGCTCATTTCGGGCTCTGCACCGTGCATCCTGGTTACGACGGCATGCGACCACATGCCTTCTTTATTCCCGGGATCGCTTGACTGGACGGTTCGAGCTCCCACTTTAGCCGCTTGCCCCAGAAGCCCCTTTTAGTTGCCTTTTAGTTGGTTATCGTAGCCCTATTCTGATCCCGGAACAAAAGGACCTCTACCTAAGGACCATAAAATAATCCCTTAAGATTTTTTTGTAATAATATTGAAAATTATTGTTAACTTAAAAATAATCATATAACCTATATTTAATGTAAATATTAATACTTGAATGTTGCCCTTGCACTCAGATTACGTCAAAGGCCACGCTGTAGCAGTGAGCATAATGTATATTAATTATTTCACGAATTGCTTTATCCTTATAATACTGGTTTATTTAATGAATAAACCTTAATATTTATGTATTAGTCAATATATCTGTTGTAACATTCATCCATCTATCCATCCATCAGCTTTTTGATGTCCACTGCTGAACAAAGGCCTCCCCTAAATGGCGCCACTCCGACCGGTCATGTGCCCTCTGAATCCAACGGTTTCCCGCTGTCTTCTCCAGGTCGTCGGTCCACCTGCTGGTTGTAACATTATTAACACTGAATTACGATGGTGAAGATATGAGTGATAATAATCAATTTTTATTTTCGGCACGCATACTGTAGGAAATATTTGTGCTTAGAAAGTTTGTGTGTAGATCATTTTTAGTGTAGTATTACTTAAGAGCCAGCTACTATTTTTTTTATACTTTAACCTAACGATAAGGCAGACGGGCTACCTGATGGAAAGTAGTCACCGTCGTCTATCGACATTCGCAACACCAGAGGAGTTGCCGATGCATCGCCGGTTGTAAGGAAAGCTCTTTCCGCAACTTTATTGAAGAACTCCATGTCATAGTGCTCCAGTATACCTCAGGAGGAAGTTCATTCCACAACTTGCACGTTCGTGGCAAAAACGCTACTTATTGCAAAAGGTAAAAAATCACTCATTTAATTCATTCTACTGCTATATCCACAGTTACTATAACATCTATCTTCTTCTTCTTCTTCTTCTATACTATAATAAATCTGTAAGAGGTCGCTGTCTGTACATGAAATAAATTTAGGTGAAAACCATTTCTAGAGGTCTTTAATACGATATAGAACCTAAAATAATGGTTTTTAGAATTTTTTTCTGTTTGTCTGTTTGTCTGTTTGTCTGTTTATCTGTTTGTCTGTTTGTCTGTTTGTCTGTGTGTTTGAAAACGCTAATCTCAGAAACGGCTTATCCAATTTGAATATAATTTGACAGATGTGTTGTGGGAAACTTCACTTAACATTTAGTGTTTACTTTATGTAAATCGGTTTATAAATAAAAAAGTTATGTCAATTTAAAACTACGCAGTATTTATTCTGTGTTCGATAAGTGTTAATAAGTTAAGTAACTGCATAGTTGAATTGGTTGAAACTAAACATGTTATGGTCTGTAAAATGTATTCCTTTGTTATGTATTTTTTATTGGTTATGTGTGTACCTATGTTATTCGATACTATACATATCTATATATACTTATATACTTATATAAATACGAAAGGATGCTCTCTCACCCATCTATTGAATAAACATCGTAGAGCCTAAACTGCTAAAGATACGAATATGATTTTTACTAGGGGTTCCTTTTATGACGTAGACGTCAGTTATAAAGGAATTTTCTGATCCCCCCCCCCCCCCCAATTTAACCCAAATAGGAGATGTAAGTTTGTATGAAAGTCAGTCAATTTTGAGGCCAACTCAATAAAATTTTGTATTACGCTTTGATTTTTATGTTAAAACATAGTTTTAAACCGACTTTCAAAAGGGAGGAGGTTATCAATTCGTCTATATTTTTTTAAAATTTTATATTTGTTACTCGATTTCTCCGCACTGGGTGAACGGATTTGGATGATTTTATTATTTCATTTGAAAGGTAGTGTGTGTCATGGGGTCCCATTTATTTTTTAGTTCACTTTTGACAGTGGCATCCATAAGAAAAGCGCATAAGTCTGATATTTGCATTAACGATGTGCGCGATAAATAGATGAATAACTCAATTTCCCGCCAACCGATTTTGATGATTTTTCTTTTATTTGAAAGAATGTACTTCAAGGGTACTTTGATGAGTTTGATACGGTTCTGATCATAGGATCCATTTCTTTGAAGCAAATTTACGAAATTAGCGATACTCAGCCAAACCTAAGCTGTAGGAGTCTAATTGGGTTGAATGTAGAATGAGATTACTAAGCAGATATTTCCTAAAAAAATTGACCTTCAACTCTTCAGTCCTGATGATGCAGGGGTACTGCTAGCCTGAACCGTAGAAGTAAGTCAATTTGTTTTTATGGATATATCACAAGATTGTTAAACAAATTCATGGGACAAAAATTTGATCTTCAACTCCTCAACCCTGATGATGTAAGGGTAGTTCAAGACTAAACCGTAAGAGTTGGCTATTTGGTACTTACGGTTATGTAATAAAAATACCAAGCAAAGTAACACGGTAAAAATGTTGACCTTCAACTCCTCAACCCTGATGATGCAGGGTTACTTCAAGCCTAAGCCATAGGAGATGGCCATTTAGTGCTTTCGGGCATGTAATATGATTACTAAGCAAAGACACAAAATGAAAATTTCGACCTTCAACTTTTCACCCCTGATGATGCAGGATACTGCTAGCCTAAACTATACAAGATAGGCATTTGGTGCTTTCAGGTATTTAATATAATTACTAAATAAAGACACATGATGAAAATTTTGACCTTTGACTCCTCAACCTTGATGATGCAGGGGTGCTTCAAGCCTAAGCCATAGAAGTTAGCTATTTAGTGTTTTCGGGTATGTAATATAATTACTAAGCAAAGACATAAGATGAAAATTTCGATCTTCAACTCCTCAATCTTGATGATGCAGGGTACTGCAAGCCTAAGCCATAGGAGTTGGCCATTTAACGCTTTCGGGTATGTAATATAATTACTAAGCAAAGACACATGATGACAATTTCGACCTTAAGCTCCTCAGCCCTGATGATGCAGGGTACTGCAAGTCCAAGCTATAGAAGTTGGCTCGCAAGTGCCTACGTATAAGTAATAAGAATACTAAGCAAAGACACGGGATATTTTTTTTACCTTCAACTCCTCCCTGATGATGCGGGATAGTGCAAGCCTAAATTATAAAAGGTAGTCACATATTGCTTACGGTTGTTTTTAGGATATATTATAAGTTTAATGATAGCTCATTAAACTGAAATGTGATTAATAAATTAAACTTCAATTCATCAACCCTGATAATCTAAGTACACACCTACTTAAGCCGTATGAGTTTGGTACTTATTGATTACAATACATTACAACCCGTTCCTGAGAGAACATTATGATGAAAATTGTCACTTTGAATACCTAAATCCTGAAAATGCAGGAGTGTTGTCATGTTATTGTTAAAGTTGGATTTAGCTGTAGCTTTTTAAACATGATGGGTTAGGTTAGGTTGGAACATAAAAGAAAACATTAAAAATAAGCGAGCAGGGTGCGGCAGCGCCCTGCGAGCGGGTGCGCCCTGTTCGTATGAATTGTAAAAGTGTTTTGATTATGTCTTCTGCTTTACAAAGAACAATGCGGGATTTAATCACACAAATAGCTCGATGCACCTCTTGAAAGATCTTATCTTTGGCCACATGAAATAAAATATGAACTTAGAATATATGTCGCTGTTCAGTGATATTCCAATTTTCTAATGATTTACTTCAAGTAGATAATAGTGCTTTGTTATCCAGAAAAGTTAAAATCAATCTTTATATCGATACGTCTTCGTTTAAATGTGGAGGAGTTGGTTGAAAAAGTATATCCCGATATTGTTAATACAACCAATAACACTATAAATTGGTTCCAAAAGACGGTTATAATATACCCACCCACCAATGAACGTGTCGATAAAATATATATTTTTTTTTTTCAAAATTTAAAGCAGCGTCACAGATCTACTATTCGGAGACACAGTCATTGAGATGGAGGAAGCAGTACATTATCCAACAGAATTTTTGAATTCCATAGTGCCTTCCGGAATTCCTAAACACAAATTAATATTAAAAGTAGGTTTACCTATATAATCTTACTTAGAAATTTGAATCCGCCAAAATTACTTCAAATAGTATTTTCCAATTCGGAAAAGTTCAAATCAATATTTATAATCGATACGTTTTGGTTCAAATGTGGAGGAGTTGATTGAAAAAAAGTATCCCGATATTGTGAATTAGACCACTAAGAATGTAAATTGGTTCAAAAAAGCGGTTTACAATATTAGAATTCGTCTAATTAAAAAAAAAATACATAACAATACGTTCCTACCTACAAATACACACTTTAAATTCGTTTTTTCACTCTGTGTTTGGCAATCCTTGAGCGGCCAGACCGATTTTAATGTTACTACTTTTTATCATAGAATTCCCACGGTGTCGAATTGATTTGCGCGGGAATTTGCGCGGGAAAAACTTTGTGACACGTTGATTTGCACGCGGGCAAAGCCGCGGGCACAGCTAGTATGAAATAAGTATGCAGCAAATAAGGAACAAAATTTCAGTCCAAATACAGTAAATAGTTCATTTGCATCAATCTTTCGAATTAACATACTCCCAGTTGTTAAGAGTTTGAAAAAATATATAACAATGAGTTCATCTCATCAAAATTAATAAATAAATTAATAATATGGATACTCAAATGCTTTTAAAAACATTTGGGTATTTCCAAAAGTCGGACGCACTTACATTTTACGTGTTTACATGGATGACTTTATTCTTACCGACTGAGAGGGTATAAGCATGATTCATTCGGAAAAGATCAGATAAACAAACGAACCGGCCACCATTTAACAGTTTAATGTTAAGTTGTCAAATAAAGCCAGTATATGATTCACTGAGAAGAATCAATATAGGTTCCGGCAACAGATATTCCAAGTATTGGTTGTTGTTGAAATATGCTTTGACGCACTGAATTAATAAATATGTTGTTTGCTGTATCTATTTCTGCATCACAATAGAGTTGCTCTGTTGAGTTCTATATTTTTTTATTATTTATTCCACCACAACTATTTCCAGCGTAAATCATTTTTTGCGTTTCGATAGAAGGGTGTGGTTGCCGGCACACTTTCAAATGAGGCGACCATCAAAGTCCTCGGGAGTAGCAAAGCATCTGTGATTGACTTCAAATGGAACTCAGATATCCATGGGCAGCAGTGGCCACTTACCATCAGGTGGACTGCATGTTCGTTTGCTACTTCAGTCAGATAAAAAGAAAAAAAGAATTTTCATCGCAAACAGCAGCGATAGTGTAATGCTTGATTTTGATCTTTTAATTGAGGGTCCGAGGTTTCAATGAGATCCAATCTAATCTCAGGCACGCAACATTTATTTAGCTCAAATTTTCAGCATATTAGGAATTAATGATCGTTGAAAAACATACACATTTAAGAGTTTTAAATAGGGTTTTAAAGTTGTGTCAAGTGATCCAATTCGTACTTGGCTATCACGCTGGACGGTGGTTTTAACTCTCTCATTTTGAGAGACCGGTGCCCAGCAGTGGGATAAAATGGGTTGACGAAATGTGTGAATGAAAGGTTGATAGTGTTTAAATTATCCCGAATTTCTTCCAACGAAACACATGACCTGTTTAACGCTTCATAACGGTGGCAACTCGCTGGTCGAGCCCGTACTGGTTCTGCCACGCAGCGTGTGTTTATTTTTTGGTAACAAATGCGGCATAAGCACTTGAAATCAAGCAATTTGCATGCAATATTGTCTGGTGTTATATTTAGTAATATTGAAACTAGATTTCATTTTGATGTAATCCTCGTGAGATAACTTCTGCCTTACTACTAGTGCCTTCTCAACGACTAGATTTCAGGCCAAGGAACCCGCCTAGGACTCACAAGAAGTTCTTTATTAAAACACTACAGTTAACTATAGTTAACAGGTCTGTAAATGGAGCGGGGGGGGGGGGGGGGGTTGTTTATAAACATATAAAGATAAGTTTATATTTCATTTATTTACAAGCAAGATTTTCGATGAACGTCTAACAATCTTTATTGTCTTTTTACAAGCGATTCAAGGCATCCAAACACTGATTCCTAGACCCATAAATATCAATTTATTTATGCAGTATTTTATAAATAGCAATTTATGTATGCATAAGGTTGCGACCTAGCTTTTAAATGTATGACGCTATATATACAAACTTACAAAGCCATATGTTAAACAAAAAATATCTTAAAAAACCTCTCACATGTATGTTTCTCAGATTTCTTAATGGGGAACAAAATAAAAATGTAGAAAAAAGATGTGGCTTTTGTGAAAGCAAACAAACATGTACCATAAATTCAATCCTAAAATCGAGTTGATGTATTTAATCGCCAGAAATGTAACTTACAAATAGATGCTGAAATTACAAATATGCTATCATTTCAACTAAGGCCTCAGGTAAGCAACGCATTTGTTGGCGTACTATAAGCCACTCTATGATTATATCAATCACAACACAATGTGTCGTCAACCCATTATTGTCCCACTGCTGAACATAGATCTTCTCTCAGAATGAGAGAGTTTTAGCCTATAGTCCACCGCACTGCCAATTGCGAATTGATAGGCTTCACATACCTCCGAGAACTTTCTTCTTTAATAATTCTTGGGTGTGTTTCCTTACGATGTTTTCCTTCATCTTAAAGCAGTGATAATTAATTTCTGATACACACATAATTTTAGAAAAATCAATGGTGCTTGGATATGAGCCTCGGACGTCCCGATCCAGATGCCAAGTTTCAACCATTACGCTATCACTGCTCACTCACAACACAATGATACTATCTATGTTGCTCACATATTTATTTATAGTCGCAGAGCCCAAACTTCAACTAAAGCCATTAAAATCTAGGATTATGAAATTTGGACAATACACTCATTTTATGATATATTGACACGCTTAGAAATGATTTTTTCGTACCTTTAATAGGGAAACATGGGTGAAATGTTGGTATTATAGTATGTGTAAATAAAGTCACAGGCAATAAATTATTATAATGTTACACTTACAATGAAAGATGTTGACGAAAGATGGTCAGAGATGTACTGGACGTGCATCCTAGGCATGGGGGCAGTTCGACGAAGTTGGGACACACATCTGACCTATTTTTATTGATTTTTCTTATAGTAATAATAATTGTCATATTATTATTAGTATACCGAATTAAAGTGATGTTCGTTTCATAACGATAATAACAGTCTATGAAGATGAGTTCGCTTACACCCAATGTTTAAGTTTGATTAACATATTTGTTAAAAAAATAACTAACTATAATTAATGGATGGATGGAGTTCGTTAAACAACGAAGCTTTATAAGAGTGTTTTTATAACTATAACGAAACGCCATAATCGATATATTAAGAACATAAACCAGTATAGAATATTGCCTTAAATTACTAGGATATAATTTGAGGCAATTTTCGAACTGTAGACGTATACTATTATAGACAAAAATACAAGTTATACGTTGAAGTATTGATCAAAATATCAATAATGGACGTCAATGGTTCTCCACTGTTTAATTAACGAAATATGTCGAAATCTGGTTCTTCGGTAATGACTAAAACGAGTTTGATGATGTCCGAAACAGCGTATAAAAGTATAAATGTCAGGTCTTCCGATGTCCCCACGCTTTACCTAGAAAACGCCGAACGGTCAAGTTCAGTTTAGACACAAAATAGTTTTCCTCAAAAAAGGTATTTTTATTATATCTTTATGTAGACATCGACCGTTGAATTTGACTTTTACTAAATTTGAACAGTTTTTTTTATAAAAATTTATTTCGGACAAATTTTTTCTTTTTAATCTACGATTTTTAGTGAAGGTGATAATTTTTCTGATAGTGATATTTTTTATTAGTATTTATAAAGTGTTATTAGTTTCAGGATGAAGACTGTCGTCTGTCTGTTTGTATTGATGGCGTTGGTTGCAGCTAATCCGAAGGAGCAGTACACGAGCCGTTACGACGGCATAGACGTAGGCGAAATACTTGCTAATAAGAAATTACTTCATGCATACTTAAATTGTATATTGGATCATGGTAGATGCACAGCTGAAGGAAGGGAGTTAAAATGTGAGTAAACTCTTTTTTATAAGAGTAAAGTAGAAAACGATCATGCAGTACATTTCGCATCAACCCATTATTGGCCTACTGCTGGGCACGGGTCTTCTCCCAGAATGAGAGAGTTTAGGCCATAGTCCACCGCGCTGGCCAAGTGCGAATTGGTGGACTTCAAACACCTCCGAGAACTTTTTTTTTTTTAAGAACTCTCGGGTGTGCAGGTTTCCTCACGATGTTTTCTTTCACCGAAACTCAGTGACAATTAATTTCTAATACGCACATAAATCATTGGTGCCTGGGTTTGAACCTCGGACCTCCCGATCGAGAGGGCAAGTTTCAACCATTAGGCTATCACTGCTTTTCAACCATTAGACTATCACTGCTTACAGTACATTTGATGGTAAGTATTACTACCGTCCATGGACATCTGTAAGCAACTTCATATAGAATATGTCTACCTGAAGTCAATTATAGATGCGTTGCTACTCCCGAGGACTATGATGGTCGCCTCATATAAAAGTGTGCCGGCAACCCTTCCATCGTAACGCAAGACAGTTCTGACAAACAGTGAAGCAGTCTTCACGCTAGACATAAGTGGTCACCGGTTCGTTCCGTTGGAGTTTCCGAGTCCCCTACTACAAGCGCTCAGGAAGGCCACCGAGGAGGTTTTAGTGGGTAAAAATCCCACATAACCCTGTGACATAACGCTCCCAAGGATTCAGTGTACCTTTTGAAGGTTTCCTCCCCGTAACAAAAAAAGAAAAAAAAAGACATAAGTGGTACTTCCCCAGTCAAACTACACTAGTTAATACTATCACCTTATGTCAGTCATCTCTTTTTATAAGTAAGAAGCAGTAGAAAAACACGCAGTGTATTTTATGGTGAGTGGTCAATGCCACTCATGGACATCTGAAAGCAACTTCATACAGAATAAGGGTTCTAACCCAATATTGTCTTGTATATTTTAATTTAAAATGTGAATCTTGAAATTGTAAATAATCTCAAAATAACTTCAAGGCATATTTTTTTATTTCTCGTGATATTCACTGTTTCACTTATAAATAATTTTGTGAATAGCTAAATTCCTAAGACTTATTACAAGATATAAAGTTATTAATTATAACTAATAAAGTAATTAATTATCCATTTTACACTCGTAAGAATTCAATTAACTTCTTTTTACCTTTGCTTATTAATAAATAATTTGCGGTTCTATGTTATTTTTTAATGAACTGTTACTAGGTTTAATTTTACTTATATACTGTGAACAAATTAGTTTGTACTTTTTATAAACCAACTTACACTTTTTAAAGTACATTTTTAGAATAATATTTAGTTATCTGTATAGAGAGACGCTACAAATATCTCGTTATTTCCTGTTATTTGAGTATCTACCTACCTACGTTTTTTACGATATAAAGATGCTTGTGACAAGATTCAAACTTTTGTTTGAAGTACGTTTATGTTAAGTACTTTTGTTGTATTACGATTGTTTGTGCTTAAATTGATGGATATTTTTGAATGCAATTTAATTTCTACTTTATAATATTCGAGGTGGTAGAACCAGTGTAGTTCGACTGGGGAAGTACTACCGCCTCACCTATTTCTAGCGTGAAGCATTTCTTGCGTTTCGATGGAAGGGTGTAGTTGCCGGGACACTTTCACATGAGGCGACCATCATAGTCCTCGGAAGTAGCAACGCATCTGTGATTGACTTCGGATGGAATTCACGTTCTGTATAAAGTTGATTACTGATGTCCATGGGCAGCTGTGACCACTTACCACCAGGTGGACTGCATGCTCCTTTGCTACTTCAATCAGAAAAAAAAATTGAAGGGTCTTTGTGTCATATTATAACTTCCCTTTAACAATAATGTAGTTTAGCAGTTAGCAGCAGTAAAAAGGACGACGACTGTATTAAATTTTTGTATTCTTTTTTACAGCCCACATCAAGGAAGCTTTAATGAACCGTTGTGCTAAATGCACAGAGACCCAGAGGAAATGGACCCGTCGTGTTATCGCCCACCTTATCAACTACGAGCAAGATTACTGGAACCAGCTGACAGCTAAATACGACCCGACTCGCCAGTTCACTAAGCAATACGAAGCTGAATTAAGGTCTGTCGAAGCATAGGTTCAAATAGAATAAAAAATTGGAAAGAAAAATCCTTAAGTAAAGTCCTTTGTAGAGAATTAAAAGTAAACAATAAACATCCAATATTTTATGAAAAGCAATTAATTTACTTAGAAAAAAATAATGACACATTTTTTTTACTTGAGTGAATGTAGTTATTCTAATTTTAAAACGTTTTTGACATACTTATTATAGTGAATATTTCGTCCATTCGTCAAAAATGTTACAACCGAATTGATTACCTCTTCGTTTTAATAGTCTGTTAAAAATTATTTGCCAGTTTAATTGTAACTTAATTATTGAGTGCCGTTAAATATGCAACTTGTCTAACCATATTGGTATAGTGTAAATGTGCCATAATTATTATGTGTATAAATGTAATAGTTTATTTAAACCGTTGCATTCTGATTTTCAGTAAACTGTTGTCCTAATTTAATCTAATTTGGATTAATGATTAGTTATTCCGGTTATCCCTAAGGCTTGTGACTTGAATTTGTATGTAAGTTAATCTGTAATAAATTATTATTTAAGTATCAATAAATATGGTTTGATTTTTTGTTCGAATACATGATTATATATTTTACATTATTGTACCATTTCTCTTTTTAGATTTTGTAGTTATTTTTTTTACCAAATCCGTTTTTCATAGTTTTTACTAAATAATATTAACACCAAAAAGTTTTCAATTACAGATAATTGAATCCAAGTTAGCATACAAATCCTATTTTATGGAGAAACCAACCATTAGTGTAAGTATACTTCAAAATGTTAGTCTGTGAGATTAATGTTCTTTTTATAGAAGTAAAAACATGACCATGTAGTTCCTCTGACACCTATAATAATCAACTTCAGATAAGATTTATGGATTATTTGGGCTTGGCAATAGACGCGTGACAACTATGGAACAAATTGAAATGCCTTGAAGAAATATGTTTAATTTTCCATACATTTACCAAAACACAGCAGCGCAATATTGGCAATAAGACAAAAATAGCAGCGGAGTTGCGCCTTGAATCACAAACGTTGTACAGCCTTCCCTTAATTAGATACTTCGAAATTTTGGTAATATACATATAAATGTGATCTACTTGCGCTACACGTTATCGACATCTGAATAATAACTTCCGTTTAAATATCAGAATTTTTCCTACACAATACGGAAGAATCCTTGAAGACGCGACCAAATCACGCGAACGATTCTCATTAGGCCTTACAAGTAAAGTCATTATGAAGGTCATCGTTATAATAACTTGAAATATAACTATACTATGGCTTAATGAGTCCAATTATATAAGTAACATAACAAGTTCAAAGTTTATTGAATGTGAAGAAACATTTTTTGTCTTTTTGTTAGACAAGTATCATTAATTTGCGCCCGTAAAAAGTCGAAGAGATAAGTTAAATTAATGATTCTCTTGTTAGCGTTCCTTTAAATGGTGTTAGTGATCGTCTTTAGAATTTGTAACCTGAATTTGTGAAATCCTTTATGAGTATGAAAGTCTACAAACCGGTCCAATAGCTTCCAAGGTTAGCTTATTGGACAGACGGATGGACAATTTGCGACAGACCACAGACAGGTCAAGATTTTTTTAGCGTACCAAACTAGTATGTAGATCACTTAATACTCTGCTCACTAAAATACCAATGGTGGCCTCACTACGTGTATATTGGATTTTTTACTACAATTAAAACGGTATAAAAAGAAAACTAATTACATTAATTGTAGACCGCAGTTATACTTCACACTCACTTAACTTCAAGCATACAGATAAAATTTCCGACCGTTCATCCGCAAATAGATGGCACTCAGGGTATACCTACATCCAGAAGAGCGTTGAAACGAGAACGCGAGGAAAAGGCGAGTGTGCTCTCGCGGTGGTACGCGTTAATAGTGCAGCAAATAGTGTATGTTTACGGCAACGAAGGTAGTTATTAGGCGCAAAGAATCGACAAAGCTCTTAAGTTTGGTACATCTATATTTCCGCGAAATATTTTACACGCTGACCAACTGACGGAGCTCCCGCCGCACCTCTATAGTTTAAAGAACCTTATAGGCAGGCAGTTGGATACAAGTAGGGATAGTAGCTATAAACACGCTTGTAGAAGAAGTAGAAGAAGTATATATATAAGTCCCGGCATCTTAAAAGCCTTAAAACGAATGCACCGCATCTTTGCATAAAGCCTTTAAATTCTCTTCCTAGCACGTTTCTCTCAGTTTTGTATAAGTGCGTGTTAGATCATATGTCAGGTTATGTCTATAGGACTAGTGCCTCTCAGAGCCTTGTCTAAGGACTTTGCTACGCAAATGTGTGTCTTGACGACCTGCGTGGCGGAAATTTAAATGAATTTATTAATAAAGATACAAAAACATTTATCGTTTAATTGTTTGGACACGAGAAATGTATACTAGGGTACCTATATCTGTAAAAAAACATTTTGTACTCAGGATATAATTATAATCACATGACTTTCAGTCGATTTGCTTAAATTCCACCGTTTTCAAATAAAACCCGTAAAAATGGTAGGTATAGGTACGAGTATCTTTTTTGCTGTCATATCTTTGTTGATCTACGTAAAGTAAACACAAAATGTTAAGATGTTTTGAGTATGCAATGCTATTTTTGTAACCCTATTAGTAAGATCCGATATCATATAGGTAAAGTGAGATACTGATTGAAAAAGTAAGCGATCATGCGGTCCGCCTGACGGTAAGTGGTTATTGCCGCCTATGAACATTTAAAAGCAACTTTATACAGAACATGGGGTGCTATCTGAGTCAATCACAGATGCCGCTACTCCCGAGGACTAAGATTGTCGCCTCATATTAAAGTGTGCCGGCTACCACACCCTTCCATTGAAACGCAAAAACTGTTTGACGCTAGAAATAGGTGTGGTGGTGGTACTTCCCCGGACGAACTACACTGGTTCTACCACCTATAATTATTTAAGGTCAATATCAGTACATAAAAAAAATTGGTAAATAAAAAGTTTGTATTTTATATCGGCCTTTCGGAAGCACTTGTAAATATTTATGTATAATATTTAAAAGCGAATGGGTTTCGGACTAAGCATCGCAAAACTATAACTATATTTCATGAAATACGACAATAACTTCACTTTATGATGTACACACACGCTAGATTTTTTGATACCGCTAAAGGATCCTCCGGCGCCCATCCTCAGCGCTACAAAGAGGATTCCGGGATTTAGGATTTGAAAATATGTTCTTAATTCGAAATTAAGACTTACTAGTCACCCGCCGCATCAGTCAAAATTCGACCGTAATTTAAATTAAAATTAAAAGTTGTAGGAATATTTCTCAAATTCAAATAAAATGTAATAATTTTCAAGTAATTTTGAACGTACTCGTTAAATATAAAAAGAGGTTTAATTAGCTAAGCCGCATTTAAAAGCAATAGCGGGTATTTTTACAAAAACACGGACATTTCTGACGTTACGTGTTTTTATAGTAAGACATTGAATGTTTCATTTCGTTTATTATTTACTAGCTGTGCCCGCGACTTCGTCCGCGTGGAATAGTTATTTTGGGCATAATTTATTTTTGCAAACAACCTCCTCAGCTTTATAAATTATAGCTGTTACCCACGACTTTGTCCGTTTCATTTTCTATTATTATTTTAGACAATTTAGTTTTGAAAAGAACATAGCTAACTCATATAGCTCATATATAAAAAAATAATTGTGAAATTATTAGAACCTAAAACAAAATATCCTTAAAACAAAATCAAATAGTATTTAAAAAGTATTATTACACGACGATAAAACGACGCAAGATCTCTAAGATCTATATCTTCTAAGATAATCATTGAAATTAAGTGATGTCAAAGACAATTTTGTTCACAATTAAATACTCTTAATCAACAACACATTTATTTGGACAAATATTAATATTATTACGTTGATACAACTCTTAACTAATTTCGACCGAATTTGATTACCATGAAAACGGTTCTAGTGAGTTAATCTTAAAAGATAGACATATACTGTCGCGGACATTTTTTTAGATCATTTCAAGAGAAATAATTCTTTCATACATATATTTTTGATATCTTGTACCGTTTTCGCAGCGCACGCAACGGAAGCCCTCAAGGATGAATAATTTGCCCCGTTTTTTTCACATTTTCCATTATTTCTTCGCTCCTAATAGTTGCAGCGTGATGTTATATAGCCTAAAGCCTTCCTCGATAAATGGTCTATTCAATACAAAAATAATTTTTAAATTCGAACCAGTAGTTCCTGAGATTAGCGCGTTCAAACAAACAAACTCTTCAGCTTTATATATTAGTATAGATATCGGGATATACTTTTTCAACCAACTCCTCCGCATTTGAACGAAGACGTATCGATATAAAGATTGATTTTGACTTTTCCGGGTAACAAAGCACTATTATCTACTTAAATCTTTAGAAAATTGGAATATCACTGAACAGCGACATATATATTTAAGTTCATATTTTGTTTCATGTGGTCAAAGATAAGATCTTTTAAGAGGTGCATCGGGCTATTTGTGCGCGTAAATTGTTCTTTGTAAAGCAGAAGACAGAATCAAAACACTTTTACAATTCATACGAACAGGGCGCACCCGCTCGCAGGGCGCTGCCGCACCCTGCTCGCTTATTTTTTATGTTTTCTTTTATGTTCCAACCTAACCTAACCCATCCTGTTGAAAAAGCTACAGCTAAATCCAACTCTTAATAATAACATGACAATACTCCTGCATTTTCAGGATTTAGGTATTCAAAGTGACACTTTTCATCATAATGTTCTCTCAGGAACGGGTCGTAATGTATTGTAATCAATAAGTACCAAACTCATACGGCTTAAGTAGGTTGTGTACTTAGATTATCAGGGTTGATGAATTGAAGTTTAATTTATTAATCACATTTCAGTTTAATGAGCTGTCATTAAACTCATAATATATACTAAAAACAACCGTAAGCATTATGTGACTACCTTTTATAATTTAGGCTTGCACTATCCCGCATCATCAGGGAGGAGTTGAAGGTAAAAAAATATCCCGCGTCTTTGTTTAGTATTCTTATTACCTATACGTAAGCACTTGCGAGCCAACTTCTATAGCTTGGGCTTGCAGTATCCTGCATCATCAGGGCTGAGGAGCTTATGGTCGAAATTGTCATCATGTGTCTTTGCTTAGTAATTATATTACATACCCGAAAGCATTAAATGGCCAACTCCTATGGCTTAGGCTTGCAGTACCCTGCATCATCAGGCTTGAGGAGTTGAAGATCGAAATTTTCATCTTGTGTTTTTGCTTAGTAATTATATTATATACCCGAAAGCACTAAATAGCTAACTTCTATGGCTTAGGCTTGAAGCACCCGTGCATAATCAGGGTTGAGGAGTTAGAGGTCAAAATTGTCATCATTTGTCTTTGCTTAGTAATTATATTAAATACCTGAAAGCACCAAATGCCCATCTCGTATAGTTTAGGCTAGCAGCATCCTGCATCATCAGGGGTGAGGAGTTGAAGGTCGAAATTTTCATTTTGTGTCTTTGCTTAGTAATCATATTATATACCCGAAAGCATTAAATGGCCATCTCCTATGGCTATGGCTTGAAATAACCCATCATCATCAGGGTTGAGGAGTTGAAGGTCAAAATTTTTACCGTTCATCTTTGCTTGGTATTTTTATTACATAACCGTAAGTACCAAATAGCCAACTCTTACGGTTTAGTCTTGAAATACCCTTACATCATCAGGGTTGAGGAGTTGAAGATCAAATTTTTGTCCCACGAATTTGTTTAACAATCTTATTATATATCCATAAAAACAAATTGACTTACTTCTACGGTTCAGGCTAGCAGTACCCCTGCATCATCAGGATTGAAGAGTTGAAGGTCAATTTTTTTAGGAAAAAAATTGACCTTATTTTTTTTGCTTAGTAATCTCAATCTACATTCAACCCAATTGGACTCCTACAGCTTAGGTTTGGCCGAGTATCGCTAATTTCGTTAATTTGCTTCATGGAAATGGATCCTGTGATCAGAACCGTATCAAACTCATCAGAGTACCCTTGAAGTACATTCTTTCAAATAAAAGAAAAATCATCAAAATCGGTTGGCGGGAAATTGAGTTAATCATCTATTTATCGCGCACATCGTTAATGCAAATATCAGACTTATGTGCTTTTCTTATGGATGCCACTGTCAAAAGTGAACTAAAAATAAATGGGACCCGACGACACGCACTACCTTTCAAATGAAAAAAAAATCATCCAAATCCGTTCACCCAGTGCGGAGAAATCGAGTAACAAATATAAAATTAAAAAAAAGTAATAAAAAAAATACAGACGAATTGATAATCTCCTCCTTTTTGGAAGTCGGTTTAAAACTATGTTTTAACATAAAAATCAAAGCGAAATACTAAATTTTATAGAGGTGGCCTCAAAATTGACTGACTTTCATACAAACTTACATCTCCAATTTGGTTTAAATTGGGGGGGGGGGGGGGGATCAGAAAATTCATTCTTAACTGACGTCTACGTCATAAAAGGAACCCCTAGTAAAAATCATATTTGTATCTTTAGCAGTTTAGGCTCTACGATGTTTATTCAAAAGATGAGTGAGAGAGCATCCTTTCGTTTTTATATAAGTATATATAGATATAGAGATATAGATTTGTATAGTATCAAATAACATAGGTACACACATAACCAATAAAAAATACATAACAAAGGAATACATTTTACAGACCATAACATGTTTAGTTTCAACCAATTCAACTATGCAGTTACTTATCTTATTAAAACTTATCGAACACAGAATAAATACTGCGTAGTTTTAAATTGACATAACTTTTTTATGTATAAACCGATTTACATAAAATAAACACTAAATGTTAAGTGAAGTTTCCCACAACACATCAGTGAAAATTATATTCAAATTGGATAAGCCGTTTCTGAGATTAGCGTTTTCAAACACACAGACAAACAGACAAACAGACAAACAGACAAACAGATAAACAGACAAACAGACAAACAGACAAACAGACAAACAGAAAAGATTTCTAAAAACCATTATTTTGGGTTCTATATCGTATTAAAGACCTCTAGAAATGGTTTTCACCTAAATTTATTCCATGTACAGACAGCGAGCTCTTACAGATTTATTATAGTATAGATTTGTTTGTGACAAATGCACCTTAGTGTATGTAATGTGTTTTTAGTTGATTTTATGTATGTTATATGCATTATTTGAAAAAAAGATTAGGATTCTTTTCCTTCTCACTATAACCGTGCGAAATTTCATACTAATCCGTCCGCGGCATATTACTTAAAAATGCACCACAAGTTTTTGTTCTACGTATTAATATATAGATTAGCATTAGATTTACAGATTTATGCTTGCATTGGCAATATGTATTTTGGAAATAGCAAGTGTTTGCTATACCTATTAAAAGTAATAAAAGTCTTTGTTGCGCTAATGCATAATTTATTTTAAAATGTCGTGACATGGTAACTGTTTAATTATTGAATAGGTGATAATTATTCAAATTATTAATACGTCATGCATCTATTATGCATAAGACTCTATGAATCACTACTAATTAGTGATGTAACTTTTCCATTCGCATTCGCATTAGCGAGTATTCGCATTTTTTTAAATAGGTATGTGATTACATTCGCATATTGATGCGAATGTTTTGCGAATATTGATTTGGAATGCTTCGCAAAAAAAGGTCGCCAAATGTATCCAAATTTAAATCAAACCATTGAACGTGGTAGAACCAGTGAAGTTCGACCGCGGAAGAAGCACCGCCACACCTATTTGTAGCTTGAAGCATTCAACCTCAAGCGTGTGGTTGCTGGGACACTTTTATATGAGGCGACCATCATAGTCCTCGGGAGCAGCAACGCATCTGTGATTGACTTCAGATAGAACCCATGTTCTGTATAAAGTTGATTACAGATGTCGATGAGCGGCAGTCACAACTTACCATCAGATGGACTGCATGCTCGTTTGCTACTTCAGTCAGATAAAAAAAAAACTGCAATTTGATGATAAAATAAAAGAATGTCGAATCTAGATTTCCCGGCCGCCTACACCGAAAGCTGAAAAAAAACGCATTCGTGTATGTCTGTAAAGAATATTCGCATCCGCATTCGCGAATGATTAAGCAACATTAGTTACATCACTACTACAAATCATAAATTAGTACGAATTATTTGCAGTTCAGCGATTAAACTTCCGTTGGTATAAAATTATACGAACTATTCAACTGTTAAATGTATAGGTTCACACCTTATACATTTAAATAATTAATTCGAATGTTTGTTTATTATTTCAAAATTGATTTTTAATGTCTTATTGTAGTGTGTCACGTATTATACATACATGCCATCACGCTTCCAGAAATTTAGTGACGTTAGATTTAAATAGATAAGCATATTTTCACGTAAGACAATAGTAGGTATGTTAGTCTCTTTCTGCGGAATAACTTTGATGATGGTCGGTATGAGTGGTCACATACGGTCGTAAAGACCAAACGGAGCGGTGGACCCAGCCACCTGGGAGGAGCCGGATGGGGCAACGCGTTCAGAGGACTCCAGATGCGTTCCTTTTGAGATCCCGGAGTACTCTTTTTAGCGCTGTGGACAGCCACCGGTGGGGTTTTAGTGCGGTAAAAAACCCACATAATCCTGCGGCGCTCCTGCGGCGTCGGGTAACTTTTGCAGGTTTCCCCTCAACAACAAAAAAGAAATATAAGTTATAATGTAAGAACACTCTACAATATACTCTGCAAGTTACTCTGAAGATGTATTTTGAAAGATACGCTTAGTTTGTTAAAACACAAGCAATTAGTAAACATTATATCCGAAGAATGTGTTTCCTTACAACCCTGATGCCCACACATCACTCTATTGTATAAAATATATTAAGAACACATTCATATTTTTCACTTAGTCTTATTAAACTTTGCAGTACACATAATAGTAAGTGGTCACTACTGCCCTTGGACATCTGTAAGCAACCTCATACTGCCAAGGCGTTGTATCTATAGTCAATTCATATCATTTCATCTACCCATTATTATCCCACTGCTGGGCACGGGTTGTCTCTCGGAATGAGAGAGTTTTAGGCCATAGTCCACCGCGCTGGCCAAGTGCGAATTGGTGGACTTCACACACCTCCGAGATCTTTTTTTTTAAAGAACTCTCGGGTATATAGGTTTCCTCGCGATGTTTTCCTTCACCGAAGTTAATTACAGTGATGCTATTCTCGAAGACTAAGATGGTTGCTTCATATAGAAGTCAGCCGGCAATAACAATTTCCACCTCGCGCAAGAACTGGTTCACGCTCGAAATAAGTGTGGCGGTGGTACCTCGATGGTAGAACTACACTGGTTCTACCACCTGGTATACTTCCATATTACCTGTTTATAAAAAAAAAAACTTAATCTTGTGAATAAGATCAGCCAGGTCCGTAGAAAATAGAAAGGAGTGAGTGGATTTCCCCTGTGTTCGGTAATATTTGTTTTAAAATTAAATTAGCTAACGAGCCTGCAGTCCACTTGATCATGAGTAAGTGTCCACTACAGCCCGTGAACATCTATAACCAACTCTATCTAGAACAATGATTCTACTAAGTGCATCAACTGGAGTTGCAGGTGGAAAGAGTGGGAGCCCAAAGCATCCAGCGATCCCTGGAAGGACAAAGCTAAGTGTGGCCGTATAATGTGGGTTTACCACGTGGGCCGTATAATGCGGTAAAACTCTCACATAACCCAGTGTCTTATAAGGCACTGTGGTTCCTTTTGAAGTTTCTCCTCACTATCAAAAGAAAAAAGGTACAATCAGACCACCTTAAGCTAAACTATATGAGTTCACAGAGTTCGACAGCGTTAAATTACATAAATGGCATACATTTATTAATTTGTAAAGTACAATGAGGTTAATAAAACAATTAAAAGAAGGTACCTAGTATAAAAACGTATATATCAATTAATCATATTTCAATTGAAATTCAAAAAGCTGCATCCAAATTATTGTCATTAAGAGGAATTCCAACAAAAATAACGATTAATGTTAAGGCTTATTCTTACCTGACTATTTTATTTAATCGTCTCTTAAGAAAACACTTTAGTGCATGATTTGGTGCCAACCCATTACTGTCCCATTACTGGGCACGGGTCTTCTCTCAGAATGAGAGAGTTTAGGCCATAGCCCACCCCGCTGGCCAAGTGCGACTTCACACACCTCCGAGAACTTTTTTAAGAACTCTCGGGTGTGTAAGTTTCCTCACGATGTGTTCCTTCACCGAAAAGCAGTGATAATTAATTTCTTACACATCACACATAAATCAGTGGTGCGTGCCTGGGCTTGAACCTCGGACCGATCGAGAGGACAAGTTTCAACCATTAGGCTATCACTGCTCTCAAGAGAATTAAGAATGATTAACAATAGTCAAATGTTGCATTTGATAATTATAAATGTCAAATCATATATAACATTAAAATAATAATACATTCAATTAATCACTCAAAAAACAACTTCAAATACTCTTAATTACATAGGAATAATTGTTACGCAAATAGAGTTAAAGCTAAACATTGATCTTTTATGCATTAGGTATTGATCTAAGAGAAGAAATTCTTCTCAGAAAAAGGTTATATCCTTGACCTGTAGACAATGAAATAATATTGAACCGTCGATCACATGCGCTTCTAGTTAATACCTAGTTAATTAAAATAAGTAGTTTTTGTCACACGCTTGTTCCCATATATATATCACTCATAAACACGAAGGCAGTGATCAGTTGTGAGTATCTAATCAGGCGTTTAACAACTCTGTACAGGTAATAATATTGTTCATTGCAATTGATAAAGTGCGAGCATAAACCCGAGTTGAATAGATTAGTGTTTTTGCAAGCGTAGGCGCTCGTAGCGCGCCTTAACGTTAGTACAAACCGGTTCTAGTTATTGTGATTTTATTTAATGTAAGTGAACATAAATATAGTGAAAATGCGTTTGATTGTAAATTCATTTAACTAGATATTTATTAAAAGGAGTACATAAAAATTGGCCTTTTTTTCGATTGGTTTTATTTATTAACTGGCCTTTTTCTAAAAAATGCGAAAACTCATTATTAAACGTTAAAAAAATAAATAGTTTCAAGACGGCTTTTTAAATTTTAAATTTTGCATTTCAGTGAGAGAGAAATAGTTTCTTTGTTTATAAATAATTGACGTTATAAAAGACCTTACATATGCTTGAAGTTTGATTCAGTTTTTAAGGACTTGAATTATTTAAATTAAAAATTCTGTAAGATAATTTCCGCCACCGTTTTGCACCTCCAAGTGAATGGACTTTTATAAATTGGCATTCATGTATATATATGTATTTTGATTTCGTCATTGAATATAATTTCAAATTAAATTGCTTATCCGAATAATTTAAATAATTTTATAAAATACTTTTTTATAATATAATTTATGCAATACTAGTTGACCCGGCGAACTTCGTTCCGCCTAAAAGTAAAACAACAAAAATTATCAGTGTTTCTCTACTATATTATACATGTATACATAAAAAACCTTCCTCTTGAATCACTATATCTATTAAAAAACTGCATTAAAACCCGTAGCGTAGTTTTAAAGATCTAAACATACATAGGGACAGACAGCGAGAAGCGACTTTCATTTATACTCAGTGATATATTTACTGTAATTTTAAGCGAATTACCAAGGACCGATGTTCCTCTCAAATTAAGAAACGAATCTAGTAATTAATTATGTGAAATGATTAATTATGTGATAGATATATTTTATTGTGTACCCTGAAAATTTGGACTCTCTCGCGGACCTGTAAAGCCCTGTGATACAAGATGATCCTATATCGCAGAACTGAACAATAGTCATTTAATGCATTTAATTAATTTAAATTATTTCTGTCCATTTTTAACTGAATTCAAACTTATATGCTTTTCTTTGCTTTCCGTAGTGCGAGTTGGGTGGATTTGTACAAATTCTAGATATTTTTGACTAAATAAAATAAGATTTTTTATTTCTCATCAATATAATGAAATTACATGTGTACCTCCGTACAAATAGCAAAAACATTATTCAAATATATCATATTAGTGATTTTGGTGCTTTTTATAACGCACATACTTCAAGCTTATTTAATTGTTAATATTTAATTAATCAAAGCATATAGAGTTATTAAAATAAATAACAATATTTCAGCAAAACCATTTACAAAATGAAGAGCTACATCGTGTTCTGTCTTTTCGCCCTGATGGCTATGGCTATAGCGAAGCCAGCAGAGCAATATACCGCCAAGTGGGACAACATCAACCTGGACGAGATCCTGGGAAACAAGCGTCTCTTGATCCCACACATCAAGTGCGTCTTGGAAGAGGGGAAATGCTCACCTGAGGGAAAGGAGCTGAAATGTAAGTACATTTAAACAAAAAAGGAACTTTGAAATATATCAAAGCATTTTGTAGAAAAGTTGTTACTAATAGACAGTGGAATAGAATAAAAAATATACGAATAAAACAATAACATACAATGAAGATCTATTCCAGATAACCTATGCATATAATAAGTAAGGAGAGCAAGTAAAAAGTGGGAAGTGTGTGTAAAGTTAGAAAAGGGGATAAGTAATGTAGGACAGATAAGTAACATAAAATACACAGTATAAAAAGAACCCACACAGTACACAGTTTAAATGTCCACCAACTCTCTCATGCCGAGAGAAGACCCGTGCCCAGCAGTATGACAAAAATGGGTTGCGATATATATAAAAGGAAAGGTGGAATGAAATAATAAACACATTAACAAGCAGTAGTATAATTACCAAGAGTAATGTAAGAGCCTATGAACGTTCCGTTAAAGTTATTACGGTCTATTTAAATCACACCCAAAGTCTGAATCTTTAATTATTAGTTAATTTTGTTAAAAAGTTTCCAATATGAGCTTAACATTAATTTTGTTTCAAGTAGTCTTATATTAAAAATCGATATTATATGTACATCTATGATTTAACCTGGGGTCAGAGAATCGTGAGCAATAGGTATTGTGTTGTATGCGTCAACGAAAACCTTGACTTGAACTATTGCTAGGAAAACATAACAATATTTGTCAAGTTATAAAACAAATATTGTTTAGTATGCTTACCGTATTGGGTTGAATATATTATTTGTCTAACACTTAAGGACTATAAAGTTATCTTAGAGTAATTTCGATATACGATTTTGATATTTTTATTTTAACCTTCAGTGCATTTATTATAGTTAGTAATGCATAATATAAATCTCAGTTTTGGTGTTGTTTTATTTGAATTCTTTATTATTATATATTATGCACAATGTTTTTAAAACTATACTGTGTATAGGAGTCTGTCCTATAACGTGGCTGTCTTACGCTGATTATTCTATACGAATTACTACGTTTATATGGTTACATGGTACATTACATATATATTATATACAAGATAAAAAATTAAGAGAATTAAAAATAGCAATGTTAGTTGCTGCTGTTTTCTGGGTTAGACGGTGTGATAGATAGAAGGAGTGGTTGCTAAAATTAATATACGCAAAAAGTTCTTAAAAATCCTTTATGCATACAAATTAAGAATTAAAATGTCAATTTATAACTTACAATATACCTTATATTGTAAGTTATAAACAGACATTTTTATATGTGTATTATTATTTATATCAACTATTTTAGATCATTTCCGTAACTTAAGTATGCACTAGTATTTATATTACAGTATGCATTTATTATGTAGGTTTACTCATTTCACTAAGTAAATAACATTGCGACTGATACAGTCAAATACTCTAATCACTTATTTAAAATTTGTTTACTTTCTAAATTCTTCAGCGCACATCCAAGAAGCCCTCGCGACTGACTGTGAGAAATGCACTGACGCTCAAAAGTCCGGAACACGTAAGGTAATCGGACACATTATCAACCACGAGCCGGAGTACTGGAGCCAGCTCACCGCCAAGTATGACCCGACGAACAAATACACCGCCAAGTACGAGAAAGACCTGAAGGCAGCCAAGGCTGCCTAAAGAAACCGATGTAGAGTAGTATCGCGGTACCTCGGAGAATAATTATATAAATCCTTTCTGTTGTGATCTTGTTGTATTAAAATTTGTAGATCAAATATGTATTTTTATTTCCGTTATTCAAATAACTATACAATCTCTTTCCTCTCAAACAAATACAAATTTAAATTTATTGCAAACCAGTCTGCTTACTCTATAGCATAAAAAACATTATGACGATTTATTATCTAACATTCAAAATATAATAAACACATGCTTTTATTATTAAGTAATGATTTGTACAACATTATCAGGTTTCAAGTTCAGATTGTTGTGGTTATAATAGTTCTTATATATAAATCGTAAACTTGTTACCAAAACTTTTATTTGTGTTAAATGTACAGTTGTAATGTACATAACAAAAACAAATAAACACTGCAGGAATGCTGGAGTCAGCTCATCGCCAAGTATGACTCGATGAACAAATACACCGCCAAGTACAAGAAAGAGCTGAAAGCAGTCAAGGCTGCTTAAATCAATGTAGAGTAGCTCGAAAAGTAATTACTCGTATATCCTTTCTGTTGTGATCTTATTATATTAAACCTCTAGTTCAAAAATGCATTTTATTAATTTCTCTATATAATAATACGTGAAGCGAAAACTTTGTGCCACTTTTTAAAAAAAAATGTCGACGGATGAATATGAAAGATTGTATGTAGTTGGCACGATTATATGTAGTGTACAAAACATATGTATAGATGAAATCACTTAAAAAACTTTACACACACTACTATGCATTTGACACAAACACGTTTATAAGAGACAAAATAAAACGTTCATAGTTTTCTTACTATCAAAACACATAATCTCAAAAACTGATGACTTTGTCAAAATACCAGTCATGGCTTTTAAATGTAGCTTAGTCAATTAAACGTCTTTTCCCTCTAATGCTTTTTTTTTAAATAACTGGAAAATTAATCCACAGTCGAAAAATAAGTATAAACGTCATTCAAATACAAATAAAAGTAAATGCATACAAGTCCGCTTACTCTAAAGCGAAAAAATGATGATTGATGACTTAAGATCCAAAGTATATGTAACATGAAGAAGCTTTTGTTACTGGATAATTCTATATTATACGTCATCATGTTTAAATTTGAAATTAATTAAACAATAGATATAATAGGCATATAAGTCGTAAAATAGAGAAAACGAAATGGTCATTTCTAACAAGTGTACAGTTTGTACAGCAATTTTACATTTTTTAAAGATAGTAGCATTTTATTTTAATTGTATATTTATATTTTTGTTAAATGTAGAACTGTATTCTTATTATATGGACATAGTCTGATTAAAATAAATAAATAAAATTTAGGCTTCTAATTAGAAATAAAAAATAATATTATTTTTCGGAAACTTAGGTTTCGTACATATGAAATATTGATTAAAACATTTTGCAATGGCCTCCCTGAACTATGTCGAACAGTGGATTTTAAAGTCTACTGGATGGATAAATATTATTATAATCGTCTATATTTATAGTACATTTTATATTTTTGTCTCAATTCACTCTGTTTACATTAAATAATAAGTCAATTATTTATTGAATAATACGAAATTGAAAGTTTAAAAGATGAAAGATGATTGAAAGATGTAAAGAACGAACAATAGAGCAACCAGAACGAGCAGAAATAACAAAAGAGGCTGTCGTCCACCTGATGTTGAGTGACTTATAGACTTTTAAACCAACCCCACATAGAACGAAGGTTCTCCTGGACCCCAATTACAGATGCAAGATTATTAAGTGATTTGCAGCTTATTGTGAATTAGTCAGAAGCTTTGCATTATTTGTTAAACAGTAGAAAATTCGGTTGAAAACTAAGCTAACTTAGTTAACAAATTAGGTAGGATTGTGGTTTTATGTTTGGTACCTATGCGCTATGTTATAAACTGCTGCGCTATAAGTTTTTAAACTAAGTAACATAATAATATCATTCACATATCAATAATAACAAAAACTAAACTATACCATGTAATATCTATACTAATATATAAAGCTGAAGAGTTTGTTTGTTTGTTTGTTTGAACGCGCTAATCTCAGGAACTACTGGTTCGAATTTAAAAATTCTTTTTATATTGAATAGACCATTTAACAAGGAAGGCTTTAGGCTATATAACATGACACTGCAACTATTAGGAGCGAAGAAATAATGGAAAATGTGAAGAAAACGGGGAAAATTATTCATCCTTGAGGGCTTCCGTTGCGTGCGCTGCGAAAACGGTACAAGATACCAAAAATATATGTATGAAAGAATTATTTCTCTTGAAACGATCTAAAAAAATGTCCGCGACAGTATATGTCTATCTTATAAGATTAACTCACTAGAACCGTTTTCATGGTAATCAAATTCGGTCGAAATTAGTTAAGAGTTGTATCAACGTAATAATATTAATCTTTGTCCAAATAAATGTGTGGTTGTATAGGATCATTTAATTGTGAACAAAATTGTCTTTGACATCATTTAATTTCAATGAACATCTTAGAAGATATGACAATTTAAAATAACACCGATATAAAATTCTGCCGCGCCGCATGATGTGCAAAACATGACGCTGCAAGGAGGAGGGGCGTTGCTTGCGAGGGACGCGGAGAGAGGGGTGAAAATAAAACTAAAAATATAATTTACGCAGAAGTATTCTAAAATAATTATGTTCTTTTCAAAACTAAATTGTCTAAAATAATAATAGAAAATGAAACGGACAAAGTCGTAACAGCTATAATTTATAAAGCTGAGGAGGTTGTTTGCAAAAATAAATTATGCCAAAAATAACTATTCCACGCGGACGAAGTCGCGGGCACAGCTAGTAATAAATAAAATCGAAATTAGATGCAAAATATGCTGTCATTAGAAATGCATCTATTTTCGGTAGATTATCCGATTGTGCTTTGACAAGTTTCATTCATCGTTGTAGATTTACTACAAATCTAGATTCACTAGATACTACCACAAAAAAGACACGATTAAACTATTATTATCAAGGTAGTAGAACCAGTGTAGTTCGACCGGGGAAGTACCACCGCTACACCTATT
This sequence comes from Spicauda simplicius, assembly GCA_949699795.1. Classification (NCBI taxonomy): domain Eukaryota; kingdom Metazoa; phylum Arthropoda; class Insecta; order Lepidoptera; family Hesperiidae; genus Spicauda; species Spicauda simplicius. Next base: position 9,746,114 of record OX453071.1, on the reverse strand, counting down.
TCTAGCGTGAAGCATTTTTTTCGTTTCGATAGAAGGGCGTGGTTGCAGGCACACTTTCACATGAGGCGACCATCATAGTCCTCAGGAGTAGCAACGCATTTGTGATTGACTTCAGATAGAACCCATGTTCTGAAGTTGATTACAGATGTCCATGGGCGGCAGTGACCACTTACCATCAGGTAGACTGCATGCTCGTTTGCTACTTCAGTCAAATAAAAAAAAAAACTTGTTAGTAGTAGTACACAGTATGATATCGCGCCGATGCTGTGTCATCTGACGTCACATTTCATTTGACCAAACGTGGCCTTTTTGTAAATTTCAATTTCGCTTCCTTATTTTTCACTTTTATATATTTTTAAGGGTTGAAATAAGAAGTAAATAAAAAAATGTCATTATAATTAGACTATAATAAAGATTCCAGAAAAAAATATTTGAACAAATTTAAATTTTATGCATATTCCCTATTTATATTTGTAGATCTTTTAACAGTTACTTTAGTGACGACTTCAACTAAAGGCTGAAGAGCGCTAAAATAAAGCGACTTATGTTTTTAATATCACGCTTGCGATCGGTGAAAATGGTGGAAGGAAGGAAGGAAGGAATATTAGTTACAAATGAAAGGGTACTACTTTGACGGTAAATTCAAGCGTTAAAGTTAATAAAGCATTAGGTATAACTTAAACTTAAATAAACAAAGAAAAGAACTGATGGCGATCAATTG